>JAVLUX010000245.1:370000-970000 GCA_032164185.1 Moxostoma hubbsi
TTAACCCCATGTAAACTTTGTAGTTTAGATCATAATCTTTGGTTATGATTGCAAACCTGATATCGTTTCTGGTTGATTGACGTGTGTGTGTGTGTGTGTGTGTGTGTGTGTGTGTGTGTTATGTCAGCCTCGTATCATATGTGTGTACTAAAGTGAACCATGTACCAAATTGTAAAATCTCATTTTAACTAAACAGCTCTGGAAAAAATGAACAGGCCACTGCAAAATAATCAGTTTCTCTGGAATTACTATTTATCAGTATGTGTCTGAGCAAAATGAACATTTTTGTTTTATTCGATAAAGTACTGACAACATGTCTCCCAACTTTCAAATAAAAATATTGTCATTCAGAGCATTTATTTGCAGAAAATGACGACGACTGGTCAAAATAACACAAAAAGATGCCGTGATTTCAGACCCGGAATAATGCAAAGAAAACAAGTTCAGATACATTTATTAAACAACACAATACTGATGTTTTAATTTAGGAAGAGTTCAGAAATCAATATTTGGTGAAATAACCCTGATTTTCAATCACAGCTTTCATGCGTCTTGGCATGCTCTCTACCAGTCTTTCACATCGCTGTCGGGTGACTTTATGCCACTCCTGGTGCAAACATTCAATCCGCTCAGCTTTGTTTGATGGCTTGTGACCATCCATCTTCCTCTTGATCACATTCCTGAGGTTTTCAATGGGATTTAGGTCTGGAAATTGGGCTGGCCAGGACAGGGTCTTGAGCCGGTGGTCCTCCATCCATACCCTGATTGCCCTGACTGTGTGGCATGGGGCATTGCCCTGCATAACCTTGTATGTGGTTTGATTCATGCGTCCTTCACAAAGATGAATCTGTCCGATTCCAGCCTTGCTGAAGCGAGATCCATCTTTGTGAATGGAGCAACTGATCAAGACCCAGTCATGGCCAGCCCAATCTTCAGACCCCATTGAAAACCTCTGGAATGTGATCAAGAGGAAGGTGAATGGCAAGTTCATATCAGGCCTGATTGTGTGACACTTGTGGATGTGTCTGAATGTCTGATGTACTTTTAAAATGTAAATACCTGATTTGTGCTTCTGGGACTATTAAACCCATGCATACTTTTTGAGCCACATCTGATAATTAAGCAGTGTATCACACGAGTAAGAGTGCGATATGGCCCTACATCAGCACTGCTGTGATTCGGTCGAGTGCCGTAGGTACAGTAATCACAGCAGTAGTGCTGATTTAGGGCCATATAGCACGATTGCGAATGTGATATTGCTTATATACAACAGTTCAGTGAACAAGTACATTTAAAAATATTAGGAATAATTGAGTACTGTCATAAAAATGCATTTGTGATGGAACTTCTTTCTTATGTGACGGATCAGAATATGCCATTGCTGGTTCAAACCAAATGATGCGTCCAAACCTCCATTAGTAATTCAAAAATGTCACTTCAGCAATAGTATCACGGCTTGTGCTGTTTCTACCAAGTTATTGGATAAACGTGTGTGTTGTTTGTTTGTGTGTGTGTGTGTGTGTGTGTGTGTGTGAGAGAGAGAGAGAGAGAGAGAGAGATATCACCTGTTGTCACTTTCTCAGTGGATACTTAACCATCCAAGCGGGGGTATATCGTTCACTTTGAAGGCGCTTAACTCTTATCGAACTGTCTGTTGTGTCTCTCAGCTGTGATGAGCCTTAATGCTGAAGTTGTTTTTTAAAAAGCTATTTCCAAGCTTTAATAATGTAGTAGTAACACAAGCGATCACGAAGAGCTGTTGTATGTAAACACTGGCTAATGCTTCACCTTACTGGCTCATATTACACATGAAAATTATCTTTTGCCACCACCTGCAACATATATATATATATATATATGTATGTGTATGTGTGTGTATGTATATGTGTGTGTAAAAAAATACATGTAAAAAAAAGACAAACAGTAGCTCTTAACACATCTGCACTGCTCTTACACTTTGGTTTGGAACGGCACGAACACAAGCGGAGTGATACACACACAGTGAAGCGTCGGAATGATAATGGTGTGGGACTATCAGTATATATAAGAGTAGAGGACCAGAACTAACTGTTGTATATTTGATCTTATCAAGCCTGATTGAATGATGGTCTTGTATGGGGATGTGTTTGAGATAGTCTGGAGGAATGATGACAATCTGGTTTTATGACACTTGTCTTGTGTGGGCAAATGTTATATCAGCCTTTTGATTATGTAGTACCAAAAAACCCCCATCTGTTTTGAATGTAGAAGACCGTTAAACTTAAGCAAACTTTGATCAGATCGTAAAGAAATTCCAAGTGTTGAATGACCCTTATTCTGCACTATTGAAATCACATCAAATCTGTGGCTGTGTTTTGTAACCTGATGACAGACGCATGAGATGAATCCTCTTGAGTCACCTGACCTACTGTAAAAACGCTCGCACTTGTCTCTGCCCATATGAGGACTTGAACTTAATCACTCTGTCTTTGCATTTCAGGACTGCATATGTTTTACTAGCCCAATGAACAAAAGAGTTTTGTTGACGTTTTTGTTTTCCCTCCAGGTAATTTGTCTGTGTAAAATAAGAGCTGTATGTGCTGAACACAGGCTAAGGAAAATCCCACACATCTATTGGCTATAACATGTAGTTGAGAACCAGTTAATAATTAATAGGAATGGCATGCAAGACATGCTGTCATTTTCTTGTAATTGATGCGTGTGTGAGTTTCTTTTGTTTCCGCAGTGCTCCACCTTGCAGAAGTAGGCGTAAATGCATGAAGTATGCATACTTGAATGGTAGACAACTTGCCGTGTGTCAACAGAGGAATGCAAAACTGTCTGTTGCTGTAAATGGCCAGTGCTTGACTACGAGAGGTTATCGTGTTACAACACGACGCCTGTAGCTTAGTTCTCCTGCGTGTGCTGGACATGCTCACAGTGCATTCAGATTTGTGCTTATGTAAATCTCATTATCTGATCTAGTGTTCAACCGATATGGGTTTTTGCTGATATCCAGAGAGCGGGGTGGCCAATACAATGCCTCTATATTAGGGATGGGCATTCATCAATCATTTGGTATTTGAATATTTAAGCTCATAAAAATAGAATTTTCTATTATTTAAATGAAGGTAATTAATGAGACATTGAACAATAATATTTTTTTTAGTAGTAAAGGTTGTCACCATTATAAAAAAACAAGCTTCTAATTATAATCAAAACAAGCTTGTATCATGTCCTGTGTTTTTATTTTTTTATATTTAAACAAGCAATGCGTGAAAACAAAGAAAAAGAATGGAAAGAAAGCCTTTAAGCTCATGCAAAGCGATGAAAATGAAACCGCTAATGAAGTAGACTGATGCAGTTAATGTACAGGTAGGTCTGGGCGATAAAACGATATCGATATATATCACGATAAACAAAATCCCCGAAAAGCTTTTGGGGAATTTTAGATATTTACTGCGTCGCTAAAACACAAGCAGTTTGGCTTTCTCAGGCTGTGTTTCCACCGGGGTGGACGAAATCCTCTCAAAGGGGCTCACAGCGCTAGGAGAGATCTCGCTCCGCACCGCTGCCAATCCTACGATCCACCTTGCGAGCATGACGCTCGACTTTCATAGGAATTCATTGAAAACGCTCTCAGCTTCGCTCACAACGCGCCAGTGGTAATGTAGGGTCAGACTGGATGAACTTGCTAATGCTAGCTGCCTTGCTAACAATTAGGTTACGTCAGATTGATTGCATCCGCACCGCAAGACTTCATGACAGCGGTTGCGTCCTCTCATCGTCTCTAGTGAAGAGTGTGACAGAACAACAGTGATGTGGACAACAGCTCTGATCTTTCTGTCATCTTGAATATTGTTCTCTAGCACCAAACATGCATCATTTCTGCCCTGTCCCGCTCCGCACGCGTCGCCTCTTTTCCCTGCATGTGTGCAGACATGAAACGCCGCATGAGTTAACGTGGTTTCAAAGCACCTTTTAGACCAAAACGTTTTTCCTTTCTAAACGTATCTTTATTAATCAGCATGTTACAAGCCTTTAATAATAAACAAATTTATTTCTGTTCTAATTTTGTGACAATTAATTAAATGTCTGGACTGGAGAAGGAAAGACTAAAATTACTAGTTGGTAGACTAGTCTCTCACTTTAATGAAAATCTACACATTTTTTTTAAAAAAACGTTTTGTAAATGTTCTCTCGGGACACCCCTGAACACACATTCAGCATCATTCCACAGTCACAAGGGCTTCTATGTCCCATACTTGGGTATCTGAATCTAAAGAAATATAAAAGATGTCATTTTAATGTAAAAATATTCCAACAAATACAGACTGCTGTCATTATGCTTCAGAACAAACAGATGCTCTTTTAACATTCATTTTCAGTTGATAAACGGTAGAATTGGTAAAAGATCCCGCAGACCCCACTGCATTGGCCGTCTCTGGACCCCCTGTGCAGTTTTGTAGAGACTATTTTGACAGTTTAGAATTTATTTTTTCTTCTTTTCTTCCATCAACTTTGAAATAAAAAAAGAAAGTGCAATGTGTAAATGTATATCGTGATAAATATCAATATCGGACAATATGAAAAAGTTTATCGTGACAACAATTTTGGCCATATCGCCCAGCCCTATGTACAGGACGACTATATAAACACTCGGCATATTATAGTTATGTTTATATTGTATCTCGTGTTTTTGTTGAGAAAAACGAGCACATCCACGTGTTCAGTAAACTATACTCATTTATACACACCAGTTTAAATTATGGGATGTCCCTTACCTCAGCTAGCATAGTCTTTCTCGGATGCCATGTTTGTTGTTTACAGAAGCGCCACGGGGATTACGTTGCTACGGGGACGCTGCTTTCTGACGATCTGCACATATATGAGTGGAAAGTGTACACCGCTTATCAAGTACATTTAAACAGGAACTCAGATTTCTCACAGTAAGCCACATGAGAACAATAACCCGCTTTTCTGGTGTCCATCTGAACGTATTGACAAAACCATTTGCTCAACAAATGTGATCAACTCGTGTCCACGCTCAACAGCGCCACCCAGAGCATTCTGATACAACTGCCAGTTTTAGTTTGTGTGTTAAGGATTCAACATGTATCTCACTGTATATATGGCCAAAAGTTTGCGAAATTCGAATAGTATTTTTACAATTGGCATGTCCAAATCGCATTTTCTCAATCAAACCAATTGCACATACAGTAATCAGTGCATTTATTTATAGCACACGTGAAGCGCATTTACTTTGAAGTTGCACTCACATGCTTGTGCGGATCCAGCGCGGGCAGCAATCTCCTAACAGTTTAAATGTCCTGAATCACTTCGATTGTCACGGACTGACTGTCATGATTTGTGAATCTGAGAGACTCTTGATATTGAAGTTTTTGATTCTGGCTGATGGAATATGTGCTTCAGAGGAAGATATTAGATGAGCGCTTAATGGGAAGAAAATGCTGGATTGTCGTGAGGTTCGTTAATTACATCTGTTTAAATGATATATCTGCATATTTTCAAATGATATATAATAGAAGTTTTATTTATATTTTCTTTATCAGAAAGTGACCGGGAACTGTTGAGAAGAGACTGATATAATATGTGTGTTAGAGGTATATAAATAAGTGCTCCACAGGATGCTGGATCTGCTGAAGTTTTGTGAGGTTGGTTTATTACATTGGTTTAAAAGAGATCTGTGCAGACGGTATATGACATTAGTTTTATTGATATTTGACAGTAAAATGTTACAGGGAACTGTTGAAGAGGGAGAGGGTGAATGAAACAGGTGAAAACTTTAACATAATGAGCTCAAACGCGTCTGCCGCAGCTCTGATATGCGTTTAAATGAGACCGTGTTGCACACTGGTCTATTGTTGTTGTAACACGATGGCACAAAATAACAATATGAACCATGACTGGTTGTTTACATGTCTCTGACGCTTCACATGCAAGCAGGCGATTCTCAGCACCCTCAAGAAACAGATCAGCCAAAGGGGAAATTTTTCGACAGATGCGATAATAAAAAAATTACGAATATTGACCAATTTATCGGTCATGGCAATATATTGTCCGACTACTAATCTGATCATAATCAAAGATTTGGGAAACTCCTGGTTATGGGGTGATAATTTGCAGGGTATCAGTTATATGATATGTTATGTTGCCATTGACATGATGCATAGTTTCACCATTTTACTTGTAAAATTAAGATATTTGTTTTATATTGTGTATCATACTAATAGTTATGAATAATTTAGTAGGCAGTAGCAGAGCTCCAGACTAAAAAATGACTTGGGAGCCATTGGCTTCTAAACTGAAGTATTAAGGAGCCTGTGGCAGGGCGGAGTTCGGGGCCGGGTCGTGATGCTACCCACCCGGTCCCGTATCAGGCTAATCAAGCCTCCAAGAGGGATAAAGGCCGATTGTAGACCGTGGTGACGAGAGAGAGATCATTTACGGACATTTCCGTCATATGTGTGTTTGTGTCTTTTAAGTTTACTATTAAAATATTATTTATGTTGACAAGTCAGTTCTCGCCTCCTCCTTGCCCGTCCAAATCCGTTACAGAGCATAATGGCTGTTTTTAGTAGCCAAATCACAGAATTGCTTGATTTAGATTGATGTTCAGAAACAAGATAGAAAGCTAAAGAGAAAGACGACAACTGATAACCCATTAATCAAAGGTTTAATAAACCGTTTATATAGTTGAGAAGATAAGTTTGCATTTCCGTTTGTCTCATAAATGTTCACACACCTTTCATAATTGATGCAAATATAAGAAATAATTTTTTTATTTAGTACTGCTCTTCAGAATCTACATTACAGATATTTACATATAGTAAAGTATGCATATAGCAGTGTGTTGTCTAAAGCATCAATGAATGTTTGCACTTTGTGTAATAGTTGTGTACATGTCCCTAAATTGTCCAAAGTGTCAAAAGCTTGATTATATATTTATACAAATGTTTGGAATAATGTACAGATTTAGCTCTTGTGGTACTTTTCACCAAAGTGGCATTCAACTGATCACGATGTATAGTCAGGACATTAATAACGTGAATCTTTATTATACTATTACAATTTAATTTTTTTCAACTGCTTAAACTACTTCAAACAGTTCACATAAAAAATCCTCCACGTGCAGCAATGACGGTTTTGCAGATCCTTGTTATTCTAGCGGTCAGTTTGTCCAGATCTCAGATGACCTTTCACCCCACACTTCCTGTAGCACTTGACCTTTCACCCCACACTTCGTGTAGCACTTGTCATAGATGTCTTGTCGGGCACTTCTCACGCACCTTACAGTCTAACTGATCCCACAAAAGCTCAATGGGGTTCAGATCCGTAACACTCTTTTCCAATTATCTATTGTCCAATGTCTGTGTTTCTTTGACCACTCAAACCTTTTCTTTTTGTTTTTCTGTTTCAAAAGTGGCTTTTTCTTTGCGATTCTTCTCATAAGTCCTCCTGAGTCTTCTCTTTACTGTTGTACATGAATAATAATAATTAATTCCTTACATTTGTATAGTGCTTTTCTAGGCAGTCAAAGCACTTTACATAGTATAGGGGGAATCTCCTTCACCACCACCAGTGTGCAGCATCCACCTGTATGAGGTGCCGGCAGCCATAGTGCGCCAGAACGCACTCCACACACCAGCTATTGGTGGAGAGAGTAGAGTGATGTAGCCAATTCAGGGATGGAGATTATTAGGAGGCCATGATAGATGCAGGCCATTGGAGGGAATTTGGGATTTTTAATGACCACAGAGAGTTAGTACCTCGGTTTAACGTCTCATCCGAAAGACGGTGCTTTTTTTACAGTATAGTGTCTCTGTCACTACACTGGGGCATTAGGACCCACACAGACCGTAGGGTGAGCACCCCTTGCTGGCCTCCCTAATACCACTTCCAGCAGCAACCTTGGTTTTCCCAGGAGGTCTCCCATCCAGGAACTGGACAGACTCAACCCTGCTTAGCTTTAGTGGGCAACCAGGCAAGAGCTGCAGGGTGATATGGCTGCCAAAACTGGTGTTAAGCAGGTAGAATTCAATGAAGCTGTCAGCGGAGGACATGTGAGGCGTCTATTTCTCAAACTAGAGACTCTGATGTACTTATCCTCTTGTTTAGTTGTACATCTGGCCTTCCACATCTCTTTCTGTCCTTGTTAGAGCCAGATGTGGTTTATCTTTGAAGACTGTAGTTACACCTCAGTATGAAATCTGCAGTTGTTTGGCAATTTCAAGCATTTTATAGCCTTCATTCCTCAAACCAATGATTGACTGATGAGTTTCTAGATAAAGTTGTTTCTTTTTTGCCATTTTTGTCCTAATATTGACCTTAAGACATGCCAGTCTATCGCATACTGTGACAACACAAACACAAACACAATGTTCAGCTTCATTTAACGAACCAAATATCTTTCAACTGTGCTTGATATAATGGCAAGTGATGTTCATGTGCCAAATGATAAATTTATCATGATTACTCAAGGATAAGGTGTTGCAGTGATGCTGCTGTCTAGATTTGATAAAAAATGACTTTTTTCAAATAGTTATGGTGCAGTTTTTTACATCAGTAATGTCCTGACTATACATAGTGATCAGTTGAATGCCACTTTTTTTAATTAAAGTACCAATTTCCTTCCGAAAAATCCGAATCTGTACATTATTCCAAACTTTTGGCCACCAGTGCCTGTTTATTTATTTATATAGGCTATATATATATATATATATATATATATATATTATTATTATATATTACACACACGTATATGTGTGTGCAATACGATTTCATTTTGTTTCGATTCAGGGCCCTGCGATCGATATTCCTATATTTTGTGCCTATTTTTCGCAATCAATTAAAAAATGTTTGCCCTCAAATGCAACCAAAATATAATTTTCATGCTCATGCTGAAACATGCACATTTTGTGTCCACATTCGGACATCTACAACAAAATAAGGTACATCAGATGTTGAAAATAATTATACAGATAATAAAATAAAAAATAACATTACATTCATTTCTAAACAACATTTCCTGAAATCTCCTATCTTTCTGTGATATTGTGTTTTTACATTTGTATTCACTTGTAGCGCTATGAATGGTTTTAATGGCGAGCATGTGTGAACCAACAGCACTTTGCTTTTCACGTGAATCACTCTGAGACTGCTGAAAACAAGGAACCATGAGCCTTGCTTGTGTGCACAAAACCGCACATCACCCGTTCAGTCTGAAGCGCACAGACGATGAATTCAATTAAATAAAGTGACTTGTGTGCCTTAACTTTTGTGGTTTAATATTCACATCTGACGATATTGCAATGTTGTTGTCACTTTAATTAATTGTACATCCCTGAAGGACCGTGAAACCAGCGATGAGCTCTTTAGGGAGCATGTAGTAGCCTAATAAAAGTGCATTAAAATCATTGAGATATTCACCAATCACACTATTGAAATGTATCTGATATCCTCTGTAAAATCATCGCAATGAGTTCGATAGTTCACCCAGCCCTGTTTGCAATCCATTTTACTGGCATAAAGTGATGTATGTCTGATGTAAAACAGGTTATTCTGCAACAAAAAATGTAGGGTGGGACGTTGTTTGACCTATTTGGAGTTTATAAAATTGTGAAAAGAGGTTTGGGCAAGAGGGGTTGAAAAAGAGGGCTTGTTGACGTCACCTGAAAATTAAAGTAAATTCAGAGGCAGATAAAGTTATTACATTTTGACGAACGATTTTAAAGATTTCTTTTCTTTGTAATATCATGCATTTGTGGAGAATAAGATCTGGAACCTGTATTTAGATAGTCCGCGTTGGTTTGAATTGATTGTACTGTTGCAATCAGTATAATGTAGCCATAGTTTGATTTGTCCAGTGTCATGTGAGTGTTTCACTCATTTCCTGTGAGGCAAAAGGCATAGGCTAGACCTTGATAACACACACACACACACACACACACACACACACAGACAGTGTTTAAGGGAAGTGGCACCTGAGCTTGGGGTTTTACGCCAATCTTAAAATAGACCGCAGTCTGACCTGAATTAAACTATGATGGCTAATGAGATTTTCTGTGACATTACATTTACTCTTAAAACCTTTGGAAACTTTTGCACTTTTACAGTTATGAGCCTGTGAGCTCCCCTCATTGTAGAGTCACCGTCCAACTTTATTGGGTCAGATTGTGCGTAGTGACTTTAGCTTAGCTGACGATCATGTTTCAGGAATGTGTGTGTGTATATATATATGTATGTGTGTGTGTGTGTGTGTGTGTGTGTGTGTGTGTGTGTGTGTGTGTGTGTGTGTGTGATTTCATAACCTGCAATTGTACAGCCATAGCATGATTGCCATGCAGCGTAATGTTAAACAGTGTTGCAGTAATGGAGAGATTCTGTTGGTGGATTTTGTTTGTAGGTGTTTGAATGGATAATCTTAGTGTGGCTAAAGACTCTGTTGACCAGTTCTCTGAGAACATTACAAGACCGAATGCTCAACCAATGAGATCGCTGCGCTTGAGAGTAGGGCTGAAACAACGTAGAAAATAAAAAATTGCAGACAAAAATGTCCAACATCGAATAGTCGTTTGAGCTCATTTGACGCAACATGAGATCACGTTAAACTCTAATGATTATGCGCGAGAAGAGCCTGACTGAGGGGAGGAAGAATTACACAGCTCACAAACGTACTCTAAAATTTGTCGAGTGTCTTTAAAGGAAACGTCCCGGCGTTACATCTTAAATGCAGTTATATTTAATGCATTATGTCTTTATTAAAGTGTGATATGTAATACGGAAGCAGATCATGTAAATGACTACAAACTCCGAAACTGTAATTTCTCTGTGCAGTTATTGCCTATTCTAGGAGTTGCGCGGTGTCCCGATGTAAGGGGGAGAGATTGAAACACTGTCACGGGACATTCATCCCTCGAGCGCGCATTTGCTGCAGCTGGATTATAATATGATGGCTCATGACTTATTGAATCATAATATGTGTCACTGTGTGTTTCTTATCGTGAAGAAAGTTGGCAATATGCAGCTTTATTAATACGGGAGAGTTTTTGTTTTTGTGCGAGTTAAAGAAGGACTGAAGTGAACAGAAAGGAGAGAGAGAGAGAGAGAGAGAGAGAGAGAGAGAGAGAGAGAGAGAGAGAGAGAGAGAGAGAGAGAGAGAGAGAGAGAGAGAGAGAGAGAGAGAGAGAGAGAGAGAGAGAGAGAGAGAGAGAGAGAGAGGGTTGTCTTCGCCACATTATAAATTTGATTTATAATTTGTTAATTTGTTGTTGTGGCTTGTTTTCCAATATAAATATCTAAAGTTCCTTTAAAACAATGGACCATTATTTTAACAGCTATAATGCATAAGAATATTTTTTTTTAATCTTATAATGTTTAAAGGTGCATATATAATATTTTTACTTGCTAAATCATAAAATGACCGTAATATGTCATAATATGGCTTCTCCGATAACAGTGCTACAGCCAGTATAATCTACTTTGAAGTTTCAATTCCGGGCCGGAATTTCTGTTCATGTTTTGGCATGTGTGATCCCGCCCACTGCCCACTCACCAATAGTGTTTCAACACTGCCGGGATGCCAGATTTGAACAAGTGTTTGAACAACACTGCGTGCTGCAGCCATGGAAGCCAGCAAACGGACTGGATCAGAGATAACGGACTGGATCAGAGATAACGGATTCCACGTCTAAAAACCACCATGAGGCGTAGTAAAACAAGAATAATTATTGGAGATGCCTTTGGAAGGTGGAAATCATTTCAAACGGATTCTGTGTTGGCTACCCACATGAGCTTCGAGTCTGGGGCGGGGAAGACAACTCTCCAATATTTTTAATTTGTACTGCAGTACCTATTTCAAATGCTTGTTGTCAATCTTATACATAGCACCGTTAATATAATATTAAAGTTGCAATATGTAACAATTTTCTTTGCCAATGTGCGAACAGCTTGTAATGCAACTTAAAAAAACGAGCCCTTCCCAGACTTCCTAGGTTACCTATTAAAGCCTTTAGACTGATTTTTATGTGAAGGGAGCGGGTCGCTTTTGCCGGGAAAATCCAAAGAATGTGACGTTTATGCATGGTCCCGAGAGCCTCAGTTCTTCTCTTCCGCTATTCAACAGCGACAACAAACTGCAACACTAGGTAACGTTATCTTAGAGATGGAATCAGTATGCTATATTAGCTGATAACTAGTTTTAGTTTAGTCTCAAAGTTTGTAGTAAAACAATCATAACTGTGTAATGTTAATTATTCTACCTCATCTGTCAGCATGATGCTGGTGAATCATGTTCAGTCTCTTTGTACGTTACGTCATTGTTTTGGTTGCTCGCTCGCATCACTATGGAGTGTGTGCACGAGCAACAGGTAGCTGCTGCAGTTCACTTAACGGCCACAGGTGTCACTAATAACAAGGGACTGCACCTGTAAAAATACAAATATTTTTAAATACCTAAAAGACCTTTAAAAATGATGCATCCACTTGAGAAGCAGCATATAAGATATTTAGACTTGCTTTTAGAGAATAGATCTTGTATATAAGTATATTTTGTCTTTCTGCATTCGCAGAAGTATAACCAGAAGTTAGTGGTGGCGGCGTAGTGGGCTAAAGCACATAACTGGTAATCAGAAGGTTGCTGGTTTGATCCCCACAGCCACCACCATTGTGTCCTTGAGTAAGGCACTTAACTCCAGGTTGCTCCGGGGGGGATTGTCCCTGTAATAAGTGCACTGTAAGTCACTTTGGATAAAAGTGTCTGCCAAATGTGTAAATGTAAATGAGTAAAAAAGTGAAAAAATACACGTGTATATACAAAACACACTTACTGTATATTTCATATACATTCTCTTAAAGCAAGTCTAAATATCTTATATGTTGCTTCTCAAGTAAACGTATCTTGTTTTAAGGATTTTTAGACTATTTTAAATGGAAAACGAGACAAAAACACTTGATCAGATTTTTGCAGTGAATTTCTTAACTTAATTAAACTTCATAAAAAACATTCCCTTTAATTCAGTGAATGACATTTAGAGGTATTTTTAAAAGATGATTTTTGTCCTCTATTGTTCGTTAGTACGTTTAAAACAACCTTGAAGTCGGGACACAAGCCGAATAATCGGTTAAGAGCTCATGATTAATCGCCAAATAGTCGAATAATCGATAAATGAATTGATTATCAAAATAATCGTTGGTTGCAGCCCTAGTTGAGAGACCCATTAATGTCTGGTTTTACACCTTTCTGTCCCATGTACTGTATTACCATTGAGAAATGAAGGATTAGGTAGTTTATGTATGAGATTGGAATAATGTCTGCTCGCGGCTGTTCACTTACGGTACGACTCTTCCCGCTGGATGATGACGTCCCCTCAAGTGATCTGCTTTGAAGTGAAAACATGTTAATGGTAAAACGCTTGCTGGATTATTGCATGTTTGATGACAAAGAGAACAGCTTTACTTTGCCAGTCCGCAGTGGCTCATAATCCGTTATTATCTGCTTTAGCATTTGGTTTGGTGATAAGAAGGGCTGAAATTCTCTTTCAAAAGAAACATTGCCTCAGCCAACATGCACATCTCTGATGCATAAACTGTTAGACTGCTAATGTTAACTAGTGCAGCATTAGTTAGGCTCTTTGGATAAACAGGAAGGTAAGGGATTATACCAGTTAAATCGATATACCGGTGGGTATGCCGGTTGTGCAAAATGCTGCTGTATGGTTGGGCATGCACGTTCCAATGAGAGGTTGCACTACAAATAATCATTATATTATTACTATCCATCATTAGTGACATTTGCATAATTTTTTTGCATTAAAACATGACTTTTCCTTACAGTCTCGCATGAGAGTGCTTTCATTTTGTAGTTTTATGACAAGTGTTTACACGTTATTCTCTCTGAATACACATGCATGCATTGTGGAAGGAAATAGAAGATCTCTAGAACGTTACAGCAGCACCCAGTGAGGATTTGTAACACTGGCTTTATGATTCGTTCCTGTGTTTGAACAAATCCACAGGAGGTCAGCAGAAGTCCTGAATAATCTGAGTGAGTCAGCAGGTTGCTGGGGTCACAAAGGTCACGGCTAGTAACCAATTGTATTGTTGACATGAGTTGTGGAGGTAAAATCAGTACTTTTAACTGATGACAATCAACTTGAAGTTTGAAGCTTATGATGCCTTGACTGTATCATTGCATTGTGCTTGTGGTGGGGGTGTGTGTGGGGGGGGGGGTGTGTGTGTGTGTGTGTGTGTGTGTGTGTGTGTGTGTGAGCTCTCAGAATAGGGAAGGGTGGGCACAGATTGGGTCTCTGTTTCCTGTCCTGGGAAAAACAGGAAACCTAGTCACTGGACACAATCTCACTCACAGTCTCTCTTTTCATCTCTGTCTTCTCTCTTTTTGGTCATCTGACTGGTCTTTTTAAGTCCTGTGTAGCCCAAATGGATGAGCATTGGACACGGTCCGGATCATGACTTTGATTCTCAGGGAAATACACTTACTGATAAAAATGTAGAGCTTGAATGCACTTTAAGACACTTTTGGGATTCAATTCACAAATGTAAACACCTTAACCTGAAAATGTTTCAGATCATTTTTTTTTTTAATGAAAAAGTTTCGACACGAACACTCGGTAAGTCACATGCTTCATTAAATGTCTGTTTGTGTTTCAGGCCAGTCTGTCCATCTGGGGATGGGGGGGTCTGGGAGTTGTGCTCTTCCTCATCACATTTGGACCCTTTGCCATCTTTTATCTGGCTTTCTACATACTCTGTTTCATGTGCGGGTGAGTGAAAAAGGCATTACTTTTATATTATTTAAGTCTCTCTGCTCTGATCTGAGTTAAAACACCTGTTGATGCTGCAGTTTTTTTATGAAATGTCTGTCTCTCTGTCTAGGGGCTTTGTAGTGCTGCTTTTATTTGGAAAGACAAACTCTGAGAAACACCTGGAAAGGTGTGAACACTCCTACCTGCCACCTACACAGTCGTCCATAATGAAGGTGCGCAAGTGCTCATTATAATGTGTTCAGTTGTCATAAATATGGCATCTTTATTCCAGCTCTTTAAAAACAGCATGAAACTGCGTTTGCAATGCATTTAACTGTGTCATAACATGTTTCTTATTGAAACTGAATAATCGGTTTGAAATAATGATTTTATTCATGTTTTTTGATTGGATTGTTAAAGGGGACCTATTGTGCAAAATTCACTTTCACATGGTGTTTGTACATAAACAACCACCCTACAATGATAAAAGTCCACCCACTCCTCTTCCTTATTTCTATTAATCAAAAACAGTGTCAAAATGAACAGTTTTGTTTCTGCTCTAAAGTGATGTCACTTTAGAGCCACGCCCACGACTGGTGACGGACTCCACCCTCCTCTCCTGAGTGATCTACACACAGTCCGCCATTTTTTTCCGCACTCGAGCAGAATAGTGTGAAGAATAATGTCTCAGCTTCATAAGCGTCATAAGTGCTCTATTGTTGGCTGTAATAGTGAACATAAGAGTCTTCATGTTCACTAGCACCAAACATGCATCATTTCTGTCCTGTCCCGCTCCGCACGCGTCGCCTCTTTTCCCAGCATGTGTGCATACATGAAGCGCCGCATGAGTTAACGTGGTTTCAAAGCACCTTTTAGACCAAAATATTTATCCCTTCTTAACGTGTCTTTATAAATCAGCATGTTACGAGCCTTTAATATAAACAAATCAAATAAACAAATCGATTTCTGTTCTAATTTTGTGACAATTAATTAGATGTCTGGACTGGACAAGGAAAGACTTTTAACATTCATTTCCAATTGATAAACGGTAAAAGACGGTAGAATTGGTAAAAGATCCCGCAGACCCCACTGCTTTGGCCGTCTCTGGACCCCCTGTGCAGTTTTGTCGAGACTATTTTGACTTTCTTCTTTTTTTCCGTCAACTTTGAAATAAAAAAAAAGAAAGTGCAATGTGTAAATGTATATTGTGATAAATATCGATATCGAACAATATGAAAAAGGTTATATCGTGACAACAGTTTTGGCCATATCGCCCAGCCCTAAGAGCCACTGAAGATGCAGTGGACAAGCTGGACTGGTAATCTGGGATACGGGCATTTTCCCGGTGGGCCGATGCACTTTGGAGCTATCCGGGGCGGACTGACCATCGGGAGAACTGAGCGGTCCGGTGTGTCGGCCACGAAATGGGCCAAATGAGCCTCGATATGCTGAAATGAGCCACCGCGTTATGCAGAACGGACCACAAAACGGTGCTGCGATATGCTGAAAAGGACAGCGAACACCCCCTCCCCGCCAGTTGTTGCTGTAGTAACCAAAGAACAAGCTGTAAACGCACAGCCCTCTTGCGGAAAAGGGGCGGGGAGCAGCAGCTCATTTGCATTTAAAGAGACACATACGAAATCAACGTGTTTTTAATTCCACCAAAAAAGAGGCATTTACAACATGGTGTAATAAATAATCCGTGGGGTATTTTGAGCTGAAACTTCACAGACACATTCTTCACAGACACCTGAGACTTATATTACATCTTGTAAAAAGGGGCATAATAGATCTCCTTTAAAACTGAGCTATGATATTAGTGGTTAATTTTATTTTCCCTGTGTACATAAACTGAAAAGAAGAAACGTTTCAGTTCATGTTTTCTTGCTTGTGCTCGGAAATCATTTCTGAGTTTTAAAAAGAGCTTTTGTGTTTGTCTCGCAGGTTTTTGAAGAGATGAAATCTGAGTCCAAACCCATAAAGATCGACCGGCGTTTGACAGGATCCAACATCATAGACGAACCGCTGCAGCAGGTATCGCTCAACTGAACAAAACGACAGACAAAGTCAGTTAAAATAGCAGAATCACGCTTTTGAGGAACTTGTGGTTTCTTCACTGGCGTTTTCAGCCTGTTCACAAGTGTCTTTGTTTCCGTCTGTGTCCCGTGTAAGATGCTAGATCAGCTAGTTTGAATGTTTAAACTGAACTGGTGTGTTCATAAAACTGATGAGCACATGATACTCACTCCAGTTGTGTTTCACTCAGTGGCCTCACATGCTTATCATATAGGATTTGAGTCTGCTTACAATGCATCTATTTTATAAACTGACGTCTACAAATGTTTATAAGGAGTCATATTCTGCACTTTTTTAGCTCTAATGTTAGATTACTTCTGCATTGTGCATCAACGTAATTTATTTCAGAGGAGTAGCAAAATCCAGATTTCTATTAACTGGACGCTTTTAAATATTGTGCAGTGTATGTGCTCTCTGTGACCGAAATGGTTGTGTAATTCATTCAATACTTGGGAGATGTTTTTGAGAAAATTGTGTTAAGGTTAAACACAGTCAGCAGGTTTGAGAGCTTGTTCTGTGACTTCATTGTGGACACCTCCAGATCCGAGTCAGTTCTGCTGAGGAATGTGCGCCTACCCAGATTTCTCTGCGGTTAAAGTTAGGGTACATTGTATTTGCGCCATAAAGAATCGAAAGCACATGATCGAAAAATGCACTTCCTTTTTTTGATGCATTTCACATATACACACACACACACACATGCTCTGACATAATGGGTGTTTCTTCAGCTTCTGGCACTTTTAGCACTGTGAGCTTCTATAGAGAAAAGTCTTGCTAAATATGTTTTTTAAATTTTTTTTATTATTTGTCTGCTTACAATTCCCAACAGTGTATGTACATGCATCACAGGAGATTTATGGCAAAAATAATTCCCAAATTCCCAGCAGAGTGTCATTTTCAGCACATCTCAAATTCTGTTTTGTGTTTCATTAAAATCTATGCTGGAATTGACGCTGACAGAAATGACATTTTTAACATATTTGAAATAAAATGGCCGACTCTTTTGTCTTGCTAAAGGCTAATTTCATAGCTAACATATTGTGTATCTTAAATGCACACAATTAAATCATATTTTACAAGCCTTAAACTTTAGCACTGACTTTTGCTGCCTTGCAAGCACTGCCATTTCTTCTGGAAATGCAAAGCTAGCATTACATTTTAGTTTGCTTGTTCTCTCTCAAAAAATGTACTACTTTTCTCTTATCCTCGTCTTATGTCATTTATCAGGTGATCCAGTTTGCTTTGAGGGACTATATCGAGTACTGGTACTACACTCTGAGCGACGATGAGACTTTCCTCCTGGAGATCCGGCAGACAGTTCAGAACGCCCTCGTCGAGTTCTCCACCAGGTCAGACACTTGCCTAGCACGTTTACCCTATATATCTGTACCTGTATGTAAGGGGTTGCAAAACCATTGCTGTAATAGTGTGAATGTATATGACAAACTGTGGTTTTTCAGGGCGGATGTACAGTAACACTAACCACAAACCAAATATTGCATTCTGAAGTTCTTCCACATTTATTTCAAGAAACATATTTAGAAATTGAGAGTAAATGGCATGAATGAGTGATTGGTTTTTTTCCATTTCTCAGGTCTAAAGAAGTGGACTGGCAGCCGTATTTCACCACCAGACTGGTGGATGATTTTGCAACCCATCTGCGTGTATTCAGGAAAGCTCAGGAGAGACTGAACGAGAGAGAAGATCCTAAACAACGTAACTACCGTCCTTCCTCTCAATGCACACTGTCGCTCTTAATGCATGGCTGTTTTCCCAGTTATGTAGCAAAGAGCATCTTCAATGGAAACTCACTTCTGATGACTTTTGCGTGTGAGAATATGAGTGTATTTGTGTGTTTGCTGCAGGTGACAATTCAGATGAGTTGCTGGACTCGTTTTTTGAGGCGGAGGTAGAAATGGAGAGGAAGATCTGTAGAGACATGGTGTGCACGTCCCGTAAAGATGAAGAAGGTAAGACAAGAGACAGCTTTGTCTCTATAGGCAGTTTAAATTATCCAGCCCAGTGACTTTCAGTCGTATTGGAATTGAAGTTCAGATCTCTAAAGGGCAGATTCTCATTGGCCAGACCAGCTGAAAGAAATGCAAAACACACCCAGTCACAAATAAAACAGTCTTGTCTTGAATGCTACAGTGGCTGACAGACAATAGAAGAAAACTAGCAAACCACGTATGGGTGTAATTCTACTGGAGGTGTGCCCTGTCTACATAGAAAAGAAGATATCCTCACACACGGACACAAGCAACCTGCATTCCACCAACAATAGCATAACAGATGGATTACCACAGAGTGTTTGCTTAATGTCATGTCACTCAAAACACATGCTATTTTTTAACCTGTTGAACACAATAGAGTATGTTCTCGTTGCTTTTTATCAATACAATGGAAGTTGATAATGTTGGACGCTATTGAGCTCCAAAAAGCACGAAAATCACCATGAAACCACCGTAATAGTAGTCCAAATGACTCGAACGCTATATTTCAAGTCTTAAGTAATATGATGTATTATGTAAGGAACAGACTGAAAATTAAGTTGTTGCAAATGGAGGTTGACTAATAGTGATTTTGCTAATTCCGATAAATAAAACGTTTTGTATTTAGTACATAATAAATAAAAACATTTATAAGAGTCCAAAATGAATACAGTCCCAAAAAGCAGTTTATTGTTCAACTAAAATTTCAATAATAACAAGAAAAATTAAGATCTGGGGGTCAGGATGTCTGTTGCAGGGCTCCCTGTTCTTCTATTCTAATCTTTCTATATGCAAAATAAATGTTTGGGAGTCTAACATTTATATTTCCTAATGACACACTAAAGCTGAAGATATGAATAACCATCTGTTGCTTTTGTGAAACATCTTAAGTGCCTTACAAATTTGCACAGTACTCTATATATACACACACATGCTCACAGTGGGGCGTGTGGTGAGTTGTGCGTGGATGCTGCAGAGAATAGCATGAAGCCTCCACATGCACTAGGTCTCTGCGGTAACACGCTCATCAAGCCACGTAATAAGATGCGTGGATTGACGGTCTCCGATGCAAAGGCAACTGAGATTCATCCTCCGCCGCCCAGATTGAGGCGAGTCACAACGCCAACGGACATCGTGCGAATATACACACACACACACACCACCGGTCAAAACCTTTGAAACTCTTGACTAAAATGTTTCTCATTATCTTAAAAATCTTTTGATTTGAAGGCGAATGCTTAAATGTTTGAAATTGGTTTTGTAGACAAAAATACAATTGTACAATTATATATATAATTTTTTTTTTTCTTCACCAGGTGAGGTTTATTATTGAGGAATAAAAAATAGTGAATAATAAAAAAAATTGACAACTATCGGCATACGTTTTTGCGATGAACTGATTAGTTACAAAAATCTACTTTTGGCACCGATTAATCTGTAAAGAATATATCAGTCTACCTCTAATTGCAAACAAAGAGGATCTTGTGTTATTCATGAACATGCCAGATTTAAACATGTGGAAGCATAAATAACAACTGTAATTGTTTAATCTGTACATCTCCCTACGCTGGAAGCATGACTGTAGTGTGTTATCTGCAGGTTACCTGCGGGATCTCTGTGAAGTGCTGCTGTATCTGTTACTACCTTCTGGAGATTTCCACAACAAGAACATGAGATACTTCCTCAGGGTGAGACGCATCTGTTTAGGTCAACCATAGACCACACAAAGACTTGCATCCAATCTTATGACCAGGATAGTTTTGCTAAGTATCTGCACACGGATACCTGGGAGGGATGTGACTTCACCCACAATAATTACATCAGTAACACATCACCATGAAACAAATCATCCACCCAGAAAAGTATTCGACACTATTTTACAGCTCAGATAACAAATATTTTCAATGAAGTATTCATGTAAGCACTTACTAAAATATGAGCTATACATTTATGCGTGTGTGTGTGAGCGCGCGCGTGCACACGTTGTGTTGTGTGTTCTGCCCTCTGGCTGTGTTAATCTCACCCATTTATGTGTGTATGATCATTTATCGTTTATTTTAGGGGTGTAACGGTTAAAATTTCTCATGGTTCGGTTTGTATCACGGTTTTAGGGTCACTGTTTGGGTACGGGTCAGTATTTGCTATGTTCAGAAAACAATACTTCAGAATCCAAAGAATATCGGGCCTGGGTATCTCAGCGAGTAAAGACGCTGACTACCACCCCAGGACTCGTGAGTTTGAATCCAGGCCGTGCTGAGTGACGCCAGCCAGGTCTCCTGACCTAAGCAACTAAATTGGCCCGGTTGCTAGGGAGGGTAGAGTCACATGGGGTAACCTCTTTGTGGTCACTATAATGTGGTTCGCTCTCAGTGGGGTGTGTGGTGAGTTGTGTGTGGATGCCGCGGAGAATAGCATGAAGCCTCCACACGCGCTAGGTCTCTGCGGTAACATGCCATGTGATAAGATGCGTGGATTGATGGTCAAAGATGCAAAGCCAACTGAGATTCATCCTCCGCCACCCAGATTGAGGCGAGTCACTACGCCACCATGAGGACTTCAAGCGCATTGGGAATTGGGCGTTCCAAACCGGGGAGAAAATCACAAAAAAATAAATACATTTAAATCCAAAGAATACTCTGTTTGATAAACATTTCAACAGGTTTGCCCTTAAATAAGATCATGGTTTTAAAATCATAGTTACCATAGTGTAAGCATTGTATATGAGGTAAAACATGGTTACTGTCATGGTTACAATATATAGTAAAATCATGATTATTATAGGAAAACTGCAGTATTACTGTTATAAAACCAAGATTATTTGTATCAAAACCATGATTTCTGCTCGGATGGTTATTTCTGTTACTACAATATTACTATAGTAAAAAACATTAATTTTCATTAGGGTGCTTAACTATAAAAAAACATTTATCTAATTGCTGAATCAACATTTAAATTGAATACCTGGACTTTAATACTACATGCATCAACATAAAGTGCATTTTAAACAATAAATATTCAACATTCATAACCTGTACATCGCTCTTAAAGGAATAACCTTGCTATAAAAATGGATTCAAGAATGGATGTTGTGATAATGTGGCTCGGGTATTTTAATCAGACGTGGAAATCCCACATATGGCAATGAACACCCCAAGTGCTTTAGTTATTGTTTCATGTCTGTCTGAATTTGCACTGAGTGTCTGCTTAAAAACAGAAGGGAGTGTGTGCAGTTTCGGCTCATCTCGATGTATTACTATAATGGCATTTTAATGCCATTAATCAAAGTGCATTATTGACGCTCGCATGCACGATAGATTACAGCACGCAAGGAAACAGGAATGTGTGCACGTTTTAAACCCTCGCATATACAGCACTCGCGTCGAGCGATGTTGGCAAACAGTGCCTGTTTTTTTGCCATCGCTGTTGTAATTGACTGCAAAAAGAAACATTTTCCAGAAAGGATTAACACATAGGGCTTCTCTCAGTGAATCGTTTTCTCCCCTTGCCATTTTCAACTACTCACAACATGTGCAGAACTGTGATGTCATCAAGTTGACCCACATGAAACACAGGCGGAGCTTGTTTATCTACAGAGCCATACAGGTGCATTAGCGGAGGTTGTAACTGTGCTTGTATATTTGACTCTTTGTTTCTTTTTCCAATCCTTGTGCTCCAGAAGCGTCATTAAACTCGAGGTAAACCGTGGTGCCAACGAGGGTGGCAAACCGTGTGGTTTGGTTTTTTTTAACCGAGAACCGTTATACCCCTAGTTTAAATATGGTCCTGACAGGTCTTGACGCTGTGACTACGGCTTTAGATTGGATGTCTTGTAAAATGACAAACATGAACTGATTGATTCTTTTGTTGATGTCCTGCAGGAAATATTAGCCAGAGGAGTTCTTCTGCCATTAATTAACCAGTTGAGTGACCCGGATTACATCAACCAGTTCATTATCTGGATGGTGAGACAGATGACTTTCTGTTCTTATTTAATGTGAATGTATTAGCTTGCTTGTTGTTTTTGGTGATCGGAGTATGATCAGGTGTTTAAATTCTACAGTTTTGTATTAGATTTTTTCATGTATAAAGATAATCAAGATTTCTTGTATCAAAAGAGCCAAAATTGAGTTTTTTTTCTTGACCATTTTCACCCTCTTTCCGATCCTTTAAGATGTCTTTATGTAAATGATCTCTGTTGCGATTGATTAGCCTTTTTGTGTGTGAAACTTGAGTTAAGAGTGTTACTACGTTGTACAAACTCTTTTCAAAAGAACAAAACAATCATGTTTTATATTACATGACCCTGTTTTAATTGATTTGTGTGTGTTTAAGCAGATCCGTGACTCGAGCTGTAACTACGAGGCCTTCCTGAACATCTTAAAGTTGACAGACAAACCAGCTGAGCTGGAGGCCGTCAAAGACAAAGTCCTGGAAGAGCTTCAGTTTTTGAGATCTCTGGACACAGCTGGAGACCGTACACTAATACGCACACACACCCTTCCCCTCTCTTGAAACAATACTGTTTACACACACACACACACACACACACACACTTAAACATCAGTTTATGGAAAATAAACACTGAAATCTGTGGTTTATTTTAGAATGAATGACATCTTGTTGAACGCTTCAGAATAACAAACACTGTTTACTCCACCCATATTGTATTTCTATTTACATCTCTGACTTTCTCCATCTCTCTCACAGATATCAGCGTAATAAAGAATCAAATCAACAGTTTGATTTTTGTGAAGAAGATCTGTGAAACAAGAATACAAAGGCTGCAGTCAGGAAAGGTAAACCCAACGGTTTCATTTACATTTCCTGTATTATGATCAGTGTTGGGTTACGTTACTTTTAAAAGTAACACATTCAAATTTTGCTTTACTTTGCTTTTGTGTTACTTTTTCCTCACAGCCACTTTCTCTTCTGCTGTGCAATCCATGCAAATAAGCCATGCATTGCATTCAAGAGACATTACAGGTCATGCTAGCTACTGTACAACACTCATGTCAGAACAACATAGTAAACAAACGGCTATTTCAAGTTCTTCACGTCATATATAGAGTAAAGAATCAATTACATGAATATGCATGATTTGTTTTTCCATCAACATGGCAGCCAATATGACAATGAACGTTACATTTATATAGCACTGACACTACACTCAAAGCGCTTTGCACAGTGAACGGGACTCTCCTCAACATCACCAGTGTGCAGCATCCACCTGTATGAGGTGCCGGCAGCCATAGTGCGCCAGTACACTCACCACAGTGATACTGACAATTAATGGATGGGGATTATTAGGAGGCCATGATTGAGATGGGCCAATGTGGTAATGATTCAACATGAATAATGAAGAATATCTGTCTTGCCTAAAGCAGCAAAGTCACATATATGTGTCTCCTATGTCATCATGTGCGGTGCCCATAGATAATATCAGTCAACTTGAGATGGTTTTCAAAAGTCAGGATCAAAACAATGTTGAAACAATTTGAACGGAATCGTTTTTAATGCTACCAATATGTCATAAAAATGGTTTGTTTCATGAATAAAACTACTTGTTCATTATAAAACAAAAATGAAAGTTGATTGGCTGTTTTACCTGCAAGGCGGGACATCCATTGACTGTTGGGTGCCAGAGCTTCTTGGTGGGGCGTTCCAGTTTCTCCCATTCATTTAAATGGTCTCTCTCTGCTAAATAGTCTCTGGCCTCTATAGAACAACAATGCCAATCCTCCCCAAAGTTTGCACACTTGTAGAAACACAAGTTTGTTTGTTTTTTTTCAGTCTTGTTTTTAATGATTAATTGATTGTAAATATAATGTCCATGTTGCCTATTTTTTTTACTGCAATTGAAATAAATATACTTAAGAAGAAATTCAAGTATTGTGATTTTCCTGTTAATACATTTTCAGTCTGCTGTATGTTAATGCATTTTGTTGAAGTCTGAATTTAATTAGTTTAATTTACTATTAGTTTATCATAGTAATAATGTCCATAAAAAATACAGATTTGATTTGATCAAATTAAAGTTTATTTTGTGGGTCAAAATACATTTCTAACATTACTTTTGACTCGATCTTATAATTAAAAATATTTAAATTTTAATAATTTAAACTAATATCACCAACGTTGATAGAGATATGTTGATAGAAAATACAGATGTGACTTTCTCAAATTAAACTCAAAAATTACTCTTTAAAATTATTTAAAAAATGAAATTCAAATATTTAAATGTTAATAATTTAAACTATCACCAACAATAATGTTGATAAAAAATACAGATTTTACTTTCTCAAATTAAACTTTATTTTCTGGGTTATAAAATATTTTGACTTGAACTTATCAATTACAATTTAATTAAGTTATTTTTTTAACTTAAAAAAAAAAATCAACTATTAACAGCATTTATCGACCACTGATTAATCTTCACCAAACCTAATCCCCCGCTGTGAACATCAGGCCATTACAGAACCAACAGACTCTTACTCTACACCTTCAACACACAAATAACTCAAACATTGTTTTTGTCAAACAGGAAGTCGACGCTTTAAAACTTGCTGCTAATTTTGGGAAGTTGTGCGTGATCCCGTTGGAACATATCCTAGTGCATAACATCGCACTCCAGTTCTTCATGGGTGAGTTGAGAGAGATGGACAACAACCGTTCTCTAGTCTGCAGCACATCATCATCAGCTCACCCCTCATTACTCTCTCTCTCTGTCTCCAGACTACATGCAGCACATGGGTGCACAGGCGGTTCTGTTCTTCTGGCTGACGGTGGAGGGCTATCGGGTCACAGCGCAGCAGCAGCTGGAGGTGTTACAGAGCAGCCAGAGAGACGGAAATAACCAGAGCAGCCAGACAACCAAAGGGCTACTGAGAGCCGCCGCACTGGGCGTCTATGACCAGTACCTGTCTGAGAAGGTGAGCGGCACCAAGAGGATTCCAAAATCTGAAAGCTCCAATCTGATTGGCTGGCTTGATATTTAAGAGTCTGGGTGAACGGGTTTCTTATCAGTCTGTCTCGAAACAAAGTTGTGTGAGACGGTCTCTTGTCTAAGTGGGCAGTTCTTGGCCAGACTAAGCGGCCATTTTGGACCAGACTTTGTTATAGTGGTTGTGGCATTGATGGGTGTAGCAAATCCATGCGGTGATGATTGACAGGTGCTTTTTCCAATCAGGCCTCTCCCAGAGTGCAGGTGGACGAAGCGTCTGCCGCCAGATTGGCTCAGAAACTCAGCAAAGAGGATCCCACACCTGAGATATTCGATGAGATCCAGAAAAAGGTAGCAGCATGTTCTTATGTTGTGTGACTTGTACATTACAGATTCCCATTTAGATTTTAGTGCGCTAAAATCGCTTTTGAACCTTTTCTGTGTAAAGTTATAGCCAATTTTACAACTTTACCATGACGATGTAATGTCAACAAACCCTAAACCCGTAAATTGACTGTAAAAATTGCAATTTAAACAACTTTACAGCTCAGATATTACGAGTTTTCACAGAACGTCTGCTGGCATGATGCCTGAATGCATTTGTCCTAAAATTAATGAATCGATGAGCTTCATCGGTCAAATTATTAATGATAATTAATCGATTATCAGTTCATTCCCTGCTATGATGGCCAATGTGAGGTTGACCGTTTAGATTGGGGCAAACTCTGTCATGTGACGTGATGTTTTTTGTTTCCAAACCAGTTTTTCGCGACATTTCAAGTATCGACACAGAGTTTATATGCTAGAGTTAAATGGAAAAATATCATGTCGACACTTTGCGTTTCCATCAGCTTTATTTTGATGCGCTAAAACTTTTTCCGTAGGAAACGTAGTTACTTTGTGTGATGAACAGACTGAAATTTAAGTAGTTATTCACCGTCAAGTCAAATCATTGATCTAGTTGTGTATACAGTTCCCAAATTAAGCATTATTAATATCATTCCTTAAAGAGAAATCCTTTACCGCCAACTTACAGACTCTATTCAAACTTTTAGTTGATAATTTGGTCTTTATAAATGCTTTTCCCGATTTTCCCTTCGCTCTGTCTGATTCCTGAATCTGCAAACTTTAAAGCCATACTGCTGCTGCCTTGCAAGTGTTGGTATTTATTTCAGGTATTGCAAATCTGCTTTGGCAGTACAGTTGAACTCTTGTTGAAATGTCTCTTTTAATATCTGTTTCTCAGGTGTATGATCTGATGTTGAAGGATGAGAGGTATTATCCGTCTTTTAAGCAGCACCCGCTGTATATACGGATGCTGGCTGAGCTGGACATGCTCAAGGAACCCAGTTACAGGGGTTCTGAGGATGGGGACTTGGGTGAGAGACCCACACAGTATCAGATCTCTCATACAAACACAGCAAGAGTTTTCTGGTTTAATCTGTCTCTTTCTGTCCTTCCAGAGTCATTCAACGGCTCTCCAACAGGAAGCATTAATTTAGTATGTCAAAGCTCTTCATACGTCTTTACGCAGCAGATATGATCAGTGCATCGTGCTGAAGTGTGTTTTTGATGCATGTCTGTGTTTATAGTCATTAGATGATCTCAGCAGCGGGAGTGTGGATGAATCTGCTCAGCTTCATGCGTTTATCTCTGATACAGGTGAGAGTTTGAACTAATAATCACTATTTTAAGACATAAATATAATTTCAATAGTAGCTAACGACAAAGATGACAAAAGACGACAAGAGCATGTGAGAAGACATGCTGCTTTTCATTTGTTTTGTATTTGTGTGTGCTTTTAAATGTTAGACTAAATAAAGTAGATAAACTGGACCTAAACCAGTCGACCTTAGCAACAGTCAAGTTGATTTGTTTGTCCCAAAAAAGGGCTTAAAGGAATATTCTGGGCTCAATACAAGTTAAAGGTACAGTTCACCCAAAAATGAAAGTTCTCATCATATATTCACCCTGATGCCATCCCAGATGTGTGTGACTTTCTTTCTTCTTCAGAACCCAAATTAAGATTTTTAGAAGAATATTCCAGCTCTGTAGGTCCTTACTGAATGTGAATGGGTGCCAAATTTCCAAAGCTCCAAAAGCACATAAACGCAGCATAAAAGTAATCCATACGACTCCAGTGGATTAATTAATGTCTTCTGGATTGAAATGGTGTGTTTGTGTGTGTGTGGCGAGAGTGTGTGTGTGTGGCGAGAGTGTGTGTGGCCGAGAGAGTGTGGCGAGCGTGTGAAATAGATCAATGTTTAAAAATTTTTTAACTAAAAATTCACAATGGTTGAGGTCACATAGCGTATTGTCAAGTTCATATGAGAACATACGGAAGCTCAGAGTTGCTCACAACAGAGGAGCATAGATATTCATTCATAGATGCCTTATCTGACTGGTTTGGATACGTCAACTGCGGCACCATCTTGAAACGGTCAACACGGAGAGATGTTTGCATCTGTTTGAGTGCAAGTGAATGGATTAAATGCCTAAATGCTCAGACCGCTGCATAAACAGCTTCTGTGTGGAAACGGTGTCACGGTCCATAGGAACAGCTGCTAATAAGGGATCTACAAATGAATATCTATGCAGAGGAGGCTTATGTGCATACATCACACGAAAGGCAGTTTGAACTCCATCCTCATCAATGTGCAACAACAGCTGGACGGAAAATGATTAGCAAAAAATAAGTTTTACCTTTTTGATCTGTTTCTCACACACGTCTATCTTCTTCTTGCTTCTGAGGACAAGGATTAAACCACTAGAGTCAAATGAATAACATTTATGTGCATTTATGAGCTTCAAAGTTCTGGTCACCATTCACTTGCATTGTATGGACCGACAGAGCTGAAATATTCTTCTAAAAATCTTCAGTTGAGTTCAGCAGAAAGTCACACACCTGAGATGGCATGAGGATGAGTACATGATGAGAGAACTCTCTTTTTTGGGTGAACTGCCCCTTTAAATGTAAGTGTATAAGTATGTAATGGCTGGGGTAAATGTGTGTGATGGGGCACATTCAGTGTTTGTACTTCTCATTCTCAAGCTCCGTTTATTTGGACGAGACTTTCTTTCCATCATCTTCATTTCTTTTATTTCTTGCGTTCATCTTTTCTCCTCTCGTCACTTTGTTTACTGTCATCCCTTTCTTTCTTTCTCTCTTTCTTTTTCTTTGTATTCCATCTTTTCTTCTTTTCTTTCTGTTTCTCCTTTTTTCTTTTCTCTTTCATTTCTTTCTTTTTCTTCCTTTTCTTTCTTTTCCATCTTTTTTCTTTTTCTTGTATTTCTTTTTCTCTCTTCCTTTTTCTTTTTATTCCATCTTTTCTTCTTTCCTTTTCTCCCTTTTTTCTTTCTTTTCCATATTTTTTCTTTCTTTTTCTCCTTTTTTCCTCTTTCATTTTTCTTCCTTTTCTTCCTTTTCCATATTTTTTCTTTCTTTCTTTTTCTCACTTTTTTCTTCCTTTTCCATCTTTTATTTTTCACATTTTTTCTTTTTCTTCCTTTTCTTCTTTCCTTTCCTTTCATTTTTCTTTCTTTTTCTCCCTTTTTTCTTCCTTTTCCATCTTTTCTTTTTCTCCCTTTTTTCTTTTTCTTCTTTCCTTTCATTTTTCTTTCTTATTCTCCCTTTTCTTTCTTTTTCCATCTTTTCTTCTTTACTTTCCTTTCGTTTTTCTTTCTTTTTCTCCCTTTTTTCTTTATTTATTTTCCATCTTTTTTCTTCCTTTTTTCTTTCTTTTCCTTTTTCTTTAATTTTCTTCCTTTTTCTCCCTTTTTTCCTTCCCATCTTTTCTCTTTCTTTTCCTCTTTCATTCCCTGCTGACTCCTGCATCATCGTTTCCATCGCTCCTGTTTCGCTCCATGTCAAACGGTTCTCAGTAGCTGATGCTTTTCTAAACCACCTTCCTGTGGCAGGCGTTTGTAATGATCATGGGAAGACCTACGCCCTCTACACCATTACTGTCATCCGCAAGAACTCCGACGGCAGCGAGGACATCTGGAAGACATACCGTCGCTACAGCGATTTTCATTACTTCCACATGCGCATCACGGAGCAGGTGAGAGAATCTGACTGTCCACACACATTCACAGCCATTTCTTTTAGTTTTAGTGCACTGTTCTATGGCACATCACTTATGAATGTGGCACGATTGGTTTGATATCAGATTCCAAAATGTAACACAGTTGAGTCGGATATGACCAGGCCTAAAAATGAGATTTGGGCTGCCAGTGTGAACAAAGCCACATTTCCTTTTCTAATGGACCTGAGTCAGATTAGTGCCATATTTAAATCTAAATTAACATATTTCCAAATATAGAACACAAGATATTAAAAATAATTATGATCACATTTTTGAACTTGCGCTAATCTGTGTCCTTTGTCTTCAGTTTGAGAGCCTTGCAGCAATTCTCAAGCTTCCTGGGAAAAAGACCTTTAACAACATGGACAGAGAGTTCTTGGAGAAAAGAAAGAAGGATCTGAACTCATATCTACAAGTGAGTCAGATCAAGCTGTGTGTTTATTTTGGGATGTGCTGACTCGGGTGTCCTGAAGATCCAAGCGTGCTGAGAGATGAGTTTGTCTTGCAGCTGCTGCTGAATCCTGAGATGATGAAGGCCTGTTCCCTGCTCATACCCCACGTCTATGACTTCCTGGAAAACAAGGCGTACAGCAAAGGCAAAGGAGACTTTGCACGCAAGGTGAGAAAGTCCATTTACACTGTCATGTGGGACAGTGAAAGAATATTTGGGGAGTACTGTTATGCCTAGTAAGACTGGATGATATTGCTAAAATTATATTAAAATAAAAAACAATAATGAATATTTTGAATTAAAATTTCCAGGCCTAGTAATGTCAAATGGGGCTTTTTTTTTTCCTCCTCCTCCAGTTATTTGGTTTTCCAAATTCTGTGTTTTTCTGTTAAATTTTGTTTGACTTCTGTGTTTGGAAGTTTAACAATTTTAGCATATAAAACACGTCTGTCCAATCAAATAAATCCAGAGTTTTAATCAAATGAAAAACAGAATAATTACTTTTCATCATATCATTATATTATTTTTATCAAATGACCTGCTTAAACAGACCCTCACAGCACAATCCCAAACACATTTTATTTAATGTTTTATTTATTTATTGTCAAATACAGCATCACTCTGTTAATGAAAATTAATCATATTAATGACATTGATGAAAACTTATATATCTATAAATATTGCTTAAATAGAATGTCATTATTATTGACTATTATTATTATTATTATTATTATTATTTATACATTTAATATAGTATTTACTATGAATTAGTAACATATATCAGTTGCAATTTCTTCAGTTTCACAGTGTGTCGTAGAAATGAATAAAACCTTAAATCCTGGAAATTTCTGTTATTAATAAGCTATTCTAATTATGCTGAGCCCTAAAATGTATAATTGGCTAATTATAGCGCTTTGTGAGTGCATTGGCTATAAAGTCGTTTAAAAAAAAAAAAAAGTCCATATTTAATCACGAGCGACTAGAAACGTCTTGGAAAAGTCATGGAAAATCATGGAAATTCATGGTCAAACGTTGTGGGAACCCTGTATACTGTATGTTATATGCACCGTTTATTTGTATTTATTAAAATATATTAAGTAGTAAAACAAATATGTTTAATAATTTTTATATACTGTATATGTAAAATATTTTTATCTAAAAAAAAAAAAAAAATGCATTAATTTTTGTTTTCATTTATTCAACATTTATATGCACCATTCCTTTACATTTATTTTCCTGCATCTTTTCCATATTTACTTACGCTATTGTTTTGAAACGAGTCGTTGATCTGATTTAAAAATAAATAAATAAATAAATAAATACAAAAAATTGCGTTTGAAAGGACTGAATCACGTGAGTCAATTAAACTTTACAACTGTAACGGCAAAACAAAGGTAAATTAGAGCCGCTTATTACATGCGTTCTCGAGGCTCTCGGCACAGTAACATGGTGACCTCCAGTGATGAACTCACCTCAACTTATGCCGACATTCAATGGATGGAAACAGCACAGAGCTGTTATCTGGTTTTGTAAATGTATCCTGTTCTCTGGACTCGGACAGATGGACACGTTTGTGAATCCTCTCCGGAGCTCCATGCGGAATGTGTCCAATGCCGTGAAGTCACTGCCGGACAGCCTGGCCGAGGGAGTGTCCAAAGTCTCGGCGGACATGGGCCGTGTGTCCGAGAAACTTGGCCAGGACATTAAACAATCCATATTTAAGGTAGAGCACGCCAAGAGATTCACCAACAAAAAGTGGACGTTTGTCCTCCTCACAAATATCAAAGATCACACGGACACCCGGACTCTCATGTTGCTTTTTCATTTCTTTTACCATTTCTTTTCCATAATTGAGAAATATAGTCTCTCCCAATATTTGCATATAGTTGGCCGAGCAGGCGCAGAATTTGATTGCATGCAGTCAGAAATGAAGTTTGTGTGCTCAACAGACATTATTCAGCACTTTTATTGTCGTTTATGTGTCAGTATCTCCAGGTGTGTTTATTTCACAGGTGCCTCCTTTAATCCCAAAGTCTGATATTGATCCCGATCACTGCCGTGTCTCTGCCCAGCTCGATGACAATGTACGTAAGCACGACTGCCACCTGTGAGCCAGTCTATGTACTCCTCCTATCCTCACTCCTGCTTGTATTACTTTTATAGTTAATTTCTAGATGGATTGATTGTGCTACGGACATGACTGATTCTGAACAGAGCAAACACCCAGAACACCTAAATGTTGTTTTGTCGTACAGGTGGATGATAATATTCCTCTGAGGGTGATGTTGCTCTTGATGGACGAAGTATTTGACTTGAAGGAGAGAAATCAGTGGCTGAGAAGAAACATAAAAAACCTGCTACAACAGCTCATCAAAGCCACATATGGAGACACTATTAACAGGTGCGACACACACTCACACACTCACTCACTCACTCACACACTCACACACTCACACACACTCACTCACTCTCACTCACTCTCACTCACTCTCACACACACTCACTCACACACACTCACTCTCACACACACTCACTCACTCACTCTCACACACACTCACTCTCACTCACTCTCACTCACTCTCACACACTCTCACACACACTCACTCACACACTCTCACACACGCTCACTCTCACACACACTCACTCTCACACACACTCACTCACACACACACACACACACACACACACACACACACACACACACACACACACACACATTATGACTCAAACTAGATCCATCAGTCGATTAAAAAACAATCACTTAATATGCTGATTAATCATAGTAGGATATCTCAGTACTTTATTCATCCCAAGGGGAAAATTGAAATGGTACAACAGGAAAATAAAAATACAGGATAGAAATTGCAATAACAATGAATTCTGCACAATACAGAAATACAGAGGGCAGACACTTGTGCAAAATTAAAGGTGCTTTGTAGAAATGATATACAAAAAGCAGATGATTTACAACGGGTCCACATGCTACTACTACTACCGCTAATAATAATATGTGCTGTGCTTTTAGTGAGAGCATTTGATATTAATCACAAATATATGCATGCATTTAATTTTTGCTGAGAAGTTTTTTTGAATAAACTCAGCAAAAAAGAAACGTCCCTTTTTCAGGACACTGTATTTTAAAGAACATTTTGTAAAAATCCAAATAACTTTACACATCTTTATTGTAAAGGGTTTAAACAATGTTTTCCATGCTTGTTCAATGAACCATAAATAATTAATGAACATGCACCTGTGGAACGGTCGTTAAGACACTTTTAAGGTCACAATTAAGGTCACAGTTATAAAAACTCAGGACACTAAAGAGACCTTTCTACTCTACTCTTGACTCTGATAAACACCAAAAGAAAGATGCCCAGGGTCCCTGCTCATCTGTGTGAATGTGCCTTAGGCGCATTGGAGGCATGAGGACTGCAGATGTGGCCAGGGCAATAAATTGCAATGTCTGTACTGTGAGATGCCTAATACAGCGCTACAGGGAGACAGGAAGGACAGCTGATATCACACCTGTGGGACAGGTACAGGGTGGCAACAACAACTGGGGCTTGTAGGGCTTGTAGGCCTGTTGTAATGCAGGTCCTTACCAGACATCACCAGTGACAACGTCACCTATGGGGACAAACCCACCTTTGCGGGACCAGACAGGACTGGCAAAAAGTGCTCTTCACTGATGAGTCGCAGTTTTGTCTCACATGGGGTGATGGTCGGATTTGTGTTTATCATCAAAGGAATGAGCGTTGCACCGATGCCTGTACTCTGGAGCGGGATCGATTTGGAGGTGGAGGGTCCGTCATGGTCTGGGGCGGTATGTCACAGCATCATCAGACTGAGCTTGTTGTGATTGCAGGCAATCTCAATGCTTTGCGTTACAGGGAAGACATCCTCCTCCCTCATGTGGTACCCTTCCTGCAGGCTCATCCTGACATACTGCTCATTCTGTGTGTGATTTCCTGCAAGACAGGAATGCCATGGCCAGCGAAGAGCCCGGATCTCAATCCCATTGAGAACATCTGGGACCTGTTTGATCGGAGGGTGAGGGCTATTGTCATTCCCCCCAAAAATGTCCGGGAACTTGCAAGTACCTTGGTGGAAGAGTGGAGTAACATCTCACAGCAAGAACTGGCAAATCTGGTGCAGTCCATGAGGAGGAGATGCACTGCAGTACTTAATGCAGCTGGTGGCTGCACCAGATACTGACTGTTGCTTTTGATTTTGACCCCCCCTTTGTTCAGGGACACATTATTCAATTTCTGTTAGACATATGTCTGTGAAACTTGTTCAGTTTATGTCTTAGTTGTTGAATCTTTTTATGTTCAAACCAATATTTACACATGTTAAGTCTGCTGAAAATAAAGCAGTTGAAAGTGAGAGGACTCAATTCATCTATGGAAGAAATTCATGGGCTTTTTATTCCTGGAACCGGACTTGTGCTCGATAGACATTTCAAAAAGTGACTTTAGAAGTCAATACATTGGCTGGTTTATTTCCATGTCATTGAACATAAGCCTATTATTGGCCTGCAGTCCATTTTGCTATTGAGTTTGACGATCTGTCTGAGGTAGACATGGCAGGCTTTTCTCAAGATGCGTTCTAGCGTACATAAACTTCTTGATGGAGTGTAACTCAATGGAACGGAAAGACAAGAGACATGTCAAAAACACGCTCAAAGCATATAGGGTGCAAGACGCTGATCAAACATTGAGACCTTTAACAACGGCCAGTGACATCAGTCTGACACCAGGGGCAGGGCTGGAAGGGTGGCATGGGGTGGCAGCACACACCCCAACTCGGACCCCGCTCGCGTCCTGGAGACAGTGCATAACCAGTCCATGTTGCGCATGGTCCATAACACCCCCCTTCAGACGGACTTATTGGATGCCACCCCTTTCTCAGCTGTTGCCACCCCTGGTAAAACATCCTGGACACACCCCTGTCTGACACGTGTTCATAAACTGCAAAAACATAAATGTATTTTTGTCTAATTTTCTGGTAAAAATATCTAAACATCCTTAAAACAAGAAAAAACACAGTGAAACGAGACAATGTTCCTCCAGGACCATGGTGCTACATAAAACAACATAGGACAAACACAGAACCACATGAGACTACACAGACTTAATAACATACGTATATAAAGTGCACGTGCAAACTGGTACGGGACAGTACAATAAATGACTGACAATGAACAGGAAAATAGGCACAGTGAGAGACAGTGCAGGGCCGACCAGTACACAGTAGAGCAAAAGGTGACAGTTCCTAAAAATGCCAAATGTAAACATAACATACTATGAGATAGTGATCTATGCACATAGCAGTTATTGAGGTAGCAGACAGTTATAAAGTGTCAGTTATTAAAGTGCAACTCAGGACGTGTGTGTGTGTGTGTGTGTGTGTGTGTGTGTGTGTGTGTGTCAGTCCAGTCTCTGTGTATTGAGGAGTCTGATGGCTTGGGGGAAGAAGCTGTTACACAGGCTGGCCGTGAGGGCCCGAATGCTTTGGTACCTCTTGCCAGACGGCAGGAGGGTGAAGAGTTTGTGTGTGGGGTCATCCACAATGCTGGTGGCTTTGCGGATGCAGTGTTTTATGTAAATGTCTTTGATGGAGGGAAGAGAGACCCCAATGATCTTCTCAGCTGTCCTCACTATCCTCTGCAGGGATTTGCGTTCCGAAACGGTGCAAGTGAGGGGGGCAGCTGGGTCTTAATGTGCCTCATGACAAGCCTCTCAAAGCACATCAACCTTTGTGCAGTAGGGGGCAGTCAGCGCTCCAGCTGGACAGGCAACACACATTGTCAAACCAACGAGCACGGAGAATACAGCCTTCCATAGACATGCTTTTTTGCTCTAAGCCAGCTGGACCGTGCTCAACAGAATGAAGGGATCTCGAGACAGGTTTTCAAAGTGTTAAACTACGTTAAACTTTCGCTAAAAACAAGTGAGATGCTCCAAAAGTGCCTATGTGAAACACGAGCACATAGACCAACAGATGAAAACAGAGCAGAGGGAAGTAAGCCAATAAAAATAAAACATACAATATTTGTACTTTTAAAGCCGTTTTTTGAATTGTCTAAATGCTTGACTTGTCAACACATGCATAATTCTCACACACTGGTTTGTATCTTCTTTCCAGGAAAATCGTGGACCACGTTGACTACATGACCTCACCAGAGCAGGTGTCTGACTATGTGAAGAGATTCAGGTGATTTCATTTGTTCTGTCTGTGTTGGGACGTATGTGGTGCTGGTTTAGCTTCTGACTGCGGTTCTGTGACTCTACAGAGACGCCTATTGGCCGAACGGCATCCTTGCTGAAACTCCGCCCCGCCGGGACAAAAGCACCCGCATGAGGACAAGAGTCGCTGCCAAAACCACACTACTGGGCATCATGCCAGGTAGATAAACCTCGGCCCAGACCTTGGTGGAAACAGTGCATGTTTTTTCATGCCATTTCTATGCTAATTGTGGTGGATTTAAAAATGCTAAAAAAGCTATTTAAAACTCAGTGTTCTTTCTAACTTGACACGGTGTCTAAAAAACATTGTGCTCATTCTGGAGATGGATGCAGATGTACACACAAAACTTGCTCGGTGTGAACTGCTCCCTGTAGAGATCTCTTGGAACAGACTCAATGACTAACCAACATCTTAGCCAATAAAATGAGTCTCACACACTTTTATTTTATTCTCTCTTCCCATCAGACGAACTCAAGCACATCATCGGTGCGGACACGACGCGGAAGGGCATCCTGCGAGTCTTCGACATGTTCCAGCACCAGCCGATGAACCGACGGCTCGTCTACGTGTTTCTGGAGGGCATCCTGGAGACCCTGTTCCCGCAGTACAAGTTTCCCGAGCTGTTCCAGAAGCTTCACTCTCGCTCGCCACGCGTGCTCAATTACTCAAAGAAAATCCGCAGTTTGCAGAAGAGGTGACAGACGGACGCTTTTCCTGCCGAAAGCCACCTCGCCGCTGCAAGGGGGGAGGAGTCAGCACCCGCCCACCGCCGTAGCAGCACCCGAGCAGGGAACGGGAGGGTGTGCGTGATTTGAGCCTGGTTCTCTGTATCGCAATGAATTTTGTGACATTTGATGCTTGAACACAGCCCAATCTCCCCCATCCACCACCTTTGTGCATCCTGTCTGTTTGTGATAAAAGCAATGTATCGACACGGCCGTAGCATAGAGGACTTGTTTTATCATCGTGAAGCGTTAGGTCAAACGCAGTCACCTCGGCACCACTACGAAATACTGCGGCGCCTGGATTGCGCTGTTTGTTCTCTAAGTTTGCCGTTTGGTTTGCTTTCTATGATCTGATTTTTGAATGACTGTGTAAATAAGATTTCTGTGAACGAAGCCTTTTTAATTTTGGTTTACTTTGTGATTTATTTTGTGTTTGGCAGTGGTCAAACCCACCTCAACGTAAACGATGTATCGAACCAACCTATGCACCTTAACGTAAAACTGTCATCGTAACTAAGAATAAGAGGCCATATGGGAATGATCAGCAGCAACATGTATCACTGAAATGCGTGGTGTGTGATTAAAAACACAAAAGATGCAACATTATCCTACCAACCAATTGGTTGCATGGAGTGGGTGTGTTTAATACATGCCACGCCCCTCAATGATTGGCAGCCCCATGCTTAAGATTCTCTAGCAAATCTAAATTGACTTAATTATCTAAAGCTTCACTAAACAAATCAGTTCATCAAATAGGGACATGACGTGAAAGACCCTGTTGCAAAATAATTATTTGCATGGCTGTCTCGGATGTTCGGGTGTCAATAGGGGATATGCTTTAAAGAATGTACCTGTCTTTAGCGAGTTGATGTTTTTGTGTGTGTGTGTCCTGTTTTTATAACTCAAATCAGTGGAGGGTTGTATATGTGACTTTTATTTTAATACTTTATTTTAAAATGGCAAGTGTAGCACTAAATCACAACTGTCCGAAGACTGTTTCATTGCGAGATATAGATTTAGCCTTAATTCTAAGACCAAAAGACGTGCGTTTTAGACGTAGCTTTCCCTTCTTACTCTCTCTCACACACACACACACACACACACACACACACACACACGTACACGGCCTCATATGCACACAAACAAACATTGACAGCTGTCAATCGTCTGACTTTCCGTCGGATTCTATAAATTGATTTTTGTGCAATATTTTTCTTTAATGCATGTTCATGTGACTGTACAGTGAATAGAATTAGAACTACATTTGAATATTTCAAAACCGAAAACTCCAAAATCGCACGGAACTCTTCGACTCATTAACCACTGAACATTCCGTTGGCGTAAATGGCTTATTTTAAGGACTTGTTTTATAAGTCTGGCTTTTATGTTTATTTTGGGGATGTCTGTTTTTAAGGTAAATGTACCGTTTTCTCGACTATGGATTATGACACGTTTTGCTTTTAGGAAGTTTTGACGGCATATTCTAGATAAAAAGGCTCCTGGATACTTGCAAAAACGTGAAAGACACTGCAGTGTGTTGCTTCTGCCAATGTCAGAGTGCACGTGACGTTAGAAAACACAGGTTTAAAACACTGTTACTGTTAAACTCCCTCCAATCACACTTGTTATAATATATCCACACTTAACACTTGTCCGAGTCCTCCTTCACCCCATAATCAAAAGACAATAGTATGAAATATTGTGCATTTCAAGCCTGTTTTTAAATCTGTTTTTTTAGATTGGGTGCATTGTGACTTTATTCGAATGACAAATAATGTAAACAAATCTCATTCTCATTACTGTAATACAATCAGTTAGACAATGCTACCATAAATATTTGTCAATAAAATAAGGTGTTTTTTCCCCACATTGCAGTAATGAGAATTTGGAGGGAAATGAACTGATAGGAACATTCTGGGTTTAATGTAAGTTAAGCTTGCATCAACAGCATTAGTAACCGTAAAGGCTTAGACATACTTCGTTTTTGCGCTTTCCGGATCGGCTCGTGCCAGGTCGACCGTGTTGCCTTTGTTTTGTATAGTGACTGTGAGTGAGTACTAACGCGTTTGACGCATGTCCATTACAACTTCTTTGTGAAACTCTTTTAGTAGTCAAACGCAAGAGCGTGCGTCGGCGACACACACAGTGGAAGTCCACGTGCACGGGTCAAGAAAATCTAGACTGTGCACGGTCAATTTGTGTCACACGTACTGTGCGCAGAGCGATCAAAGTTCACCTGAAGTGAACTTTGACCTTTCATTTACAATGGAAGTGAATGGGGGCCAATCTGTAAACGTTAAAATACTCCGTTTCAAACGTATAGCCACAAGATGTAAACATGCGTGTTAAAATAATATTAGTGTGAACACATTGCTTGCAAATCTTATCCGTGTGCATTCAACCAATATTAAAACTTTGTTGCTATGACGACAGAACGTAGTACCACTAAAATCATGTTAATGCACACAATGTTTAAGTTTTGTGGCTGTAATTTTGAACCCCGGAGTATTTTAACGTTTACTGATTGGCACCATTTACTTCCGTTGAAAGTGTCTCACTGGAACTGTGATTATTATTATTATTATTATTATTATTATTATTATTATTATTTGTTTTGCACGAACGAGGGACAAGTCGAAATGATTGTCTGTGGTAACCAACATTATGCTCCAAATGCTGTCGATTGAGCTTCGCTTGTATTGAACATGAAACTCTCTTTTAACTGTCATGAAAATATCGTCACAATTCAGAAATGTTTTCAATATTTTTATTTTGGTTTTGAGTGAATTATAACCCGAGCGTTTTTTTGACAGGTTTCGAGACATTGCCCTGAGACCTGCTTCAGATCAGTCAAAATTGATGCCAGTGCAAATAAACAATAACTAATTATTTTTTATTTCTTTTTTTTTTTAATGAAAATTGCACTTTTGAACATTGTTTCTGTTAGCTGTGATTTGCCCGTGTGACAGTTATACTCTCTTGTGATTTGCCCTTTAGCGGCTCTTGTCTGTTGTGATTGGCTGGTGCTGAGAAGCTCTGTTGTGATTGGTCAAGCAACCCAAAGCCTGTCTTAAAGAGACATCACACCTTTGTATCAAACTTACCTGGCCCTCTTAAAGGGATAGTTCACCCAAAAATGCGAAATTCTCTCATCATTTATTGACCCTCATGCCATCCCAGATGTGTGTGACTTTCTTCTGCAGAACACAACTGAAGATTTTTAGAAGAATATTTCAGCTCTGTAGGTCCTTATAATGGAAGTGAATGGTGTTCAGAACTTTGATGCTCTGCAGCGTTAAAGTGTGAGAAAATGATGAGCGAATTTTCATTTTTGGGTGAACTATCCCATTAACAGGGGAGCACATTTTACCTTTAAATTCACTAAGTGGCTGATACGGATGTTCCTGATTTGATTTTGTTTTTGAATCCCTGTACGTATGAATCTAAATGAACTGTGCATATTGGTGTATAGTTTGTGTCAGCAGTGTGCCTAAATGTACTGTCTATATTTTCTTATGTTTCTTTAACAAAGGAAGTCAATTTGAATGTCACAGTCATTTTAATAGACTGAAAAATTGACTCTATAAAGGAGTGTTTGCATTATGCTTCTAAAACATTCATTTTGAGCAGCTTAACTCAATATAACACTAATAAAATTAACTCCAACTCACTGCCCCATTCGGAGTTGTCATTTAGGGTACATGTATGAATGATGTATGATTGAGTCCACTGAACACGTCATCGATGCACAGATTTGTCCTTTTTGGTTTAAATCCAGTTGCACTAGAACCAGGATCCTAATGTAGTTGAAGTCATTCTGTTGGGAGACTTTTGTAACTTTGAAATCATCTCAGAAACATTAAATGGGAATAAAACAGCTATATTCGTCCATGCCGAGATTGTCACTGATGCACGTCCCATCTGGAGTGTTTTTAAAGGGCTAGTTCACCTAAAATGTTAAATTATCTTAATCACTGATGCTCATAACATCCCAGATGTGTACGTCTTTCTACTACTGGACATATCTCCGCTCTAGATTCATACAATGCAAGTGGATGGTGATTAGAACTTTGAAGCTCCAAAAAGCACACAAAGGCAGCATAAAAGTTATCCATGCGACACCAGTGGATAAATCCATATCTTCAGAGGTGATATGATGGTTGTGGATGAGAAACAGAGCACTGTTTAAGTCCTTTCTGAACAATAAATTCTCCCTGCCTTGTAGGTGGTGATATGCACGAAGAACACAAAATGGCAAAAACAAAATATGAAGCATGTGGAAGTGGATATTTTATAGCAAATATGGATTTAATCATGATCTGTTTCTCACCCACACCTGTTTTATCACTTCTGAAGACATGGATTTAAACACAGGATTGTTTTTATGCTGCCTTTATGAGCTTTTTGGAGCTTCAAAATTCTGGTCACCATTCACTTGCATTGTATGGACCTACAGAGCTGAGATATTCTTCTAAAACTCTTCATTTGTGTTCTACAGAAGAAAGAGAGTCACACACATCTGGGATGGCATGAGGGTGAGTAAGTGATGAGCGAAATTAAATTTTGGAGTGAACTGTCCCTTTAATTAATGAACTACAGACGTGATCTTTTTTAAGATTTTCAAACTTTCACTTCCGCACCACAAGGTGTCGCCAAACAACACGTTGATAAAACATGCACATTAACTTTGTAAAATTGAAAGAAACATTTTAGACAAATCTTGAGGCACTTCCTTACAGCTATAGGTCAGAGTGATCGAGTGACGCTATATTTACATGGAGAGGTCAAGTATTTTTGTATCTACTAGAGTTGGTACTTTACTTTTTTTTCATTAGAGGAACAGTTGCTCTCAGGAGGGGCAATTACCATCTGTCTGATTGCACTCTAAGCATTGCTGACTAATTGCTGACAAGCTGAAAATGTCCTCTTGGTATTTAAAGTTTTTATTTATTTATTTGAAGATTTTATAACCACCACTGGACTGATCCGAGAAAAAGACACGTCATTTTCGTTTTATTTTTTATGAAATTGAATCGCCTTATTATTAATAATAATCAATAATAATAAAAAATAGTCGTAATACATTTTACAATTATGAAATAATTATAAATAAACCCTTTGTAGATTATATTGTATTATGTAAAGTGAACATGCCTATAGACTGCAGTTTTTATATTATTTATTTATTAATTCTGGTGAAAAAAACAACGCTTTTGATTACCCCAGAAAAAACATCGGTGACTTCTCTTCAGCATCGCACTCCGTTTCAACCAATCAGGTGCGTTCTCGCTGCAGCGTTGTCTCGGCATTACAACCAAAGATCTGTTTGAGATTTCAACAAAACAGAAAAGCACGTCCGCTGTTTTGTGAAGCTTATTTGTACCGTGTGTTTTATTTTTAATAATTATATATATATATATATATATATATATATATATATATATATATATATATATATATATATATATATATATATAAAATTAACATTTAGATCCATGTATCGTTTGCACTTAAAGTGAATATTTTAAGCAGCTACATTCATGTTTACGTCTATAAAATATCTGTTGAACGTTGCTTAAGGGAATGAATAAAAAAAGTTCAATAAAACAGTATTTATCGATTTATTTCATTGTTTTCTCGAACTATGACCCTCGAATTCTGAAGGCTTTGGCGCCCTCTATCGCCCGCTCAGTTGTAACTGCAACGAGAGTCCGAGTGGAGACGCTAGAAATGAAAACGTCTGCGTGGATTATTTGCTTGCTGTGTTTGTCTATTTCAGGAAGAGGAGTGGGGATACGCAAGTCAGATGAGTATCCCACAGCTGTCTGAACTTTTCCAGGATCTTTTAAAGCGCCAGTCCGCTTTAATTTCTGCATGAATTCACGCGGCGGGGGAGAGCAATGGTGCTCGCGATCAGAGAGCAGGTATGTGACCATTCACCTGTGCGCACCTGATCTAAACATCACCTGTGCTCGAGATCTGACTCTGTTCTTTTCTCATTTAATATGTGCATGGCAAAAAAGTCATGCATGTTATAAGTTACACCCGTTTTCATATAGTAAAAGCATTGCATGGACGCTCCACTGGAGTTTCAATGTTCAGAATCAAAGAGCACTTTAATGTTTTCAGGTTTAAAGTGGTTTGTGTTTTTGTCTGATTTGCTCGAAATTGTAAGTGATGCTCCAATACATTTACATCCTAATAGAGAAAGTGTTAATCACTGAGTACATGGGGGTATTTTACTGCTTTAAAGTGCAGATGCTGCACATGTATTTTCCTCCCCAAGAGCCCTTACAAACAGGACTATGGCAGTGCAATGGTGCAGAATGAATACCATCTCCATGTGGTATTTAATAAGTATGGATGTGTTTTATTTGTGAACACTTGAGTATTTAATCCTCATATGTGCATTAGTGAGTCTGTGTTGTAATCTATAATATTCCCAGTTTCACTGATGTACCTGTTATCCGTCCCATATTTAAATACATTATTGTAACCATGGTTTCCACTAAAATAGTTAAAGTTTGACACCTGTTCCCATAATAATTGATTATGATTTTACAGTTGTAAAAATAACTAATTTTGGCTGGTCATGGTGCATTTTTGTACGGGCTTTGAGTTTCCATAGAAATAAATCATTATAATAATAATTTTGGCCATAAATATATTTGAATCATATAATAAATGTCTGTTGTAAACTCCATTATTTTCTAAATTGATCATATATTTAGTTTAAAACTTAAAATGGGAAAATATATTACAGGGGAAAGGGAAGTGAGTCAAAACATTGGAATAAAATTGATATTTTCTATTATTAAAACGGTTAAATCGACAATAAAAAAAAAAAATAAGAAAAATAATGTTAACAATTTTCTTGCTAATATTTATTTTTAAATTATTATTATGTTGAAGAATGTTTAATAACAGTTTTTTAACAATATTGTTTTAAATGGACAAATATCTGTTTAACAGGTTCAATGTCCCCTTTCTGATTCCCAACTTTCAATGATAAATGATGTTTATTCTCTGCTTTAAAGCCTTTAAAGTTTTAATATCTGTGTCTCTAGCTTTGAGTGACACGTGCTGGCAGGCCTTTATTGTTTTGTGAATTGAGAGTGATTTAAAGGTTTATGATTGACAGTTTGCGGTTTGGTTATTAAATGAAGGATTATCTCGTGCGATTCATTCATTTATTCAAACCACTTTTCCATTTCCTCTATAATTGCTGTTCTGGTGTTGGTTGTTTGTTTTGGCTTATAGGAGATCATATTGACCAAACAGAACCATTAATGCAACGTCATTCATTAAAACAGCTTTAATCTTTCATCCAGAAGGACATAAATGTGATTTTATATTTATATATATAAAATCTGTGAATTGTTAACATCATTAAGTGTTGAGGTCTGCATGTGCAGCATTACAGTACTAATACCAGTAATGCAAGGTCATGTATTCATATATACCACATAACATGCATCGAGCTTCCCTGTGGAAGGCTTTCGTATGTCATGTGGTACGTAATTACACATTTGTTTATTAGGAATGTTAAAAATGTGAAATGTTCCAATAACATTTTCCTTTAAATTTGACTAAGAATATTTAAGTACCATTCACATCAGATTTGTAAGTACTGTTTTAACTGAAATGTTTGAGTTACATTTACTCACACACTTTAATCAGTATTCTGTTATGATATCTAGTAGTTTTAATTTAATACTATTAAACTGTACTTAGAAAATCTATGTGCAAAAATGGGCAATTCTCCCAGTCTGAGCAGCTGACAAGTGCTCAAAACCCTTTATAACCTTCTGTGACAAGTCTCTAGTTCTCTTCGGGAAGGAGGAAGCGGGAGCCGGTTAAACAATCCAACGTAAGGCTTTATTCACACACTAATGCTTTTCAGCAGAACATGTGCACACACACACACACACACACACACACACACACACACACACACGATCACAGCTCTCTCTCTCTCTCCCTCTCTCCCTCCCTTCCTCCTCTGGTGGTCTGGATTGTCCATTTATTATCCCTCTCCAGCTCTCACTGCAACACAAAACAGCTGTTAGAGAGAATTTACCACAGGTGTCAATCCTTACTGCACTTCCTCTCCCGGCCTCGCTGTCTTCGGACATCGCTCGGCCACACCCGCACCATCAAACCGGTCCAGTCTGAACATTACAATAGAAACCAACTTGTTTGTGTGAGTGGTTGTGTTCTAGAGAGAGTCTGACAGCAGCAATTCCTTTAGACATTATGAGACTTTTAAACCAGAATTTGTGTTGATTGTGCTTTAAAAATGTGCTCGGTCAAAATTATGAGATTCAGAAGTCACATTTATTCGATTTAAAATCATTATTTTGAATTAAAAGTCATAGTTGTAAGATGAAAAGTCAAAATCATGAGACGTATGACCGTTTTATCTCATAAATGACTTTACGTTGTAATAGAAGTGTCTTAACTCATGATTATGAAATTGGCTTCCATATGCAATGTTGCAATCAGAATATTTTCCAGACTCTCTCTGTGGCACTGATCTGTAACTTGTTTTGTGTATATAAAATCCCATAATATTTCAACATTTTTACTATCTCATAAATCACTTCATGTCATGAATTTGTCAGGAATGGGCTTCCGGGTACACTGCTGCAACCAGAATATTTTCCAAACTGTCTTTGTGGATTTGACGTGTGTTTGCTTTGCTGTCATGTTCAGTGTGTCCTGTGATGTCATCCTCTGGGTTAGTTGTTTTCAAGGAGATCAATTATGGTCACATTTAGGGGTGCATAATATAGTGTTTACCTATGCGTAATCAGACAATATTGATATAATTATTTATTATTATTATTATCAGCATCATTCTATCAGGCGTGTTTTTCAAATGATAACATTAAACTATACACTAAATCCCTGTCATTATTTTTGAACAACTTTCCATTAAAATGTGTTTATTATGATTTATTACGTTTCTGACCAAAGATTTGAAGAATGTCGCAATATACATTTTTGTTCATTTTGTCCACCCTTGCGACGCAGATAGATCGGCTTCTCACTACAGTAGGCTCCGCCCAGCACAGTCATTGTGGGTGGAGCTTAGAGAACAGTCATTGCTGTAGGGTGTTTATTTGTGCATAACATCTCGACTGCTGGCACCGTTTAAAACCAAACACTAAACTCTTCGAGAGCTCTGCCATGAGAGAAGCAACCTATTGTTGAATTACTAGTGTACTGCGCCTTTAAAAAAGAGTATATGAACACTTAAAGGAATATTCTGGGTTCAATACAAGATAAGCTCAACTGCATTTTTGGCATAATGTTGATCGCCACTCAAATAATTTTGACTCATCCCTCTTTTTCTTAACATGGCATTAATCAAGGTTACATTGAGGCACATATTAAACGATATGAATTACAGAAAAGATTTCACACATCTCGGACACGATCGGGTTTCTGTTGATTTAACTCTATATGCCGAGGTGGTCTTTAACAGTAGAGGTGCTTGTATGAGTCATGTTTACAGTCAGCTCATCTGTGCTTCTGGTTAACATTCACAAACATCATCTGAAAGTAATTTAGTTGAGCAGCCGACTGCCGAGATCATCCGTGTAAATAAACAGTGTTGTAACATCCTCAGCATTTTGATTTTTGATTTTTTTTTTTTTCTATTTCATTCTAAAAACTAGAATTGTATTTATTTGTGTTCATTTTTGAAGACCATGTTAGCAGTGCTTGGTTGTTCAAAAGTCACTGCATGTTGCTAGGGTGTTCTGAGGGGTTGCTAGGGCGTTGCTATGCATTTGCAAAGGTGTTCCAAGTGTTTTTTTAGTGTGTTCAATCAAATCAACCAAATCGTACCATCAGTCAAATGTCATATTAAGTCATATCTCATTCTTTATTCTGTGTTTGGTGTTCTGCTGCTTTAACTGTCAAAGTAAAGCTGTGTGTGTGTGTGTGTGTGTGTGTGTGTGTGTGTGTGTGTCAGACTGTCAGCAGTTTGTTGTGGTGAGCTGGTGAGAGAGAGAGAGGAAGAGGAGAGTGAATAGATAATGAAGATGAGCTGTAAACTCCACACATCATCTGTGATCACACACACACACACACACACACACACACACACACACACACACACACACACAGCCAGTGGGTCACAGATCACACATTTTCTAACAAAACCAAAGCCGATTACTTGGCTAAATGGGTAATACCATAGACTTCTACTGTAACCCCACGCCTACCCATGAAAGAAAACTTGTATTTATTATTTCCATCCAAAGATGTCACCAAATGTCCCCAAAGGGAGGTTTAGTCAGATTTAGCTCACATCTTGGGATCAATTTGTCCCCAAACTTTATCTTAGTATGTACACATACACCGTTATATATAGCTATGTAATTGATAATGTACAGTCAGCCCGTCATTATTGCAAAATAGGAACCAAAATTATTCCACAACCAAAAATCTGGTTTCCAATCGTGTGTTTTTCCCCCATTAGGGATTTAATAAAATCCTTCCAAAGAGTTTTAAGATATGAAGCAAACCATCCAGCTCCAAAGTGAATCACGTCATTACAAACTTTAATTATGAAGCAAAAAAATCAGACAAAAAGACAAAGGTACAAGACTGTACTTAACGTCTTTAATGAGGGGATGAACATCAATCCCATGAAGCATTGCAAAGGATGCAATTAAAATAGAAACGTTAGAAATATTTAAAACTATTGATTTTAAATCGGTTGGTTATATGTTTAGAAACAATATATTTTAAGTTTATTGCAAAACATTCATATATATATATACCGTATATACAGTGTGTGTGTGTGTGTGTGATATATATATATATATATGTATATATGTAGTTATTTGAGTGGGCGGTCACTGCAGAGCTCTTTTGGTGCACTTTGTACGCCGTGATTCTCTGATTGGTGGATCTCTCTTCAGGATTATGAGTAATGTAGTTCTTTGCCAGAAACCCAATTCCTCTTAAAAAAAGAAAATGATGGATTCAACAGAAGCATATACTAACGCTTAACAACCTTGGAGCAGCACGGCATGTCTGTCTTTTTAAGGTTTATAAGTTATCGTTAAAAATAAATTCTCCCATGGAAAAAATTAATGGGACTTTTACTTCCAGAAGCAGCCAGTTGTGGTCTACAGCGGTCACTCTACACGATTGACCAATCACAATCAAGTGTTCCACTGAGCCTTTTAATATATTTATTAATACTACAGACTAACCCAAATTCAAGTCCAATCTGTTTTTTATTTTGTTTTAGAATAAAATCTAAATACATTTTATGAGTCATTTGTGCCTTTTTGAAGACATCCCTAAAGTAAAAACCAAAGTGACCATGTACCCAATCCTGACGGAGGACAATATGAGCTGTGCGGCTGGACTTCTATTGTACCACAAGCTTTGAACCTCGCTCGCTCTCTCTCTCTGTCTCTCTCTCTCTCTCTCTCTCTCTCTCTCTCTATCTCTCTGTCTCTCTCTCTCTCTCTCTCTCTCATGCATCATATTTCATTGGAGTTAAATGCTTGTGCTGTCAGAAGTTTGCTGTCTCATTACAAAACACACATATTTCTCTCTCTCTCTCTCTCTCTCTCTCTCTCTCTCTCTCTCTCTCTCTCTCTCTCTCTCTCTCATGCATCATATTTCATTGGATTTAAAGGCTCGTGCTGTCCAAAACACTCTGTCTGTCTCTCTCTCGCTCTCTCTCGCTGCAGTAGGGTTGGTGTATTATTGCGGTGGGGGTTGGATCCATGTGTGTGTGTGTGTGTGTGAGTGTGTAAAGTGCAGGTTTCAGCAGGCTGGAGCTCACACACCATTGTCCTCTCTGATCCCGGAGTGTGCGAGCATGTGTGTGTTTGCATATTCTCACTGCAGCAGTGCTGATTCTGCACTGAGGAATTTCCAGTTCAGAATGTGTGTTCGGAAGAGGGTTATTATGCCTGTTTGGGATCTATAACGGATACTTGCTGCACTGGAACTGGTTCGGGACAGATCTGTACCATATGCAGGAATAACTCAAGGGGGCGTTCATTGCGGAGAACTGCTCTATATGTGTGTGTGTTCTCGTTAAGCCATGCGGTCGGAGCGCAAGAGTCGTGTGTGTATCGTAGTGTTGGAGGAGGTGGAAGATGAGGAGCCGTCCCCTCTCCATTCCAAAAGCTCCCAGGACCACACATCCCAGAATGCCTCTCAGGACGGGAAGGTGAGAGATGATAATCGTGTCTTTGTTCAGTGTAATGCAGCAGGTATCAGGAGTTCAGTTGGAGAAAACGTCTAAAGAGAAAGAACAAAAATACAAAAGCACTTCTTGGTTCCACTTCCTTTTAGGTTGCGTTCACACTGCTGTTGATTGCTTGTGCACGGATCTGCTTTTTGGATGACAGCGTGAAGGCATTGAAGCAAACATGACAGAAACTTGCTATATTTAGAACGTTGAAGGAATGTTATGAGTTTAACACAAGTTAAGCTCAGTCAGCTGCATTTGTGACAATGTTGAATGCCACAAAAAAACTAAAAAAAACAATGTTGACTCATTCCTCTTTTATGTAAAAAGCGCAAAAATGGCATTTACAGTGAGGCACTTACAATGGAAGTGGACATAAACACTTGTAGCCGCAAGATGTAAACATTATATTTGCTAACATGGTTTTAGTGTGATTAAAATCGCCTCCTAACCTTATTTGTGTCAAGATATATACAATATTACATCTCCGTTGTCATGACGACGAAGTGGCGGTAAACCCTGTAATCTGGAAAATGCCGTAAACTGGTAAATTCCTGTTTTTTTATTTTTTTTTCCCTCTCTAAAATCATGTTAGCATGTATAATGTCCATGTTTATTCTTTTGAAACGGTGTGTATTTAAGCGTTTATGGACTGGCCCCGTTCACTTCCATTGTTAGCGCCTCGCTGTAACCGCCATTTTTTTTTTTTTTTTTTTTTTTTAAATGTCAAAATTATTTAGTGTGGTAATCAATATTATGCCGTTGCTTTAAATTCTGTCAAAACATCTAGATCCTTACGGTCATCACCATGGTTACTAACGAATAAGATATGATTCTTAAGTTGGGACGTTTCTGTAAAACTTTTATATGTGGAAATCATGGGCGTAGAGGGGGGGGTTGCACTTACATGTTTTGATTATTGGGTGGTTAACCCCCCCATCCCCCATTGAATCTACACCCAAAGTGTGTCTGATTTTATGCAATGTGACTTCAGTGTGACCAGTCAGGTTGGAATGCATGTGATTTTTGTTTTTAAGTCAAAGTCTAACTGGACAGTTAAAGAATACTTATAATTAAATATATTAATTAAAACGCATACAAAAAACGTCAGTCAAACTCACTCAGACAGATCTGGTAGCAGTTTTTCCTCTAAAGATATTTAGATGTTATTGACTCCAAAAATTTGACAAAATGACAAACATTTTTTTGGGTGTAATATTTCTTTAAGCACTTATGATGTTGTTGTTTATAACATTATTACGATTATTTCTCTTGTTCATCTCTTCACCCTCATAATTAATTGTCGTGCAATTTGACAATGACTTCTACTGCACATCAGCGTTGCTAACGGTGCTTTCGTTTTTGATGACTTCTAATAAATATGTCACAGTTTAGGTTTGGCTTTGGCTTGCAGTGTGACTGTAGCTTTAGCTGCCGCAGGGATTCATCTGTCACTGTTGTGATCTGAAGACAAATACAGACATGTTTATAGGTCTCAATCGATCTCATTGGAAGGATTAGGTGAGGAGTTAAATGGTGTTGAGATCCAGAGAATTCATCTAGAAATCTTTAACCCTTTCAGGAAGAATTTGTAGACCTGAACGGACACGCAGCTGTTATCTGACAGACGTGCTTTACTCTGCAAATGCCAGCACGGCATAGGACAGACATGCATTCTGGCAGACCAGGCAGAATATGCATTTAGATATCTTAAATGTGATGCTCATGGTGTGAGACACTGAATGAAAGCAAGACGTATTGCAAAAGCTAAAGATGTCTGTTTGAGCAGTTAATGAACACATGGACAGACAGGATTCAATTCTGAGGACATTTCAAGTAAAAAACACAATTTATAAACATTTATAAACATTAAGTGGTTCTGACGGGTTTGAGGCCAGTTTTTGCTGTTATAACATTTAGCATTTCCTTAAATGAAGGAATGCTGGTTTCCGTTTTTTATGACGCTTCCCCTCTTGTAAACAGCCGCGTGTGTCACATCTGCTGTCAGCTGCTGCATCTTGTGTTTGTGAAGTCAGTCCACATACACGACACCTGAGGAATGGTTGCCATGTGGAACGTGATGGGTGTACGTGCAAGTATATTTAGGCAGGACCTGGCAGCACAGGGTGTGGTGGGTGTGGCAGGGCGTGGCATACAGGGGCGGAGTCAGCCAGAGCACAGATACACTAGGCAATGCTTCATACGGTGGTGGCGGGTGGTTGTCGCATGTCTGCCAAACATGTTGGGTGGCCCAAACATCATCTGCAACCTGAAACTGATCTTTTGGTTGCAGTTTTGGAGTGAATGCACTAGGTTGCATGACACCTATAGAATGTCCCTATGCTCCCTATTTAGTGAATGAATTCACCTCCAGTGTGCTGTCTGTGTAACTGGAGCCAGCTGGTATGTGACAACTGTGCGGTATATATAAACCTCACACTCCTGGCCTCTAGAGGCGCACTAGCAACTGACGCTAGGGACTTTAGCGTCCTCATTAATGCATCCGCCTCACATGCTGGCAAACACCGATTCTAATCCCACTCAGAGCGGGTCAAGCAGGACTGGTTATCTGCACTGGTCTCAGAACAGTTCGAAATGCACATTATTTTCATCCTAACTCCATATAAAGCCACAATTTTCAGCTTTTGGATGAACCCAATGATTCTCAATGTGAAAATGCACAGTAAATATAAAGGAATGCGTTTACTAATGTTAATGAACTGAACCGCGTTGTACAGTGATACAATTAAATATAAGAATTTATATAAAAATGAAGCGAAATGACCCACAGTTGTGTTAATGTTGAAAATTGTCAGCACACTAACGTGCAAAAAATGTATACATTTTCATAACTTCTGGTTTCTTACCAGAGGCACTTTTGTTGGCACTACTCCCGTAGAAGTGCTTCAGAGAATCAACAGATGTTTCTGGGGGCCAGAAGGAAAATCTAATGGGGCAATTCCCCCCACTAATTACAAAGTATACTTTGGTTTTGACAAAAATGTTTACTTAGGACTTTGGTTAGATAATGACTTGCACATCCACTGTTGTTGTTTGTACCTTCTCCTGATATTTAGCGAATTTTACATCTCGAATCGCTTCTTCGTGATAGCCACAGCTCAGTTGTGAGTTTTGCCACCTTGTGGATCCACTAAATATTGCAAATAATTCCAGGTGCATGTGCATATACTGCATGTTCGGAGTACACACGGTTAAAGAAAATCGGGTTGCACATATTGAGTGCTGGAGCACTAAATGATGAAATCTGTGCCACGTGCCCTTTACGCAGATGCCTAGTGATTGCATCTAACCAAAGTATACTTTGGGCTTTAGACCCGGCCATGGCTCAAGGTAACAGAGGCTAGAATATTATGGCATATGACATTTTGATATGTCATATTGGTAAGTTGGAGCTTTCATTGAATTCATAGTTTATAGCTTTTCTAAGAAGACATTCATGTTTTTATCAAAGACGCAATCTCGTAATACAGTAAGTCGATATGACGTGATCACACAATTAGCATTAGCAAACAGAATATGTGTTTGCAGTGCAAAAAGCAACATGACAACATTTCAGCATGTTTTCTATTATGGAAACAGCCAAAATATCAGATATTTCTCTGTTTTTCTTATAGAAATGAATTGGTTACTACAGTAAACATTTAAGTTGGAGGGGCCTCCATGCCAGCTGTATCTAATATGACCTGATTTCATACACTTACACTTGCGGCCAAAAGTTTGGGATAATGGACAGATTTTGCAGTTTTGGAAGGAAATTGGTACTTTTATTCACCAAAGTGGCATTCGACTGATCACAATGTATAGTCAGGACATTACTGATGTAAACAACAGCATCATCAATATCTGAAAAAATTCATTTTTTATAAAATCTAGACAGGCCCATAAAAGAGATGTGGAAGGCCAGATGTGCAACTAAACAAGAGGATAAGTACATCAGAGTCTCTAGTTTGAGAAATAGACGCCTCGCATGTCCTCAGCTGACAGCTTCATTGAATTCTACCCGCTCAACACCAGTTTCATGTACAACAGTAAAGAGAAGACTCAGGAGGACTTATGGGAAGAATTGCAAAGAAAAAGACACTTTTGAAACAGAAATACAAAAAGAAAAGGTTCGAGTGGGCAAAGAAACACATACATTGGACAACAGATAATTGGAAAAGAGTGTTACGGATCTTAACCACATTGAGCTTTTGTGGGGTCAGCTAGACTGTAAGGTGTGTGTGAAGTGCCCGACATGACAAGTGCTACAGGAAGTGCGGGGTCAAAGGTCAAGTGCTACAGGAAGTGTGGGGTGAAAGGTCAAGTGCTACAGGAAGTGTGGGGTGAAAGGTCAAGTGCTACAGGAAGTGTGGGGTGAAAGGTCACCTGAGTATCTGGACAAACTGACCGCTGGTATAACAAGGATCTGTAAAGCTGTCATTGCTGCACATGGAGGATTTTATGATGAACACTTTGAAGTCGTTTATGAAGTTATGAACATTTATTTCAAATTGTAATAGTAATTTATCACATTATTAATGCCCTGACTATACATTATGATCATCTGAATGCCACTTTAGTGAATAAAAGTACCAATTTCTTTCCATAAGAGCAAAATCTGTCCATTATTCCAAACTTTTGGCAGCCAGTGTACATACAATTATTATACAGTTAAATACAAAGCACAAGATACCGTCAATCCTGAGCTGGAATGAGTTTTTCCTCCGGCGACATGATCAATGGCATCATTTATTCTGTCTGAGTCAGAGACTTTCTGTCTATAATAAAATGTTTGTGTGATGTTTGATTCTCAGAATTCAGCTCTACACAGATAAAACAGTGTTGCACTCAATTAAGTTTCTTTTCATCTTCACAGAACTTCTATGATTCATCATAAATGTCTGTTATTCAAGAGGACCTTTTCAGACTGGTGGAACATGTCGATTTGTCTCGTGGTTTTAGCGTCTAACGTTCTCTCTATGTCTCTTTTTCAGCCTTCTCTGATAAAAGCCATATTTAATGTGGATCCAGATGAAGTTCGTTCTCTAATATTCAAAAAAGAAGATGTGAATGTGCAGGTAACTCTCTACTAACAAACACAAACAGTCAGTTGTACCACTCACTGTTTAATGGAGAGTCTGTTTTGATTGCCAATTCCTGGCACCGTTTGGGGAGATGCCCATTTCGCTGTTGACCAATCACGGATGGCCTACTGGGTCACATGATCCAAATCCCGGCCTGTGTGTTGCCGGGTCTCATTCCAGACCCGATAAGAAACAGAAGCACGCAGGGAGGCATTACCCCATTTTCCTAATTGCATTTATTGATGGCAGTGTAGAATGAGCTGCGTGCTCAAACTCCAGAAGAATTTAAGGCTGTAGATTATTAATACAGAGAGGTTTCAGGGATGTTAAATTGAGAAGTGTGCATGTGTGTCTCATATTTCTGCATACAGTCTCAAGAGAGCTGTGGCCATATTGATCTGTGTGTATCTCACACACACTCATACAAATGCATTGGTTTGTGCCATGCCCAGGAATCACGCATGCATCAAACTGCAAAGCTCATGCAAATCTGGAGGTAAAGAAAATGTATGTTGTAAAACCACAAAAAACAAGAAGTATCTCTCTGTACTGAGGCTTTCAGTAGAGATGTATTTTAAGAAAATAAGATCAATAGATGTGACACAAACAGTTTGTCTGAGCTTCAATATACAGGACTGAAATACATTTTGGGAGAACTGCTCCTTTCAAACATTTGAGTATGTCAAATGCTGTTTGGTTTTAATTGCGTATGTCTGAATTTTCAGGACAGTGAGAAGAGAACGCCGCTCCACGCCGCAGCATACCTGGGCGACGTCGAGATTATCAAACTGCTCATTCTGTCAGGTGTGCGCATTCATTTCTGCCCTGAAAACTGTTTATTTACTATCATTTTACTATGACATCAATCAATACATAAATGAATTAACATTCAGTTATTTGCTTTCATTTACATCGGGGCAAATGTAGGTGTCGTTGCAGATGTTATATGTTCATTTGGGAATGAAAGCTGACACTGTTTAATCCATAACTTGCTTTTCTCTGGAAAAACACTGTGTGTTTCCTCTCTGGGTAACTTGTGTCACTATTACAAATGACCCGGCAACAATGTGTTTGACATTTTTTGGATTATTTTGATAAAATCCCGTTTAAAAATACTCAAACACACATTAGGCTGTCATAGCAAGCATGTGTCAGAGTAATGGCGGCAGGGCAACAGTTGCTAAAACAGGATTGGTCAGAAGCCCTTTTAAGGCGGGGCTTAGGGAAGGGACAATTTTCTGATATTTGACCATTTAGAGATGATCACGTCTGCTGAAATTCTGCAGATTTGGCAAAAAACAAAAGTGTTCACACCTCGTTGCGTCAGTTCCAAAATATATGGACAACTTTGTTCATTTATAATAAACATTTTAGAAGAAAAAGTGAATAAAAAATCACTTTCTTCCAAAAATGGGAAAACTGTTGTTAAATTATATCATATATGGGTGTTTCATCAGCTTCAAGCACTTTTAGCATTGGGGACTTCTGGAAAGTGTGATTAAAAACAATGACTTCTTAAAAAAAATCATGCTCTCACTATTTTTTTTTTATTCATAAACTTTATGTACATGCATCACAGGAGATTTATGTTGTTTTTGTACTTTATTTCTAGATGTTATGAGAAATCCCACCACATATCATTTCCCCCACAATTTTGTAGTGTTTAAGTGAATTATGTGTTGACGCTGGTGGAAATGACTATTTTAAAGTTGTTGGAAGAAAAACAAGAAATCCTACTATTTTGTCTTTCTAAGGCGAATTTCATTGCTAACATTCGAGGCATCCTAAATACACACGATTAATTCACATTTACAGCTTGATTGAAAATGATGCCCAATAAAAATATTCTGCTCAAGTGATATTTACCTTGATTTTTGTGTTTTCTTCTAACATCAATTATCTCATATTTCACATCATCAAGGCTTTTAAAGAGCACCTATTATGTTTTTTTAAATATGACCTTTCATGTAGTGTTTTATAGAGCTGTTTGTGAATGTAAAAAAAGTCTGCAGTTACAAAAATCAAAGAGCACGACAGATTGTGTTATTGACTCCCAAAAGAAAGAACCGATTGTAAACACCTGAAACGAGTCGTTAGTAATTCCAGACTTCCTGTACTAACCTACGTGATTTGGTAACATAAAAAAACGCCTCTGGTCTTCATTGGCTGCTCGCAAACAGCTTTGACACGCCCTCAAACACTAAACTAAGCGGTAGACCAATCACAACAGACTGGGACATCTGACCAATCAGAGTAGAGGAGGCTCTCTGAAAGGAGGAGATAGATGCTGCGTCCCAATTCGCCTACTTATACTACGACCTAAAAGTATGTACTCTTTTTTTTTTTTTTTGAAGAAAATGTACATACTTTTGAGTGTGTAGCAAAAGAGTATGCACGTTCTGGGACATACTACGAAGACGTCATGCACTGGAAGAGAACGTGGTTGCCTAGTTACGCACACCGCGACAGTTAAACAAACATTCTACATTCCATTCATTCTTATATGTCCAATGCAATGCAGTGCAATGCGCCAGTTAATGAGGCGCTCAGTGTCTTCATCGTACCCTACACGGTACTTTTTTTGCACAACACAAATCCATTAATATTATGAGACAATAAAATATAACTTTAATTAGCGCTAAACGTTTAAGTTCTTACACTTAAAAACTGAGGGCGCATCTCCGCTGCCGCATCCGGCCGCCATGTTTGCATCATCTCAAAGCTCCTCCCTCCTGCACGCAATGGGTTGTGGGCAATATTAGCCGTTAGAGTGTGCATCGATCTGCACTTCGGATTCTGAACGGAAATAGTAGACCATCCGGGTATCTTTGGAACACTCATTTCAACATACTACGATTTGGGACGTACTAATTCTATTTTCGAATACTATTTAGGACGGATAGTATGCGAATTGGGACGCAGCAAGAATGAATCCTTTAGAACGGATCATTGAACAAGTCGTTTTGACACTGGGGAGAAACAATTAATGTTATAATTTAAATTATGAGCAAATTAAAGTGTTTTTTGACTTTAGATGCATATAAATCTTTTGTATGAGACCTTTAAAACAAAATTAGGCACGTTAAAAAAACATAATAGGGGCTCTTTAAAGACACTTTTGTATATTTGTTTAACAAAACTTAAAAAATAAAATAAAATGTTTGATGTGGTGGAGATGAAGCCACAACAGTGGGACAGTCATATTAATATATAAAACAAATAAATGTTAGAAATTATTTTCACCCTATAAATATTGAAATAGTTTGTTTATTTCACGCTTTGTTTAGATGATCGTAATTATTGTATATGTTAAAAAACTATATGTCTATAATGGATTTTCATAGTTTAATATTGAAAGTCTGGGTCTGGGGCAAGACTAAAACAGCCAAATCTAAAAATTAAAGGCATTTGAAAAGTAAATGTACTGAAATACAGTTTCAAATTCAGTTTTAATGTGACCTTCAATCTGTTTGTTTGAATAAAAATCAACCCCTGGGACATGAAAGTGCCTGAAGTTGTAATAAAACATCCAGTAATGTAAATTACTTTGTCATTATTTTACCAGTATGATTTCTAGATATCAGCATAAGCCATTGAAAAACCACATATCAGTTCAACAAATCTCCAATGACACACACACTGAAGTGTTCTCAAAATAACACTTCACACCAACATATATAATCAGTGACTACATGTAAAGGGGCGGTGCTGTTGTGAGAGAGAGTAAAAGTAACAGGTGTTGCTCTATTTTAAACAACAGATGTGCTTTCTAAAGGTTGTGGGAGTGAATAATTCTGACTAGGCCTGCGGGAACTTCCATGTGTACTTCTGTGTTTCGACTGTGACATCATTACCGTAATTCACTTACACATTTCTCTCTCAGGGGCTAAAGTGAATGCCAAAGATAACAACTGGCTCACTCCTCTCCATCGGGCAGTAGCGTCATGTAGTGAGGTATGACACCAACACACATACTTCCTGTGTCAGAACAATCGAAAATGACCAAACATAAAAATTCTGATTTATTCATGTTTTAAACTACTTTATTTTAAGAATGTGAAATGTCAGAATAATAGTAGAGAGAATTATTTATTTCTGCTTTTATTTCTTTCATCACATTCCCAGTGGGTCAGATGTTTACATACACTGTTAGTATTTGGTAGCATTGCCTTTAAATTGGTTAACTTGGGTCAAATGTTTTGGGAATCCTTCCACAAGCTTCTCATAATAAGTTGCTGGAATTTTTTACCATTCTTCCAGACAGGACTGGTGTAACGGAGTCAGGTTTGTGGCCTCCTTGCTCACACACGCTTTTTCAATTCTACCCACATATTCTCTATCAGACTGAGGTCAGGGCTTTGTGATGGCGACTCCAATACCGTGACTTTGTTTTTCTTAAGCCATTTTGCCACAGCTTTGGAGGTATGCTTGGGGTGATTGTCCATTTGGGAAACCCATTTGCGACTGAGCTTTAACTTCCTGTCTGATGTCTTGAGATAATTTTCCTTCCTCATGATGCTGCCACCCCCATGGTTCACGGTTGGGATGGTGTTCTTCGGCTTGCAAGCCTCACCCTTTTTCCTCCAAATATAACGATGGTCATTATGGCCAAACAGTTCAACTTTAGTTTCACCAGACCAGAGGACATTTCTCCAAAAAGATCTTTGTCCCCATGTGCACTTGTAAACTGTAGTCTGGCTTTTTTATGGCAGTTTTTGAGCAGTGACTTCTTCCTGGCTGAGCAGCCTTTCAGGTTATGTCCATATAGGACTCATTCAGCATTTTCACAAGGTCCTTTGCTGTTGTTCTGGGATTGATTTGCACTTTTCACACAACTGCATTCAGCATGCGTCTCCTTCCGGAGCGGTGTGATGGCTGTGTGGTCAAACAAATCAAACCGTCAGTATCTGGTGCAGCCACCAGCTGCATGAAGTACTGCAGTGCATCTCCTCCTCATGGACTGCACCAGATTTGCCAGTTCTTGCTGTGAGATGTTACCCCACTCTTCCACCAAGTCACTTGCAAGTTCCCGGACATTTTTGGGGGGAATGACCCTAGCCCTCACCCTCCGATCCAACAGGATCCAGATGTTCTCAATGGGATTGAGATCTGGGATCGAGATTCGCTGGCCATGGCAGAACACTGACATACCTGTCTTGCAGGAAATCACACACAGAACGAGCAGTATGGCTGGTGGCATTGTCATGCTGGAAGACCATGTCAGGATGAGCCTGCAGGAAGGGTACCACATGAGGGAGTAGGATATCTTTTCTCTAACGCTCAGCATTGAGATTGCCTGCAATGATAACAAGCTCAGTTCGATGATGCTGTGACACACCGCCCCAGACCATGACGGACCCTCCACCTCCAAATCGATCCCGCTCCAGAGTACAGGCCTCGGTGTAACACTCAAGTCAAGTGGTTTTTATTGTCATTCAACCATATACAGTTAGGACAGTACACAGTGAAATGAGACAACGTTCCTCCAGGAGCATGGTGCTACATAAAACAACATAGGACAAACACAGAACCACATGAGACTACACAGACTAAATAAAGTACCTAAATAAAGTGCACGTGCAAATGTGTGCAAAAAGTACAGGACAGTACAATAAATTACTGACAATGAACAGGAAAATAGGCACAGTGAGAGACAGTGCAGCGCCGACCAATACACAGTAGTGCAAAAAGATGACAGTTACTAAAAATGCCAAATGTAAACATAACATACTATGAGATAGTGATCTATAGCAGTTAGCACATAGCAGTTATTGAGGTAGCAGACAGGTATAAAGTGACAGTAATTAAAGTGCAACTCAGGACACGTACGTGCGTGCGTGCGTGCGTGCGTGTCTGAAACCGGTCTCTGAGTATTGAGGAGTCTGATTGCTTGGGGGAAGAAGCTGTTACACAGTCTGGCCGTGAGGCCCCGAATGCTTCGGTACCTCTTGCCAGATGGCAGGAGGGTGAAGAGTTTGTGTGAGGGGTGTGAGGGGTTGTCCACAATGTTGGTGGCTTTGCGGATACAGTGTTTCTTGTAAATGTCTTTGATGGAGGGAAGAGAGACCCCGATGATCTTCTCAGCTGTCCTCACTATCCTCTGCAGGACTTTGCGGTCTGAAACGGTGCAAGTGCCAAACCAGGCAGTGATGCAGCTGCTCAGGATGCTCTCAATAGTCCCTCTATAGAATGTAGTGAGGATGGGGGGTGGGAGATGTGCTTTCCTCAGCCTTCGAAGAAAGTAGAGATGCTGCTGGGCTTCCTTGGTAATGGAGCTAGTGTTGAGTGACCAGGTGAGGTTCTCCGCCAGGTGAACACCAAGGAATTTGGTGCTCTTGACGATCTCCACAGAGGAGCCGTCGATGTTCAGCAGAGAGCGGTCACTTATTTCTTTGATGATAAACGCGAGTTCGACCATCACACCTTGTGAGACAAAACCGTGACTCGACAGTGGAGAGCACTTTTTGCCAGTCCTGTTTGGTCCAGCGAAGGTGGGTTTGTCCCCATAGGTGACAATGTTGCCGGTGATGTCTGGTAAGGACCTGCATTACAACAGGCCTACAAGCCCTCAGTCCAGCCTCTCTCAGCCTATTACGGACAGTCTGAGCACTGATGGAGGGATTGTGCATTCCTGGTGTAACATAGGCAGTTGTTGTTGCCATCCTGTACCTGTCCCGCAGGTGTGATATTCGGATGTACCGATACTGTGCAGGTGTTGTTACATGTGGCCTGCCACTGCGAGGACGATCAGCTGTCCTTCCCGTCTCCCTGTAGCGCTGTCTTAGGCATCTTACAGTACGGACATTGCAATTTATTGCCCTGGCCACATCTGCAGTCCTCATGCCTCCAATGCACCTAAGGCACATTCACACAGATGAGCAGGGACCCTGGGCATCTTTCTTTTGGTGTTTTTCAGAGTCAAGAGTAGAGTAGAAGGGTAACTTGCTAAAGGCTTGACATCATTTTCTGGAATTTTCCAAGCTGCTTAAAGGCACAGTTAACTTGGTGTATGTAAACTTCGAACCCACTGGAATTGTGATATAGTCAATTAAAAGTGAAACAATCGGTCTGTAAACGGTTGTTGGAAAAATTACTCGAGTCATGCAAAAAGTAGATCTACTAAACTACTTGCCAAAACTATAGTTTGCTACTATGAAGTCTGTGGAGTGGTAAATTACACATGTTTGATATGATGCTTTTAATCTCCTTGTTTTGGTGTCATGTTTAGGAGGCAGTAAAGGTGTTGTTGAAGCACTCCGCAGATGTCAATGCACGGGATAAAAGTTGGCAGACACCGCTGCACGTGGCCGCAGCTAATAAGGCAGTACGGTGTGCCGAGGCGTTACTCCCTTTGCTAAGCAACATAAATGTGTCGGACCGTGCTGGACGTACAGCTTTGCACCACGCTGCCTTCAGTGGTCACCTGGAGGTCAGACACAAATTCTCTCTATCAGTGAGACAGTGTAATATACAGATGTGCTGTCTGTCATACCATAATTTAAAGCTTGTTCACATCAAGAAAGAAAGCAGAAATGCAAAACGATTCACTGGTGATTCTAGGCCAATTTTTTTATCTGTATTTTTTCTTGTTTACCAGTATCTTAACATCTCTAAAACAAAATAGATTTATTTGTGAAACAAAATTACGTGAAATATTAATATCATAATATTTATTTGGAAGTTAAAGTAGTAGTTGTATTGGTAATCTCTTGTGTCTCTGCCCCGGGTCATTTCAGATGGTTCAGCTGCTGGTGTCCAGAGGTTCAAACATCAATGCATTTGATAAGAAGGACAGACGAGCCATCCACTGGGCCGCTTACATGGGTAAACATTTTCTTGATTTGAATTAATAAGTCATTAGAATAGAGTGTAACAGTCTGTCCCCGAAAGTAAAAATCCCATTCATTTTCTCCATAGGAGAACAAATTAACGAAAACTCCCTACCGCGATACCCTACCGCGAGCTCTGAGGTTCTTAATCAATGGTAAAATCTTCTGTTGAAGCCATCAGTCCATGTTATTACAACTATATTTTGTAAACATAGTGTTTAATAGCAGAATTCCTGCTTAAGAACTACACTACCCATAATCCTGAAGAGAAATCCACCAATCAGAGAATCACAACCAACAAAGTGTGGCAAAAGAGTTCTGCAGTGACCGCCCACTCCCATGATGCACTGTGAATGATGCAATTGAGTTGCTCACCCTAAACTCTCAAACTACTTGTATTTATATGGCTATTTAGCAATAAACTTATAATATATTATTTCTATACTTATAATCAACAACTTTTAAATCAGTATTTCTAGCGGTTTTGATTGCATCATTTGATTACATCATTCACCCTCATTAAAGTTCAATATAATGTTCAGTTACGATTTTCAAATACTTTTTTGCTTATAATCAAAGTTAGTTGTGATGCACCTCGGAGCTGGTTGGTTTTGTTCATGGCTTAGAACTCTTTAATGAAGGTGTGGTGATGTGGGCGTGGCTGAGTGACATCCATGGAGCGCGAGGATGAATGGTAAGGATTGACACCTGTGGGAAATTATCTCTTAACAGCTGTTTTATGTAACAGTGAGAGCTGGAGAGGGATAAATGCGCAGTCCAGACTGCTGGAGGAGAGAGAGAGAACTGAAACCTGTGTGTGTGCGTGCTACGGCTGAAAAGCCCAAACAGAGTTTAATTGTTCAGAGTGAATAAAGTTTTTGTTCGTGTTTAAGCCGGCTCTCGCTTCCTCCTTTCCAACCGAGCAAGAAAGTCAGAGATTTGTCACAGAAGGATTTTATTAAATCCTTATGGACAAAATGAATGGGGGAAAATACTTCCAGAACCAGAACAGCTGAAAAAGTGAGCGGGCATTGTTGCGCTCCGTTACATTGTTCTTCATGTTTGTCTCCTATTCACGTTTGAATTTGTTCTGTTTTCTCTTCTCGTTCCTGTCTCACTCTCTCGGCCTCTCTGTCTTTCTGTCTGTCTCTCAGGTCATCTAGAGGTGATGAAATTGCTGATTTCTCATGGTGCTGAGGTTTGCTGTAGAGATAAGAAATCATACACTCCTCTTCATGCTGCTGCCTCCAGTGGAATGATCAATGTGGTCAATTACCTTCTGAAACTGGGTGCCAATGTAAGTAAGCTCCGCCCCTTCCCCTGTCCGTTATTTACATCACAAGCTGCTGGTGTGGGTCATCGCTTCATTTTAAAATCTTGTTTATTTGCAATAGTTGAGTTTAATGATTTTTTTATATGCAGTATATACTGTATATATTATTTGTGTTTAGGGATTACAAAATCATTTAAGATTTCAGTTAATATTTAAGGCCCTGTCAATTATTTTAACCCTCTTGGACTTCCAAAGCGATTCCATTAGCTGCAAGAACGTTTTGGTCTATTTGGTGCCTGATCATAAATGCTACATCATCGCTTGTCGATCTATGTTAAATGTTAATTAATGTAATTTAAACGATTAGCCTGCTTAGCTAGCATACCCTACACAAGTAATCTCAAGTAGTCTCAAATATATGGCCTTTAAAATAAATGAGATCCATTGGCTCAACTTGCCCCATGCTAGGTGTACGTTGCTCCTGGTCTGTGGGTAAGATGAGCCATCTGGGGTAAGTTTAGGGTGATGCTCTGAATAAAATTCTAGACATTTTTTAATGTCTTTTCTTATCATTAATTAATTTATCAATCCCCCCCCCCCCCCCCCCACACACACACATACATGAAATCAACAACCCATGCCAAAATATTTTCTAATCAAACTTTGGATTTTCTACTAACGGATGATAAAATGGGCAAAAATATAAGCAAAATCCGCTCAAACTGTAGTAGATCCACTACATTATACTGTACTATATTAAATGCATAGAAATACTGTTTGTGCATTTATGTGATCACTACAAAAGAATGATGTGACAGGCTTGATTATGGCATAATATCATCTGTATTTGAACAAACAAATAATGTACCAAATAATGTGTCTCTTTCTCTTTAGATTAACGAGCCAAATGCATATGGAAACACTCCTCTGCATTTAGCTTGTTATAATGGGCAGGATGTTGTGTTGAATGAACTGATAGAAGCAGGCGCTGATGTCAATCAAGTGAACGAGAAGGGCTTTACCCCGCTGCACTTTACCACTGCCTCTCGCCAGGGGGCGCTCTGCCTTGAGCTGCTCGTGGCCAACGGCGCCAACGTCAACAGCAAGGTCAGTAACTAAATATAATATAATAAAATTCATCAGTGCAAAATATAATAACTTGCTCAAATTACCCAAGATGCATTTTAGGGATGCCGCCTGCAATTTTTCACACTGAAACTTAAAAGCTCACCATTCTCACACAGTGTGGGCTAAATGCAAAAAATGGGACAAATGTTTTCATAAACCCCCCCCCAAATAAAAATAAAGACTCCAATTATTCATAAATAATATTGTATGTGTTTTTAATCTTATAATAGATTTGCTCGTCCATAGACATTCAGTCTAATTTTCAGTTTGTGCACCACCCCTAATGTTTCATCAGATATCTCGGCCTCTGAGTGGACTAGAAGCTCAATCTTGGTGTCATTAGAAAGCAGAGATCTTTGTGACGATATATGACATTTCATCATCAGTGGTTAAAAACATATTTTTAATGATGATTTGTTTAGCATGCTCTTCCTGGATGGCATGTTTTGTTCTGGACATCTAAGACTAACATTGGATTAATCAGCCAAGCAAGCTCACAGACAATTGCAAAATGGCTCATATTTTAGACAACTGCCTAAGGTAAAAGCAGATGTACATTTTGTAGCTATTTGGGTCTTACAGCAGCAATAAGCGGTGCATAAATATACGGATGCATTTGATGACTTACAGAAATCATATGTCATTTTGTGACTCTTTTGAAAATCTTTCAAACTGTGGTATTAGGGCAACAAAACAATCTATGTAGTCACATTCCTGAGAATGAATGCTTTCATTTGATATATGACATGTCTACATAAGTGCCATGTGAAAGACTTTTATATTCATATTAATATTTCTTCCCCATTACCTCTAGGGGGCGCTAATTAATGACGCTAATGTTTTCAGGCCTTATTTTGTATAACATACATGCAAAATTGATGGTATTCTCTGAAAAGTTTAGATTATAAGCTTTCAAACGATACATCATGAACCTGATATATGTATGTATACGGGTACTTGAACATTTTAATTGGGGAAAAAAATTTGCAATATAGCGCAATATTAATAACTTGATTTGTGTGCTCACATCCAGAGTAAAGATGGTAAAACTCCTCTCCACATGGCGGCCATTCACGGGCGATACTCCCGATCACAGGCTATTATTCAGAACGGTGAGTTTGTATTTCTGCATATCTGCTGTTTTTGAAACTCCTGTTTCTCTTGCACTCATCCTCTCCTCTCTCATCTGTAGGAGCAGAGATCAACTGTGAGGACGAGAACGGTAATTCTCCGCTTCACATAGCGGCTCGTTATGGCCATGAGCTGCTCATTAACAGTCTCTTAATGAGCGGTGCAGACACTGCCAAGTGAGTTACAGGACGTACAGTATGTTTACAGGACACGTTTTTGCATTTCTTAGCGCTATTTTTTAAATTGTTTATCGATGTACACATCAGTGTCTCACACGTGCGTTGCATTTTTAAGATGGCGTGTCAAGTTAACGGTTAAGAAAACATTGCTGCTATTGAATGCATTAATATATTCAGTGTGAACGGAGAATGCACACCGGCTGATCATGTGACTGTGACTCCTCCCTTGTAGGCGGGGCATGCACGGCATGTTTCCACTGCATCTGGCGGCGCTGAGCGGATATTCAGGCTGTTGCCGGAAACTGCTCTCCTCAGGTGAATCTCACTCTCTCTCTTATTCGGAAGGTTTACGTTTATATCCAGGTCATTGTAGAAAAGCAGCTAGAATGCCCACAGGTCATTTACACACTGTCTGATGCATATTGCACCCACAAAGGGTAAGAGCTTTCTCAAAATAAAGCTCTAATCTGATTGGCTGGAGATGCACTGTATCCTGGCAAACAGATACAAATCTATGCGTCTTGACTACAAGAAATAAAGTTCCCAAGTTTCAACAATTTCTTAGCAAGAACTAGTCACTGGATTTATCATCGTTTGCAATAATTATTGCATTAAATCTTTTAAAGATTAAACAAATAGTTGGTGGGAAGTAAATGCGATCTTGACAAGTGCAAGTGTTTATTTTGGATTGCTGAGTAGCATTGGTGAAATGAACGGCACTTGCTACTTTTTGGTGAAAATTCTGACTTTGCATTCTAAATTCTAAATGCATTTTCTACCAATTGTACACCCTTGCATATTTGAATGGATTATCACTTCAATGCACAATGGATTGCTATTGTTGCATCACAATACTTAGTTTAGTTTAACTGTGTTTAGTTGTTTTTACACACCGCCCCTTCCAGTTGCTTGTTATTGGCCAAAGTCATCTTTAAATGTGGACCAGGCATGTGCACCGCTGGTGAAAAGTGGCTAATTATTTTGAACAAATGTAAAGCAAAGTGCAGTTGAATTTTTAATGACTATTTATTTGTGTTGACTCAGGTTTTCGCGTCGACTCGCCGGATAATTTCGGCAGGACGTGTTTGCATGCGGCAGCTGCAGGAGGGTGAGTCGCAGTGCTGCTGCTTCTCTCTGATTGGCTCATCAGCGCCCCCATGTGGTCTGGATGTAACTCCATGTTTAACTTTCCTTGCTTTTATCTCTCTTTCCCTTTCATTCCGAAGGAACCTTGAATGTCTAAATCTGTTGCTTAACACTGGGTCAGATTTTAACAAGAAAGACAGATTTGGGAGGTGAGTTTCCAAGCGCCGAGATGCACTACAAGAACAAACCTACAATAGTATTTGCAGTCTTACAATCAGGTGATGTCTGTGAAGTGGCCTGGGATGTACTGTACATGCTCCTAAAGATTCCAGAATGCATGTACAGCCCTACAAAGGCAAAATGCATTGACACAAAAAATGTTTTTCTCTGAATCAGGGCATAGGATAGGACCGATCATAGTCTAAGAGACCTGATTTTGGTCATAATTCACCTATGAGTAATATGTAGTTACCGCGTTTTGCTTTTGCATGGGGTACAGAATCTCAGCTGTTTTCTCACATGATTTATTTCTCTCTCAGGACGGCGCTGCATTACGCTGCAGCTAACTGTAACTATCAGTGTTTGTTTGCTCTGGTTGGTTCTGGTGCCAGTGTGAATGAGCGAGACATCAGAGGCTGCAGTCCACTGCACTACACTGCTGCATCCGACGCAGATGGAAAGTGAGTCAGTGACAGATCTTGGAAGATCAGTATTTTGTGATGCAATGCATAATGTGCGGTATATGCCGTGTATACAGCCTAAAGGCTTAAAGGCAAGTCAATCATGAGAGAATTAACATTTTTGGGTGAACTAACCCTTTAATCGCGAGGTTAAATGGACGGTTAATCGGTTTTCCGTTGGGATGCGGGAATAAAGAACATTTACTGCAATGTCATTTCCTCATTCACTACTCCGAATAGCAGCAAATAAGGTGAACAGTGAGCTATGAGCCTAAAAACATTCAGCACAACAAAGACGTTCGTTCGTGTAGACGCACACAAAAGGCATGTTTGAACAGCCCCTAACTTACTCTAAAACTGACCCAAACCAGGATGGAAAACACAACAGTTTGTCTGAACTTCTCGAGTTCGGATCAGGTTGAAGACTTCAATTGCACATCTGGAGTTACCAAATAGTGATTTTGGTATTTGAATAATAGCGTGTCGAACGGTTAACCTAATGTAACTACCTGTGCACATCCCTAATAATAACCAGAAAAACAACCAGACTGCTGATATATTGTACCGTAGATCCCCAAGCCGTTCTAACTGCAGTATCCTCCAGCCGGCCACAGAGGAACAACCCCCCCAAAAAAACATGACTCCGCCTAGACTTTTACAGATAACTGATAGTTTCAGAAAGCAACTATCGGCGCCGATTAATTGGTTAAACCGATATATTGGTCTACCTCTACTGTAGAAATTGGCAAATGTAGAAGGTCTTTGGGCTATTCGATGCATATGATACTTCTACTGTGCACAGTATGTATATAAGATATAAAAACATATATTTTGTGTGTTTTGACACGTACGGTGTGTTTCTGTGGTGTGTGTGTGTGAGGTGTGTGGAGTACCTGTTGAGGAATGATGCTAATCCAGCTCTCAGGGATAAAGACGGATACAGCGTGGTTCACTACGCCTCTGCGTATGGACACAGACTCTGTCTGGAACTGGTCAGTATGTCACTTAAATTCATTAAAACCTCTGAACAACCGTCACTTCTGCTCTGGGTTTGGTATTCATCAGTGTTTTAATTTGCAGATCGCCAGTGAAACTCCATTAGATGTGGTGAGTTCACAAAATTTGTGTTTTTTTTTTTTTTGGTTTTCCGTGCATGATGACCCTCTCAGCAGAAAACCAGGCCACTGCTGACCTCTAATGGCAAGGAGTTGAACACGCTTCATAAAATGAAAAATTCTGGCTCTGAAATCTGATTGGACGAGCCATGTTTAAAGCTGCTGTAAAAAAGTATAGTTTTCTGTACTAATTAATTATATATTAATGAGCCAAGTAGCTGTTCATAAACGTTAAGGGGGGTCAAAACTCTCGCTAGCTGTCCCGTGGCTTATCGGTTTGCTTAGTTGACACATATCGGCCAAAAGCACAGTATTATCCACAATCATAAAGAATAAGAAAGTAGCTTTTTTTCTCATTTTAATTTTTGCTCCACCGCATTACTTTGTTAAATTGTTCAATTGTGTGTGTGTGTGTGTGTTGTATGTTTTCAGCTAATGAACACATCTGCATCAGGCATCTTAAATGACACAGACGTCCAGCCTTCCATCAGCCCGTTACACTTAGCGGTGAGTTTCAACTCCCAGATTTCTGTGTCTGTATGACAGGAGGAAATCTGTTCTGTTAATGGAATAACATACTTTTGTCCATTTGAAGAACATTTTTGATGTTTGATATACAGCTATGATGAGTGTAGCCTAACATAGCCAGACTTTTGGCTATCGGCGTCAGTCTGGTCCACTTTGCAGTTTATTCTGGACAGGGACGTTTCTGAGCATATTGGGGCTCTAAGTGAAATCCTACTTGGAGGCCCCCCATCCCCAGAACCCAACACCCCAGAACTGACTGATGTGAAAAGCGACCAGCCATTATTTGCTTTGTTTTTATGTGCTGTTTTGGGGCGAGTTTATTTGAAATATATGTGTTTGGTACAAAAAAGCATGTTGAATTGTACTAATTGAAAAGTAAAGGCATTGCATTAACAGTGCTTGCATTGTGGGGTGCTGCAATTGAATATGGTTGTATATTTGAGCTGCCATGGCAGACTAGTGCCTTGCATGGCAGCTCTGCCATCATTGGAGTGTGAATGAGTCACAGTGTAAAGCACTTTGAATACCGCTAAGGTTAAACAGGCGCTATATAAGTGCAGACCATTTATTTGCTCATTAATGTACTTCCATATAGATGTTACCTCAATAGTAGACTAGCTATTTAAATAATGCTACAGCGACCAACAAAACCTCTTTGTGTGTGGTTGGTTGTTTGTAAAACTGCTAAATGCAAAGTTGATCAAGGGAAAATAGTGCCAAAATATTATGTATATCTACTCTGTAGGTTGCTAGTGTGTTGAATAAAATCATGAGATTCTAAACCTGAAATTGTCGTATGTTTACAGGCGTATCACGGTCACCATCATGTTCTTGAGGTACTGGTCATGTCTCTGTTGGATTTGGATGTGAGGACGCCTCAGGGTTACACCGCTCTGAGTCTTGCTGCGTTTAAGGGTCACGCGGAGTGTGTGGATATTCTGATCAATCATAGAGCTTCTTTATTGCAGAAGGACTACACACACAAGAGAAGCCCTATACACTCTGCAGGTCACACACACACACACACACACAGATATCTTCAATGTGGACCAGACTTTATTCTGATACTCTACAGTTAGACGAATAAGGAAGATTTGTTCCCATAAAGTTGCATTGTGTGTTTGTCCATCTGCAGCTATAAATGGTCACTCTGATTGTCTGGCTCTGCTTCTCAACAACACTGATCAGCACTCAGCCGTTAATATACGGGACGGAAGGGGACAGTGAGTATCAACATACATACACACACACTCCGTGGATAAGTCCATCTGTTAGATGTAATGCTGAATATAATTGTGTGTGTGTGTGTTGTCAGGACTCCTCTGATGTTGGCAGTTCTGGGCGGTTACACTGATTGTGTGTATCTTCTGTTGAGTAAAGGAGCCAGTGTGGATGCCAGAGATAAATGGAGCAGGACGGCGCTCCATCGCGGGGTCGGTACACAGGCCCCGTTTTTGTCTCTTGTGATCGTATTTCATCAAGGATATTGACTCTAATTGCATGACTACATACTGTACAGTACTGAATACAGTTCTTATCTGGCATGTTAAAGACATTCTGTTCATTTTTATGTATGTATATTTATGATTTTCCCTCTTCTTCTATGGTTATTTTCATTTAAAGCCACAAGTAACCTTCAAAGTGTGTGTGTTGCAGGCAGTAATGGGCCATGAGTCGTGTGTTGAGGCACTGTTGCTGCACAGATCCAGTGTGTTGGTGCAGGACAGTAGGGGGCGCTCTCCTCTGCACCTGGCAGCTGCTTGTGGGCACACGGGTGTCCTGCGGAGCCTTCTGAAAGCAGCCCAGTCCCTGAAGACCCTCCCCGTTCTCAAGGACAACTGCGGATACACACCTCTGCACTGGGCGTGTTACAACGGTACTGATATAATTGATCCAATTACTCCTAAACAAATAAAAATGCACTTGTAGTAATATTCTCATATTTTCTGTGTGTCAATCATAGGTCATGACACGTGTGTGGAGCTGCTCTTGGAACAGGAAGCCTTTCATAAGATGGATGAAAACTCCTTCAGTCCACTACACTGTGCAGTGTAAGAAATCATCTGCTGTAAAAATCACTTTACAGGAGAAATAAACGTATAAACCTTTAAAGAAAGACCTACCGTGAGTGCCGAGGTTGTTAATCGATTTTAAATGCTTCTGTTGAAGCCATCAGTCCATGTTATTTTCCTTAATTTTTTAAAAAAGAGCATTTAATAATAGAATTCCTGCTCAAGAACTACACTACCCATAATCCTGACCGTAGTCATAACCAACAAAGTGCACCAAAAGAGCTCTGCAGCGACCGTCCACTCCCATGATGCACTGTGAACGAGTCGCTCTCCTTACACACTCTTACAGCTTATGTATATGTGTATATCTGAATATTTTGCAATGAAATTAAAATAGTCAAAAAAACGTATAGGTCTCTGCGGAAAAATAATGGGTGTTTCCCAACCAGGATGGGCGTTCCTGAACTATCCAATTAAAGTAGGAAATCTACATGTAGGAATCAGTGGGTGTTTCCAAACCAGGATGGGCGTTCCTGAACTATCCAATTAAGGTAGCGTTTCCAAACCAGGATGGGCATTCCTGAACCATCCAATTAAGGTAGCGTTTCCAAACCAGGATGGGCATTCCTGAACTATCCAATTAAAGTAGGAAATCTACATGTAGGGATCAGTGGGCGTTTCCAAACCAGGATGGGCGTTCCTGAACTATCCAATTAAAGTAGGAAATCTACATGTAGGAATCAGTGGGCATTTCCAAACCACTGGGATGGGCATTCCTGAACTATCCAATTAAGGTAGCCTTTCCAAACCAGGATGGGCGTTCCTGAACTATCCAATTAAAGTAGGAAATCTACATGTAGGAATCAGTGGGCATTTCCAAACCACTGGGATGGGCATTCCTGAACTACCCAATTAAAGTAGGAAATCTACATGTAGGAATCAGTGGGCATTTCCAAACCACTGGGATGGGCATTCCTGAACTACCCAATTAAAGTAGGAAATCTAAGTGTAGGAATCAGTGGGCGTTTCCAAACCAGGATGGGCATTCTGATCTAGTTAAAGCAGAAAATCTCAATGCAGTTGGCAAATCGTGTAAAGTGGTTGAAAACCCCCATCCCAGTTTGAAAATGTCCACTGATTGAAAAACCATTTTTGTTCTGCAAAACACTTTAGAGAGAACTTTACAAGCATAATTTGGCTTTCGTGTGCAATCAGAATATTTTTTTTTTAAATAATTATAAAGAATAGCTGTCTTCAATAATGAAGTGAAGAATGACCCTTATATTTGCTTCCTCTAAAAGGTGTTTTCACGAAAGCATCAAATCTCTCTCGTGTCTGTGCTTTTTCAGAATTAACGATAACGAGTCCACAGCGGAGATACTGATTGAAACTTTGGGTCCAGCGATCGTCAACGCCACAGACTCGCAATCCAGGTAAAATCAAGGTTTTCCAACTAATACGATCTTCTAGAACTGCACCGTATTTGTTTTGTTCATGTGAGATTTTGTTGCATCTCTCGTAGAACACCCCTCTATGCCGCTGCGTTCACGAATCACGTGGAGTGCTTGCAGCTTCTGCTGGGTCACAACGCTCGGGTGAACGCCATCGACGCACTGGGCAAAACACCACTCATGATGGCGGCTGAGTACGGACAAACTAACGCCGTAGGTGAGACAAAGTTAGCTCCACAAATCCAACAGCGTTTTCCACTGAAGAGTTACCAAACACCACTCAATACATTTATATATCGGAACGCAATTCTGTTTCCTTCAATACATGACGGTCCATATTATATGTGATCAGATTACTTTTTGAATTACCTGAAGCAGAAGAAGAAACTCATTTAACAAATATAGAAAGCATCTAATTAAACTGTTGCTCTACAAGTAGTGACATGACCATATATAAAGACGCTAATGTCCGCTGTGCTACTGTTTATTTTCGGCCATTTTATATCCATGTTTTGTGTGTGCAGAGGTGTTAATGAGCCGTGCAAAGGCAGACCTCACCATACAGGACGCAAACAAAAACACAGCACTGCATCTCGCCTGCAGCAAGGTAAAAACACAATGTTCAAAGTTCTTCTTTGATATTTTATATGCATCATATTCTGTAAAACACATTAGTTTGTGTTTTCTGTCTTGTTAGGGGCATGAAACCAGTGCCTTATTAATTCTGGAGAAAACCACCGATCGAAATCTCATCAATTCCACAAACGCAGCGCTGCAGACGTAAGTCTGATTGCCTCGTGCATGTGTATGCATCAACACACATCATGTTCTTATCATCAGCTGAAGTTTGAGAACTGATCCATTCTCTCTCGTCTCTCAGGCCGCTACACATCGCGGCTCGTAACGGTCTGACGGTGGTCGTGCAGGAGCTGTTGGGTAAAGGAGCCAGTGTTCTCGCCGTGGATGAAAACGGTGAGCATGTAGAGTGTCCTGTCACAAATATGCATCATTTTATTTTTTGCCTGAAGTACGCTTATAATGTTAGTCAAGGTTTATTGCACCAAAAGCAGTTTCTTTTTGACCCTTAGCATGAATAAACAGGAGTTTTTGCTAGCGTACCATAATCTCAGATTTCTTTAACCTGTTGATACGCAATCGCCTGCACTCAGTGGTGACGTCACTCTGCTTACATTTAATATATAATTTACCGTCTATAAATGTAATTAATGTTAAGAAATGATACATCTTCTCAAAGGGTTCAACATTGATATCCGATCTCTGTTGCACGATAGCAATGCTCCAGAAACAGCAATTGAGTTATTTGTGCAGGAGTACAAATGAAAACATGCAATATCAGAACGGGACTTTTATTATGAAAACACGATCGCCAGATGAATCCAGTTCAACACACTCGGGTCAATCGTTCATGACAAGCGTTCATTGAAAAACATCCAATAGCACTTTTTGTCCAATATTTTGGGAAATATTGATATATTCTCCATTGTTTACATCAGATCTCATCTGGAAGAATCACCCTTCATCATCGTTCTTCATCAAACTGCAATCTGATCAGCATTCATGTTGTAAAACTGTATATGATCTTATATATTAGAGACTCATAAACAAAATGAGCCGTCTCCAAAGTCTATTTTTAAAAATGTGGCATTTATTCATAATAGCCGAGCAGTGCAGTCAGATTTAGTGTCTTTGAGAGGTGGAGCCTTAATTTTACTCTGAACACTTCCAGCGATTTTACAGAGAATAAAAGCTGCAGGAACCTCATTTTGTGTTCGATCATCTTCAAATCTGAAACGTCACTTCTTTAGACTCGTGGCTTTGGGAACATTGTGTTTCTGGGTTGTTTTGGCACTTTTATTATTGTTTTTTAGATTGTAAAAACACGTTGAGCACAAAATATTTCCAATACTATAAACTTCAGCTTCTCTAACTTTACATAATAACAACATATATTAATTCTGAAACTTGTGAAATAAAGCCCAAAGTGTCTTTCAGAAGATACTACAACTGTGTCCATCCTCCAAATGGACCCGTAAATACAACCATTTAAGTTCAGGTGTGTCATTTTCATGTTTTGTGCTCAAAAAGGGGGTGCGTATCAACAGGTTAAAGGTATAGTTCACATATAAATGAAAATTAAATCATTATTTACTCTCTTATGCTATTCCAAACCATGAAACACAAAAGGATACATAATGAACAACAGATTATTCATTTTTCCACTTTTAAAAGTAGTCCAAACTAGAGGTAGACCGATATATATCGTTTTTTCCAGTTAATCGGTGCTGTTAGTTGCTTTTGGAAATGGGTCTGTCATTGCCAACTATCGCCATAGATTTTTGCCAATAACAGATACATTTCAAAAAGCAAATAAAGGCACCGGCACATTTTTAATAAATCATCTGTGTTCCTCCGTGGCCGATGTTGGAGGACTCTACAGTTAAAACGGTTTGGTTCTGCAGTGCAGCGGCCTCTAGAGGTGAAATAAAACAATCACCGTCATCTTGTGGGGACTTCCTGGATCTAAATCTTTCCACATTGATGACATTCATCCATATTTATTATCCTCACGTCAATGCATATTTCATTATTTTGATTAGAATATCAAGCGTTCTAAATTGAAGCGAGGGCATGCAAAGATAAATGCAACTATACGGATTACAAGTATACAGTAGATGTAAGTGCATCGGCTTAATTTGGGGAATACTTAAATATACTGTAGATCACCAAGTTTCTGACATTTTGAAATAAGAGTCCCCGGCGTGTTTCAGGCTTGATTATAGTTAAAAGTCATGCACCAAATCAAATGTGTTTTGGACTATTATTGGGATTTCATTCTTTTGGACTGATCTGTCAACCTCTAGTCCAAATGTCTTGGTAACATGAGAACTTGGAACAATGTTTACTCACATTAGTATTTTGTTATGTATTGAAATTGGTATTGAGAATCATGAAATTGCTTTCAGTTAATTAATTGATGCATTGCATGCAGTACTTATGTGTGTGTGTGTGTGTGTGTGTGTGTGTGTGTGTGTGTATATGTGTGTGTACACACAATGGAAGAAAGTAAGTTGTGTTTGTAACGACATGAGGCTGAGTAAATGATGACAGAATTTTCATTTGAGTTTACCATCCCTTTAATAAAATGTCTCCCATCTCTCAGGTTACACTCCGGCTTTGGCTTGTGCCCCGAAAAAAGATGTGGCCGACTGTCTGGCGCTGATACTCAGCACCATGTTGCCCGTTTCTCTCAGCAGTACCGGCACCATGTCGAGCCTCAAATTTGCCTCCAATAACCACTACTCCAGCCCATCCACGACTGTGAGCTTTGACCCATTACCCATGCTGCGGTCGGAGCATGTCTCCTATCGTAACTTCAACAGCGTGGGGCGCGAGGACGGCCTCATCGTCCCTGACGAACTCAATGATTCAGACTCTGAAACATACTGACTGCCCTGTCCCGCCCCCAGTGTCTTAAGATATCGGCGAATGGTGACTACAATTATATAGGTTGTTCCTTTATGGTTTGTGCACCCCAAGTCTCAGGAACGAGCAGAAAAACAGGAAAATAATGGGCACAGAAACACCGGCTGAAATTGTTGGTCTGACCACGATACCGGTGTGGTTTCTGTTTATTCTCTACAACAGACGTGTTTAAATGTATGTTTCATCCTAAACTGAAATTCTGCCATCATTTACTCACCCTCATGTTGTTTTAAATCGGTATAACTTCTGTGGAACACAAAAGGAGATGATATGTAATGAAAGTGAACGGGTACTGAGTGTTTCCAAAATGACAGAAAAGTGCCGTTAAAGTTGCAAAATTGACCCAAAAAACAAACAAACAACAAAATGCTAATATAGTTGCACAATGATAAAAAGCTACAAAAACAAATAAAAGTTCTATAATGACCCAAAAAAGCAACAAAAAAAAATCTAAAAACAAGAACTACATTGAAAATGAATTAACCACTAATAAAAGCCTTCATCGGCCAACATCAAAGGAAAATGCTAGATGCGTGTATTTCCTCAGTTCATTTGGGATGACTTTAATACTACAACTTATAGTTCCTACAAAATCAGTTTACTCACTGACCAACAGCACACACTGTTTACTCATTTTAACCACTTATAGTTCTAATCGTAAATAACAAATATTGGCATTATATTCATTTTCTATTAAAGCATTATTTCCTGTATAGCTGCTTTGAAACCGCCTGTTGTGAAAAGTGATATACAAATAAATTTGACTTGACAAAAACTTCCAAAGATAAACAGCAATAAAAGTTCCACAATGACAAAAAAAATGACAAAAAGCATGGTCAAAAGTTCAGTAATGACCAAAAATTAAAAGATGCAAAAAAAGTTCTGCAACGACAGAAAAGCCCCATAAATGTTTTACATTAAGTGTTTGTTTTGTCAGTTCCACAATGTAAAAAAAAATTACAAAAAGCACCATAAAAATTCTAGAATGATCCAGAAATGATAAAGCATCAAAAAGGTTCCACAATCACACAAAAATTACAAAAAAGCTATGAAAGGTCCAAAATGACCACCAACAATGCTGTAAAAGTTCCACATTGACTAAAAATTACAAAAATGCTGTAAAAGTTGCCAAAGAAGCTCTGTAAAAGGTCCATAATGACCAAAAATTGCAGAACTGTAAAAGTTTTACAATTAAAAAAAAAAAAAAGGTTCACGATGACAAAAATTACAAAAAAATTAAGTTTACAAAAAGCACCGTAAAAGTTCCACAATTACCAAAAAAAGAGCCCAACATTATTTATAATGACAATCGACGTAAAAGTTACTATTGCTAAAAATGTTTTAAATCAGTACAAGTTCCGCAATGACAAAAAGTTGCTGTCAAAGTTTCAAAATGGCAAATATGCACCATGAAAGCTGTCCTATGGCTTTATTTTAAGTCTTTTGAAGCTGTAAGTTTTAGTGAGGAACCTGAAATTAAAGTACTTATTCACTAAAAATCTGCCATTCGCTGGAGCTCTCTAATGAATTATTGCACCATTGACATCACTATTGAAGACACGCAGTGATGTTTGCCATCACCTCTTTAGTCTATATGACTTCTGTTGTCTATTTCATAGCTCTGGCTGAATAGGTGTCCTGTATATCACAACTTCAATTTCAGTCCAATACAACTTCGAGTACCGGGCACAAGTCGATTGGTTACTTTTATGGCTTGAAAGCATCAGTCCACGTTCACGTTTATTATTTAGAAAAAGAGGGCATTTTCCATCATTTTGTGTTGCATGCAAGAAAAAACGTCAGATGGGTTTGGAACAAGATCAGAGTGAGAAAATAATTACCTTATTTATTTATTTGGGGGGCTTTACCTGTAAACTTGTTCAAATGGCAAAGCATCACTTCTACATATTATTTCAGAGCCAAAATCAGATGTGGAACCATAACTCCCGGCATTTACGTAAAACTTGAGGAGACATGATAAACTGAAGACGTCAGGGACCAAGAGCTGCAGAATTCTCCTCGAGCTTTACTTTTAGCCCCGTTTGTGCATGAAGACTGATTTTAAGTTTGCATCATTAATTATTTATTATAAAAATATGAAGAGCAAAATGACAGACATGCCTTCAGAGTATAAACTGAGTGTTTATTCCTTCTGCGCTCATGAGGAATTGTGGCTTCAACCTGTTGTACCTCAGAAAGATGTGTTTATGTGTGTACATGACAGAATTTTAACGTGTGTCTGATTTCTTTTATAAGAGTTAAAAGACAATGGAAATATCAAGTATGTGACCTGACCTTTTGGTACATTCAATTAAGTAATTATAGTCATTATAAACAAACCTTCTATGCCATGAGCTTCCACCAAGTCTATTTCTTCACATAAGATGAGATAATAACTGGACATAATGAAAACAGATATCAAAAAAGCGCGTTCAAAAGACGTTTGTGTCTTTAGACACCGTCCCTTTCATAGTGTCTCCCATACATCATTGCCGTCACAAGCCCAGAGGACATTCCCATTCGGCTCATGTAAAACCGGTCTCCGCTCTCCCAGCCAGAATGATCGGGAATCTCCAGAGTCATCCCGCTACCCAGAATCCCTGGAAATACATGTCGAGTCGTAAACGTTCCCTCTAACCTGAAATCCACCAGCGTACTAGCGTGTTCGGTCTCTCCACCACAGCTGCTGTGCTCCAGACCCGTGCACTTGACCAGGGTGCAAACCTCCAGGTAGAACGTCCCATGTACCACGTGGAGCCCATTGAACACCCCTAGAGCGTAAAACTCGGGTGTGACTGACCTCCGGAACAGCAGGTGGCAGCAGAGGGAGCCGCTACAAACGCTGAGGTTCCCTTCATTGCCCAGTAGAGGGACCAGAGTGAAATTATCGTACATCATTATGGAGGTAAATGTTGTGGGATTCTCAGATAATCCTCTTTCTACACATTCAGGGTCTTTACGGCAGTGTGTAGTCTCAAAATCGCCTTGTTTTCTGTCAAAGCTGCTTGTTGGCCACATCCGAGTCGTTTCTAGCTCTTTCAAACCCTTTTTTCGATAACCAGAAAATGGCGAAATTGTACACGTCATGTCGTCCGCTCCTTTCCCCCTAAACGTTGGGTCAAGCACTGGTACTGTACGCACTAGCAATTTCCCAGAACTCCCCTTTGTATCGTGATGAATAAGAGAGTCCCAAGGCGTGAAGATACCGCTTCCAGTCATGCCAAAATCAGCGGCTCGGATGTTAGCAGCCAACAGCGTAACGCCGGCCGCATGCGCAAATGAGCTCTGAAACTGGACGGCGGCCAGCAGGGGGAGCTGGTTCATCCATGCGGTGGGGTAAACAATTTGCCTAACGCCCTTGTCCTTCACTAGTGTCACTGCCGGGTCACGAAACAGAATATCGAAACATGTAAACACCCCAAATCGGCCGGCAAATGGGGTGGTGAACGTGACATACTCTAGCTTCGGTGGTGTGTCAAACGCTGCTTCGAAGTACAAGTTTTGTTTGTGATATCGGGCCACAATGGTGCCGTGGTCACTGAACACCACATTAGTGTTGAACTGATACTGGCCATCCACGGGACAATAAGGGTCTTTGGTTCTACTACAGGTCTGACGGGAGGGCATGTTCGCCACTACGAAGATATGATTCTTACGGGCCATACAGCTGAGGCTGTGGAGGACCTGAGAAATATCGTAAATTGAGGATTATCAGTACACATAAGAATCATCTTAAACAGAGAAACCTAAAACTAACATGTAAAAGGTTGTTCTTAATGCACAAGCATCTAAAAGCAGGCATGTGAACTACTTGAGTTGCTGCAACAGCGAGACTGAAATTATAAACTCTTAAGATTATCTCCGTTTTGTACCTCAGTGTCTGGGAATCGGTCTGGATCAGCACACGGACTCCATGTGACCACCTCAGGGTCTGGAACTATCTCCAGATAACCAGCAATGGAAGCTCTGGTGAAGTTGAACCCATGGATGGCATCCTCTGGAAACACTATGATGTTGGCCCCCTGTTTAATAAATAAGCTTTGAATATCAAAGTTATTTATTTCAGCTTTTATTTCTTTCATCACATTCCCACTGGGTCAGAAGTTTACATACACTTTGTTTGGCAAACGTTTTGGGTCGCCTTCCACAAGCTTCTCACAATAAGTTGCTGGAGTTTTGTCCCCATGTGCACTTGCAAACTGTAGTCTGGTGTTTTTATGGTGGTTTTGGAGCAGCGGCTTCTTCCTGGCTGAGCAGCCTTTCAGGTTATTTCGATATAGGACTCATTTTACTGTGGATATAGATACTCGTCCACCTGTTTCCTTCCTGAGCAGTATATGGCTGCGTGGTCACATGGTGTTTATACTTACACACAATTGTTTGTACAGATGAACGATGGACCTTCAGGTGTTTAGAAATTGCTCCCAAGGATGAACCAGACTTGTGGAGGTCCACAATTTTTTACTGAGGTCTTGGCTGATTTCTTTTATTTTCCAATGATGTCAAGAAAAGAGGCACTGAGTTTGAAGATAGGCCTTAAAATATATCCACAAATACATCTTCAATTCAGAAGCTAATTGTCTAAAGGCTTGAAATAATTTTCTGGAATTGTCCATGCATCTTAAAGGCACAGTTAACTTAGTGTATGTAAACTTCTGATCCACTGGAACTGTGATATAGTCAATTAAAAGTGAAACAATCGGTCTGTAAACCATTGTTGGATAAATCACTCGTGTCATGCCCAAAATAGATGTCCTAAATGACGTGCCAAAACTAAGTTTGTTAATATTAAATCTGTGGAGTGGTTAAAAAAAGAAGAGTTTTAATGACTTCAAATAAGCATATGTAAACTTCTGACTTCAACTGTATGTATGGATGGGAATGGTTTACTAGCAATTGCATTCTTTGCAGTTTTACACTGAATTCGGCCAACTATTTAAAAATAGTATGTGAAACGGTATACAATATTCAATCATTATTTTGTTTCAAAAATAACCTCATTGTGTTTCACATTTAATTCAATGAGTTCCAACTAGTCATCTATGAAATAATATTTAAGGCCTTTACACCAGGAATTCAATGCTAATAGGAAATTTGCATACTACAGAAATAATGCGACTTGTATTGTACACACACACACACAAAATGTTAGAGTTGGGCATTTCAATGCCATAAAATTCAACTATTTAAATGAATAAAACTTAAAATATATAGTTTTTAAAAGAAGCTTAAATCACTTCAATTTGATGGAATTTTGTTTTGAAATTGAAATGTTTAAATCTTTAAAACATTTATTTGGTGTAGTGCACTCAAGATGTATGAAGATTTACACATTTCAATTTCATAACAAAATTCCATCAAATTAAACATATAATAGTTTTATGATCCTGAAAGTTTTTTTATTTATTTATTTTTATATCTCATTTGATGTCCTACAATAGCATGTTCTTAATAGTCCAAGAGGGAACACTCAAAAAAACAAAACATTCAGATTTGGGCATTTCATCAATGTTTGTTTGTTGTTAGGGGGAGGGGTTGGGGGGCTGTAAGGCTTTTAAATCTCTCCTTTTTTTTATTAGTTTTTTTTTTATTATTATTATTTGGTGTCCAACAATTACATGTGATTTGACTAAATAAAATGTAAAAGATACAAATAATAATAATAATAATAATAATTGTAATTACACAATTCAATTTTAAAATTATGAAATTAAAATGCGTAAATGTTAAAAGGCAAAATATTTATTTGAGTGAATTGTGTGTATAAAGATGCAGTTAAAATAAGAGAAATCCCATAAGGATCCAATTATAATATAAATTCTGCACATTAAGCTCCTCTGTCTGTTTACCTGCTGTGCTGCCAGTGCTGTCTGCTGCTCAAACACACGCAGGTTCTGCTTCATGTGCTCCAGGGCAGCTCTCCGGTCCAGCGGGACTCCGGGGTTCCGGTTCAGAATCACTCGGTGCTCGTACACAGCGGCCACATAATGCGGAGGATCCGCGGCGTGAACGAGCTGCAGCCCGGCCAGACAGAGCACAAACACGGCGGTCTGCATCGCCATAAGCACGGTCTGGTGTTCGCTTCAGTGAGTCCGAAAGTTCACGTTAATTATTGACATGAAGCAACAGAAAAACTGTCGAAAACATTCAAGAAGCTTTGTCGGCCAGGACAAATTATGTACATTTATTAGATGTTGCATAAGTTATCTGTTTAAGAAACAGGTCGCACCCTGCGTATTTATGTCCTATCAAATTATTTACACAGGCTATTTTCTCTAAATATGTTTTCACGTGCAGTAATTTGAAGGGAAAACATACACAAAAGCACGTTGTTACCACTTCCGTGTGGCATTACGTCACTCGCAAACCTGCTGTTCGTGTGTGTAGTGTCACGTGATCTATTATGCGTTGCGCGAGAGATCCTTTCGGAATTAAAACGCTATTTTGCATCTTTAATCCAATTTTGTGCATGTTAAAGGAATATTCCGGGTTCAATACAAATTAAGCTCAATCGACAGCATTTGTGCCATAATTTTGATTATTACCACAAAAATTTATTTCGACCCATCCCTGCTTTTCTTAAAAAAAAATGCAAAAAATAGAGGTTACAGTGAGGCATTTACAATGTAAGTTGAAGGGCGTAACCCATGTGCGACCTTCAGGACATATTTGTCTTTTTAATAAAAATAAAATAATATATATATATATATATATATATATATATATATATATAGGCTGCGTTTACATTTTATAAAATACATTTTGCCAAAGGTGTGTATTTTTTGGGGGGAATTTCTATATTACAACCTCAGTTCCTATAACACATCTATAATACACTGTGTACACACAATAGTTACACTCGGGACCTTCAGGTCAAAAATGTCCCCATTAAAACTGCAATATTTGATCCCAGTGCCATTAAAGCATTCAATCATGAATTCTGTAATATTATGCTTCCCTGGAGCTCCGGCTTCAAAATGTTCATTTATAATATTTTCCACCAGATGGCGCCATTTTTCTCATGTTTAGCCTGTGGAGCAAATACAAGCTTTTTTCCTATTCACTGTGTGCTGTATTATAAAGCACTGAATACATGATGCAGATAACATTGTGTGTGTGTGTGTGTGTGTGTGTGTGTGTGTGTGCTGGTATGGATGTCAGAGTGTGCTTTGTATGTGTGTGTATGTGTAAAAACTACAGTGGCATTATGTAACAAACTGGCATTTAAAGGGTTAAAATCCTGAAAATGACTGAATATTTGGTCGTTTTGATCAGGACTGATGTTGGTTAAAAAACTCTAAATATAAAATATAAAATACATTAATATATATAATATTATTATGGCAGTTTTTTGATGCTGAAGTTTTTGTCCTCCAAGGACCTCTGAGTAACTTTTATTAATTGATGCACAATGGTTAAATGTTAACTTTTTTTGGCAGTCCAATCACACTCAAATGTTAAGATGTTGAAATCACAGTTAATATTTAGTTGCACGCTCAATGCTCGGTCGAGTGTCTTGCATTTTGTTTACAGAATCTCATGCTGTATGCTCTCGTATACTGTTCATTGATGTAAATGGATCATCCTTACAGATAATACAGTATACTGTAAAATATACTAGAAAGGACATGATTGGTGCCCAACAACACAAGATTAATGCTCCAGCTCTTTGTTTTGGATTAAAGACGTCTGACTGTGAAATCAAAACAGTGGAAAAGGATTCATGCTATGAGCATCAGTTTATTACACAAATAAGAACTTTGAGTTGTGAAAAGACATTGTTAACATCATGATAACAAACATCGAGTATAAATATAAGAGCAAGACCGTCTTAATGTTAAAACCAGTGGAGTGCAAAAACAAAGAGTGAATTCAACATGGTCTCGTACAATCACGTAACTACACCTACATATTTGTAAAATGGTTTTCACGTGGCTCGTTGCACGTATCGCAGCAGATTCCTGGTGAAATGAACACTAGAGGCGCAACAACAACAACGACTTTTATTCACTTTCATACACATCACGGGTTAAACGGCAGATTATCAGTTCATAAACACTTACTTTTCGTCCTGTTCCTCACACAATGATATCTAAACATGTTTAATGTAGTGCATGACTCATTTTAGCACTTGCCTTACACGACTAACTACATTTACAAGCTTCATCAGGTGCAATCAAATTTCGCAGTAGCTCGACTGCTGGAGCGTTGCACTTGCGATGCAAATGACGGGTACGAGTCCAGAAGTGCGCACAAGTTGAAAGAGTCATATGGGGCTTTTCTGCTGCACGGTACAGCTCGACTCAACTCGACTCTGCTCGCTTTTTGGGGGTTTTCCACTGTTAATAGTACCTGATACTTTTTTTAGTACCACCTCGGTCGAGGTTCCAAGCGAGCCGAGCCGATACTAAATGTGACGTCAAAATCCTGCAGATCACTGATTGGTCGGGGAAAATCGTCACTACCAGCGTCACTGGATTTCCATCAAGTGACATCAACACGCTAGTTTTAAACTTATAAACCGTATCAATGTTTATCAACCGCAGCACAATGAGCTAGCAGCTAACAGCTAGCGCTCGTGTTGTTGTTTTGGTCAGTTTGTGTCGTGTTCAAGATGATGTCACGGCAGTAGAGGTGGCACAACTATGACGATGACCCTATAGTCCCACCCACATTGAGGGACACTAAACTGCAGTGGAAATGCAAGCTCAGAAAAGCGAGTAGAACCGTATCGTGCAGTGGAAATGTGCCTATAGATGCATCAGAAAATGGAGTGATTTGGGTTTTTCTTCTCACATTTGCTTTTAATGACACTATAGGTTAGGTTTTGGTTTAAACTTTAGGGTAAGGAGGTCGGTTCTGTTGATTTAAAAACACTTATTTAACACTTCTAGTGCCACACAGTGGACATTTCACCTCAGAACTGCCACATGATCTTATGCATTGACAAATGTTGCTACGGTCACGTAATTAACATGAGACCAAGATGAGAACATTTGAGATGAGGAACATCATCATCATCATCATCACAATGCAGACAGAGTAAAAAACTGCTACTCTAATTCCGGCATCTCACTTGCCTCACTTTCACTTTCTTAAGCTTGATTTTTAGTTTTTTTTAAGTGGTCACGGTTTGACTGGTTAGCATGGGCCAGTTAGCCCTTCCTGGTAGATGCCTTAACTACACTATCTGTTTCCAAAACACACATTTCTCCATTGACTGCAACTGAAACACATTTGTTTATTCGGACAGTTTTGTGTTTTGTTTGTTTGCAAGAAACTATACTGTAAATGTCAATATGCACTGAGATATCACATCTTTCTCCAGGTATTACAGACCTTGTAGACAAAAATCCCGTTATCGGCTAGTGTGCAATATAAGACATGAGACACACGGATAGGAAGAACATGAGAAACATCCACTCAGTGACGAACCACAGTTCACTTCATAGCTGATGTTTTCCTAACATTTATAACACTGTTTCACAGTTTTCTGAGATAACCTCCATAACACTGAGATGATAAAAGTTCACATAAATCATCAAGGTCTCATAATGGTTCCTGTTTTGAGCACGTGGCTCCTGTGCTGGAACAGGTGGATGTTCCTGATATTAAACACCGTTTAAGAGCAGCACTGCTGGTGTGTTGGAGGTCACAGTGAAAGGGTGAGTGTCTGTTTCGCTGTCGTCTGCGGTTTGGAGCGATAAGCTGCACAGACTTTTCTCCAGGAGCGAGCTTTTCTGAACACTGACGCTGTTTGTACTGTCAGGTTTAACTTCTGCCCCATCTGCCCTCTCACCTGCACACAAACACACATTACTCATGATGTCAGCACACAGGAGCCAGTGGTGTTTGATGCTGTTGTTTATAAGAATTAATGAATGATTTGACTTTAAGAGTAAAAATGTCATACATGCAAAGTGATCACACAGTAGCACGGACAAGTTTTATGATATATTTGGGTGCTTTTTTAAGCTTTAACGTGAGTCACTATCAACTGCCATTATATGATCTCATTATATTTACGTAGTTAACACAATTACTATTTTTTAATTTGCATAAAAATATATGGGTGTTTCTTCAACTTTGGGCACTTTTAGCACTGTGGAAAGTCAAGTTTTGTTAAAAACGTTTGTTTGTCGCTCAGACTCTGGATCATATTGCATGTGTGTTTGTGCACCCACGTTTAATCGGTCAGTACAGTCAGTTCTACTTGTCATCATTGTTCAAGGTTGCATCCGTTGGCTCTCACCTCTTTCCTGTTCACAGTCTGGTGACGACGCGCCACTGCACTCACTGCGAGGGCCGAGCACAGGAGACACCTGCTCCAACCCCTCCAGAGACCCGGAGCCCGGCAGCTGCAACAGATCAGGGCCGACAGAGAGAGGAGGAGAGGAGGAGGATGAAGGGTAAGGGCAGGAGGATGACAGGAGAGGATACGGGACAGAAGACGAGGGGTAAGTGCAGGACAGGTCCAGAGGAGCAGAGGTGGAGCTCATACTGCAGGTGGACCGTGTCTCAGGGTCGTCCTCTGGCGTGCCGGTGCAGTTCTCCTCTTCGAAGTTCACGGACATCACTGAAACAAAAACACAGAATGCAAACATAGTGTTTAACTTTGTGCACTTGTGCTGTGTGAATATTGTTAGACTAGAAATGATTGCTGTTTTAGAAGATGATTATCAAATAATACATTTATTTTAACAGAAGAGTTAATGTTAGTGCTATTTTGAAATCATAAGCTTCACTTTAAACCCTCCAAAAATTGGCCCATTCACTTCTATTGTAAGTGTCCCACTGTATCCTTGATTTTTGCTTTTTTTAACCCTTATGCAGTGTTCATCATTAAATCATGTTCCAGTTGTTCCTGGTCAAAAGTGACCGGAGATAATAAACTTGTTATTGTTTTAATTATTATGAAAGAAATTTATAAAATCGTGTAAAAGACACTTAAATTGTGCATTGTGGGTGGGATTTGGGGTATTTAGACCTTATTATTTTTACTGAACCAATACTCAAATTATAAACCTATTATACCTATTTAATTATAAATGAAAAAAAGTCTCAAATCAAACTTTGCTGTCTATTTAAAAAAAAAAAAAAAAAAAAAAAAAAAAAAAAAAAAAACACAGATGAAATTACAAGTATAAACACTAGATGGCAGCAGAGAGCTACATATTCATCCCTGGTTGAAGAGAAGATTTCAAGATTTTGTCACAAGTTCTGCATTTAGATATACAGTATATTTAAACATTATCAAAGACTACTTTTGTCAAAGTTTAGCATTAAATTTGATTTGTTAGAGGTTATTTTTGTCAGCATACCTGAAATGAGTAGAATAACAATCAATCCCTGGTTGTAACAAGGTAGGTGTGTGTGTGTGTGTGTGTGTGTGTGTGTGTGTGTGTGTGTGTTATGGTCTCACCAATTCATTTAGGTGCTTATGTGTTCTGCATTTTGGCTGATTTTTTTAGTGTTTAGATATCAAATGAACAAATAGTCACCAAGTTTATTACCTGTCAGATAAAGGAAACCAGTTTTATTGAAGAAACAAAATTGATTTCGGTCAAAAAATGACCAAACAGTGCATAAGGGTTAAAGAAAAGGAGGGGTGAGTCGAAATAGTTTTTTGTGGCATAATGTTGTTTACCACAAATGTTGCAGATTAAACTTCACTTGTAGCATTTCCCCTAATTTCTGACCCTGTTTCTCACTCACTAGATATGCCATCAGACTCCATTTTGAAGTTGGTAATATCATCTGTGGCGGCTCCGTCATCTTCGGCCCCCACCCCTCGGCCCCGGGGCCCCATAACAGAGTGTCGCCGGCGTGCGTGGATCTCATTTGAGATGGTCTCCAGGTTCCGCAGGGTGGTCCGGTACTCCGCTTTGGCCTGGGTGAGTTTAGCCTGCCGCTCGTCCACCCATCTCTTCAGTTGCTGCAGGGGAGGAGGAGGACAAGGAAAAGCGGAGAACAGGCACAAATATATTTATTATCAAAACCAGATCAAATCTGCTCGTTAGCTTATGTTTGTACACAGAATATTCTCACATTACTAAACACCCAAACGCTGCTGTTTCTGCTCTTAGGTGATAAACCATAGAGGAACTGTCTGATTCTGGAAGTAAAAATCCCATGAATTATTTCCAGACTAATTTATTTTCAGCGATATCTTATAAACGTTTAAAGACAGACCTGCCATGAGCTCCGAGGTTTGTCGTAGATGCTTCTGTTGAAGACATCAGTCTGTACTATTTCAACTTTATTGTTTTAAAAATCGTATTTGATAGCGGAATTCCTGCTAAACAACAACATTACCCATAATCCTGAAGAGAAAGCTTCACCAATCAGAGAACAATGGCCAACGAAGCCCGCGAAATGTGCCCAGGAGCGACCGCTCACTCCATTGACACACTGTGAATGGCCCTTTAAACTACTTATATATTTGTATGTTTAGAAATATTTTGGAATAAATGCTAAATGTATAGTTTCTATACTTATAACGAACAATTTAAAACCAATAGTTTTATATATTCCTATATTACATCATACGCAATGCTTCATGGGATTGTAGTTCATTCCTTCACAGTCTTGTATATTTGTCTTTTTGTCTGAGGGCTGTGACTCAGGTAATAGAGTGGGTCGGCCACTAATCGCAGGGTTGGTGGTCCGAATCCCGGCCCACATGCCGAAGTGTCCTTGGGCAAGACACTGAACCCCAAGTTGCTCCCAGTGGCAGACTAGTGCCTTGCATGGCAGCTCTGCCATCATATAAGTGCAGACCATTTACCATTTATTATATTGTGACATACTGTATATTATGCTACTGTATGATTACCATTTATATATACCATGATATTGACATGATTATTAAAGATACTCAAGTATTGTCCCAAAAACATGGTAATACTATGGTAGTGTTTTTGTAAGTATACAACTAATTGGTTGAATCACTGTCTGTAAGGTGAATCTCACAGAAACGTGTCTAGGTCACATTTCTCCCCAAAATATAAATTTGAAATTATTTTTGCATTACGAAAATGAAGCCTAATTTAGTTGAATACTTTTATTGTTAAATCTAGATAACATATTTAATTATTTATGGAAATGTGCTAAATTGTCATGAAAATAATTCTTAATTTGACAAAATAATTAAAAAAATATGCTTATACATTTTTGAAACTTTTTGTGGGATTAAACCTAAGAAGTAAAAAGAGTTTAAAAGGTTTATGAGATTAAAACTATAGCACAAAGTAAATATGGGCATACCTCGAGCTGTAGATAATATTTTGCCTTCAATTCAAAGTATGGCCTACAGAGGGAGAGAGAGAGAAAGAGAGACAGATTTGAAACAATGTAACACTACAAGAAACTCCATACAACAGCAGAGCTCTGGTGGAGTAACATTGGCTTGTGCACATTCCACGAGCTGAAATACATCTGGAACACATTAGAGGCGCCTCACACTGAACTACATTACCATACACAACCCCACTGACACAGAGCAGGGGCCCAGTGTGGGGCACAAAACTAAAATATATTTCTCTCTCCTACACAACTCCAGTGAGCGATTTTTGGTTCTACATTATTTCCATTTGAGAGGAAAATTGTAGTGGGCTTTCTTAAGGAAAACTACTTTTATTCCAGAATGCTCTCATGCTTGAAATGCATTACACCTCTGATGTAATGTAAATACAAAATAGGTCCTACAGAATATAAGTGTTTTAGCAATCTTTGTCCCGTTTTGTCTGTGTATGTCGACAGTAACAATATTTAGATGCAAAATTGGGAACACCAAATTAAACCTCACTGAGGCCTGATACGTACTCTATGCAAGTACATGAACGCAGATGCTTCTAGTTCAGCAAGCTCGATTTTGCAAGCTTTTGCGTCAACTCTTTTTTTTTAAAGGCCGGTTTTCTACGTCAGTTCAGTACTGTCATGGTCGGCCAACAATTTAAAGGAATATTCCAGGTTCAATACAAGTTATGCTCAGCCGACAGCATTTGTGTGTAACGGTAGGTATCTGTGCAGTGTGTAAACCTCAAGAGGCGCACTAGCGACAGATGCTAGGGGCTGTAGCCTTTAGGCTTTGAATCCCGATCGGAGCGGGTTGAGTAGGACCAGTTACAGTGGTGCCGTGACCCTCGATGAGGTTTAGGGGGAGTAAGTGTAATGGTAGGTATCTTTGCAGTGTGTAAACGTCACTCTCCTGGCCTCAAGAGGTGCACTAGCGATAGATGCTAGGGGCTTTAGCCTCCTTGTTAGCGCCTGCCTCCCATGCCAGAGATGCTGGTTCGAAGCCCGATCAGAGCGGGTTGAGTAGGACCGGTTACAGTGGTGCCATGACCCAGATGGGAATGAGGTTTAGGGGGGTGAGTGTAATGGTAGGTGTATGTGCAGTGTGTAAACCTCACTCTCCTGGCCTCAAGAGGCGCACTAGCAACAGATTCTATGGGCTGTAGCTTTTAACCTCCTTGTTAGCGCGCGCGCCTCCCATGCCAGAGATGCCGGTTCGAATCCTGTTCGGACCGGTTACATGTGCATAATATTGATTACCACAAAAATGTGTTTTGTCTCATGCCTACTTTTCTTTAAAAAAAAAAAAAAAAGCTACAGTTTGGGTTCCAGTGAGGCACTTACAATGGAAGTGAACAGGGGCCAATCTGTAAATGTAAAATACTCACTCTTTCAGAAGTACAGCCACAAGACATAAACAATATGTGTGTTCACTTACTAACCTTTTCTGTGTAAAGTTATAGCCAATTTTACAACTTAATTTATATGACGAACCCTAAAATGACTGTCAATGCCAATTGAAACAACAGCTCTAATAATACATGAGTTTTAACAGAATAATTAATGTCACTACAATTTCACTTCCATTGTAATTGCCTCAATGTAACCTTGGTTTTTGCTTCTTCTTGCTACTAAAAGGGCGGATGAGTTGAAATACATTTTTGTGGGAATCAACATTGTCTAAAATGCTGTCGATTGAGCTTCACTTGTATTGAACCCAGAACCTTCCTTTAAGTGCACTTCCTGAGCAAATGATTTCACTGTTTTTAAACTCTTGGCACATTATAGCTAAGCTACCTGTATAAAAACACATCCAGTTTAATGGCACGGACATTTGAAGGTACTATCACCCCTTGAGTACTGAGGTTTCCTACCGCTGCACTAACACACTGCAGTAGTGTGTTCACTTGTAATGAAAGTGAATGGGGCCATTTTTTGGAGGGGTTAAAGGCATAAATGTGGAGCTTATAATTTAATAAGAACTTACATTAATTCTTCTGCTACAACTTGAGTATTATTTGAGCTGTAAAGTTGTTTAAATAGTTGTTTTTAGGATTGTTTTAGGTTTTACGCTGTTATGTTGTCATGGCAACAAAGTAAAAAAACTGGATATAATTACACAGAAAAGTATGTGATTTTGTCACACTAAAATCATGTTTACAGACATATTTTTTTTTTTTTGTCTACTTTTGAAACACTGAGTATTTTCACGTTTATGGATTGGCCCCATTGACTTGCATTGTAATGCCTCACTGGAACCCACCCAGTGTGCATGACTTTTTGACATCAAAGGCAAAGAATAACCAGATTACTTAAAATCTCATGCTTTTTTGTGTAGTCTGATGTTTATAAATAAGCTGATTTTTTTTTGTAGTTATCAGCATAATGGAGTGCATCTGCATTCTTGAGGTTCACATTTAATGTGTGTGTGATTGATTGATTGATTGACTGACTCTCCGCTCACCTGGACTTGTTGATAGTGCGTTTGAGCTTTTTCTCCAGTTGTCTCATGTGGCTAATGGCGGCATTGTATTTGGCCGCCGTTTCCCTGTGATCGGTTTCACTTCGGGTTCTACTTTGCTCCGCCTCCATCACCTAGAATAGTCAATCAGAGCATGTCAGCCAAAATCAAGATCTCAGCACAGACGAGTTCCCTTTAAAATTGTAAACTGTCGTCTACGACTGAATCAACGTATCTGTAGCATAGCTACGGTCAGTTTTATTTGGTCTGTTGTCTGGTGTTGTGTCTCACCCTCTGGGTGGCATGGTTGAGCATCTCTTGCCAGGCCGAGTCGAACTGTCTGCTGTCCTCCTCCAGGAGACGTTCTTCAGCCAGCGCGATGGTTTCTTTTGCTGCTCTGAGGATCTCGATGGCCCTCTGGTACTCCTGTGTGGCTCTTTGTGCCTCTATCTGAGCCTGAGAGAAGAAAACAGAAGATAATGAAGACAATCCAATCTCCAATGTGGACTCCATTCAGTTCAGTTCACAGCAGTATGAAAGCAATCCATCTTAAAGAAGTGAACTGCTATTTATGAAGTACTGCAATTTGCCAGTTATAGTGAAATGCATTTCACATCACTGCTTAGCTTTGCAGAAGTTGCCTTCGGCAAGCAAATCACATTCTTTCCATGTCTTGCAACATCTCTGAGATAGACAGATACAAGTGTGTGCATGTTAAACTTTGGTAGTTAAACCAAAAAGACAGAAATATGAATAAAAACTTTTTACAGAGTTTCCAACTATTCGGCACGCAAATACGTGATGCTTGAGCATTTTGAGAACTTCAAAACTGTGTTTCGCCATCGACATGCAAGGGTCAGATGGCCAAAATATGGGACGTCCTGGCTAAAACAAAACAGTTGGCAACCCTAGGTGGTAGGTGGTTGATGGTGTAAGCATACCGAGGTTCAGAACCAAATAATACAATGCCTTCTAGTCTTCCTGGAACTTGAAAGTTCGTAATTACAATGTGATGTATGTTAATACAACATGTATGTAATTGATGTTTGACCTACTTAATGTACTTTAGCTTAATGTACCTTTATGGAGCGAACATCACTCCATAATCTACATCAATGACTATAAATCCTAAATTTCTCCCTCTTGTTTGAAATCTCGCAAGGTTCCAATGACAACGCCAATGTTGCCAGATTAGCCAGATTAGCATGGGTCACATGACCACTGCAGTCTCTCTATCTCTCTTTCTGCAGGATGAGTTGAATACTGTATTTAGAGGAGATCCCTCTTGCATTATTTACATCTATATTCTGCTAAAGAATTCATAAAGTAAACTGGTACAGTTTGAGACAAGGAGCCAGTGTGTATTTAATATAGGTCTCTCTCTCTCTCTCTCTCTCTCTCTCTCTCTCTCTCATGTCTGTATCTTCAGGCACTCACAAGATCTCAGTCTGAGCAGAAAGAAGATTACTTTAAATCCATGAAGGATTTCACATTAATATCCACTGAACCAACAAACAGCCATTTTATTGATTTGCCAGTACGGAATCTGAAAGACGTTTTTGTGTTAAATGGAGATATACTCCTATTGATAGCAGAAAGCCTCATGAAATTAGCTAAAATATTTAATAAACAAATGCTTGGAAAATTACAGATTTTGCAAATCTATCTCTCTCTCTCTCTCTCTCTCTCTCTCTCTCTCTCTCTCTCTCTAATGGTATTGATGGATATGCTGTCCAACCCTCCATCTACACCCATGTGAAGTGAACAGAAGTGGACAGGTGAGGAGAGGTGATTTTATACACCACATCAGTTGAGTCATCAACTCAGACGTCGCTTTCTATCTGTTAGATGAAGGGCACACTAGCATGTATCATCAGAGCACACTTGGTTTCTCGAGTTCGTGACTTGCCCTCATAGTATCTAGCACGTAAGGCAATGCGTCAACTCAAATGTGTACAAAAATGACCTTTCTGACCATTGTCTAAAACTGGCCATTGAACATGCTGAAACAATGTACTGCACCAAACAATGGCTCCATTTACCACGCTGCTGTCGCAAATTTGAGAAGGCACGTCAGCGTGGGCACACTGCTAACACTGGTGCATTGATCTCCGGTCTACTGAACAGAAAACCAACACTTATGATAGACAGATATATTGACCAGGCCATCAATGGACAATACCACGCCTGCTTTGAACAGGGATGGATTACCATTACCATGGATTACCATTAAGGTTACGTGATCAAGTTTGGCGATCCCCCACCTCGAAAAACCCCATCAACAATGAAAATGCCCCCCACCCCCCAGTCAACAACTTTTGGGCAAAACAACCAAAACAACCCCCCCCCCCCCCCCCTTTGTAAGTCTTAATCCGTCCCTGGCTTCGATGATTAACCTTGTGTCACCCCATAACAGACTTGTCAACAGACTGTTGACTGTTGCATACATTTTGAGGTTTGAGAAACACAAAAAACCCTGTTGACTGCCATCCTTGTGTAATCCTTCATCATTAGCTGAAATGCTAAAAGTAACAATTTAGCTTCCTACAGCAGCCTACAATATGATGACGGATGAAGAAACTTTTCTAACAGGTCGTTGAGTGTCACCCCTCAGAATAGTGTGTTTTTGACCGAGCTGCTGAATCATAAAGAGCCGTAGTGTCTAGCCGGACTGGAGCAATTACAGGCCTAAAGCCGACACTCTGTTGTTACGTAACTCGTGATAGTCTGCACTCATAAAGACCCGTCCAGAACCAGTACAGCCTACTGAGGGATCCTACAGAGATGGACACCCAATGAGGGATGGTGCAGCCCAGTGGTCTGATAACCGAAACCATTTTATATCTTGCTTGCTGTTTATCACGTGCTTTTGATTCACTTATGTAGTATAAGTTAGGGTGTTTTTAGCATTATTAGTTGTATTTAGTGTAAATGTACTGTATGTGTTGAAGTTTGATGCTGTCACCCTAACTGAGATTGTGTCGCCAATGTAAACAAAACTGTTCTCGCATGTATCATCAGAGCAATTTTGAATGGCAGTGGAGAATATTTTCAGTGAATGATGACCCATTTTCCTCACACAAAGCTATCGTATGTCTTATAGGAATATATAAAGGCTGTCGATTGAGCTTAACTTGTATTCAACCCGAAATATTCCTGTAGGAGACTTGAATACAGCGGACAGTATCACTAAGATCACTATAAGCTACTACTGATTATAAATATGAAGGGGTAACTGAGCTAAAAATGGTAGCTTGACTCCAGTTTAACTACTTTGAAACTGTTTGCCAGGCGACATGCACATATAAAGTATCTTCCCCAACACTGGTGCACTGATGTTTCTGATGACACTTGCTAATAAGGTCAGGGTTAGTAAACACTGTCATGACAGATTACAGTTATGTCAGTGAAGGGTCTCACTTCCTGTCCATTGTAAGTGCCTCACTGTAACAGATTTTTGCTTTTTATTTTTTTTAAGAAAAGGAGGGACGAGTCTAAAATAATCTTGTGATCATCAACATTATGCCACAACGCTGTCGATTGAACTTAACCTACATATTCCTTTAAGTCAACATGAAGTCACGGCAGTCTTTTGAGGTGAGCAAGAGAGAGACGTACACCATGTGTTTTCTGACAGCTTATTTTTCCATTTTTATTTTGGTAATGCTTTATGCACACAGGACGGTCACAGTCCAAATGTGTGATTTTCTCCGCTTTTCTGACCTATTTCCAGAGTCTGTCCAGAAGCGTCAGACACGAGGCGGATGGATATTTCATGAGTAGCGTTCACTCTGCAGTGAAATCATGTTGGTTAACATTTAATCACATCAGCTGAAGATGCAGAATCACCTCGATGCGCCCTAAACTCACTGTGACCTACTAAAAACAGTGACCCAGTTTCCCGCCTCACACTTTGACTGTCAAGTAAGTTCTTCACTTGAAGAACACAATAACTCTCCTTTAAAGGCAGGAAAATGAACCATGCTGCTTTTTTTTTTCTTTTTTTTTATAAAGACAATTTCCCCTCAAAAAAGGATGTCTTACGCATTATAACTGTGGGTGAACTATTCCTTTAAATGTGGAAGTGGTTTGCATGTGGTTACTTCATTGCTTCTAAATAATCTCTAATAACTTCCCCCGGCGGCTGTTTTTAGCACGATCGCAACAGGAAGACCCTTCATTTACGGGTTAAAATAAAATGTCCATCCAGACATACACATAATCGGCCTTTCATACACAAAAGACAGCGAAGAATTCCAGCATCCATTAACAAGGCTAGTAACATTCCACAATCTCATCCAAAATAAGACAAAGACGTCTGTTTTTCCATCCACACAGATCCGTATGGATATAATGCTCTTTGGGTGGAGCGGAGCGTAAACAGTCCAGCTGTTTCCTGAGGACGCTCCATGTTTTCCGCAATCCCAGCTCTCTCCCTCATATCTCTATTCCAGGATTTCTCTAGATGGAAGTCTTTAGTGTGTGTCAAGCATTCCAGTAATTAAATAATTCATTTGAAATTTACTTTCAAGTGTTTCTGCTTCTATGAAGGCCGTGAAGTCCAAAGCAAAAACAAAAATAGGAAATTTTATAGAAAATATATTTTTATATATATAACATAAAATAAAATTACCCAGAATTTATTATTTTGTTCTATTAAACACATGGGATGGAAACACTACTTTATTTGTATATTTTTCTGCGATATTCCGATTATTTATTTATTTTTTTATTTTTTATTTTTTTTGCATTAATTAAATTTGCAGCTTGGACAAAAACATAACTAATGCTGTCACATGACTTCGGCATGTCACAATATTTAATTCAGTAATCGTTTCAGAAATAAGAACTGTTATTTTGCATTTTAAATCCAATTTTATGTGAAAATGTCTTCACTTTTGGTAGACGGGTCAAACATTGAGTCAAAATATCAAAAAAAGACAATAATTGCAGCCGATATCTCTTCTGGTCCATTAATAACACTGAGAATGTTAAATGTAGGGTTAAAAGAGTATTTCTTGCATATAAAAAAATTTGCATATGAGTTGTAGGAAGGAGTGGGGTAAATTGTGTCACCCCTTAATCTAAGAAACAATTTGCAGCAATGTATGAAAGCACGGTAATTAATGCATACGTAAAATTTGTGCGCAGTATACACACTACAAGTTGCAGAAATAGTTGTAGTATGGGAGTATGTTTTACATACATTACAAAGTCTTGCATTAGCAACAGGAATCAGAAAATAAATATTTACAGATCAGTTAAAGGGACAGTTCACCCAAAAATGGAAATTCTCTCATCATGTACTCACCCTCATGCCGTCCCAGATGTGTGTGACTTTCTTTCTTCAGCTGAACACAAATTCAGATTTTTAGAAGAATATTTCAGCTCTGTAGGTTCGTACAATGCAAGTGAATGGGTGCCAAAATGTTGACGCTCCAAAAAGCACATAAAGGCATCATATAAGTAATCCATCTGACTCCAGTGTTTTAATCCATGTTTTCAGACGTGATATGATAGGTGTAGGTATGTAAAGGCCCAGGCATACTTTGTTTTGCGTGTTTCGGATCAGCTCACACCTGGTCGACCATGTTGCCTTTGTGAGTATACTCTTCTGACTGCGAGTGAATATGAACGGTTTGCCACATGCCCATTACAACTTCTTTGTGATACTCTTTTAGTACAGTCAATAGCCACTGAATGCATTAGTGACACGCGCAGCCGAGGACCACGTGCACGGGTCAAGAATATCTAGGTGGTGCGCGGTCAAGCCACATGGCTGTGCTGATGACGCAATTTGCGTCACACAAACTGTGCAAGGAGCGATCGTAATGCGGACACCCGAACTGTACTTTGACCTTAACAGATCAATATTTAAGTCCTTTTATGCTAGAAATGCTTCTCCCTGCCCAGTAGGGGGCGATATACATGAAGAATGTGAAATTAAAAACAAGAAAGTTAAAGTGTAGATTGACTGAGCAGGGAAGATAATTTATTGTAAAAAAAAAATAAAATACTTAAATATTGATCTGTTTGTCACCCACAACTATCATATCTCTTCTGAAGACATGGATTAAACCACTGGAGTCTTATGGATTACTTTTATGCTGATTTATGTGATTTTTGGAGCTTCCAAATTTTAGTGCCCATTCATTTGCATTGCACTGGCCTACAGAGATGAGATGTTCTTCTAAATATCTTAATTTTTGTTTAGTAGATGAAAAAGTCACACATTTATGGGATGGCATGAGGGTGAGTAAATGATGAGAGAATTTTCATTTTTGGTTGAGCTATTCCTTTAACAGTTCTTCATTTGCATAGGAGATGATGTTAGAATTTTAATGTGAGACGTTTTGCACCAGAAATTTCAGTGATTTGATTGGAGAGTGCTTTGTTGTTCATTTCAGCCAATAAAAATGATATCTCAGTCTAGACGACACTTCTGCTTGTACTGTTGACTGCAGCAGTTCAAATCTGAGCAGTCAAGTTGAGAGAGGTCAGTTGGTCCGCACAGGGATTTGTCCATGATTAGTGAGTGTTTAGTGTATTAGTAGTGTTTAGTGGGATTCTAACAGATAAACACAACACTGTTTATATATGACCAACATGTCTTGCTGAAACCTGCTCATCTCTAATCAACACACACACACACACACACATGCTGTGAAGGGTTGTCAGGGTCAGCGTTCATGTTGTGATGTCATGTGTCATTGACGGCTGATGTCAGCACTCACGTGTTGCTCAGGACAGCACAGATGTGACAGCAGCTGAACGAGGTGAGAGCGACACACACACACACTGCAGCACACACTCTCGTGCTGACGTGTCAAATAAAGGCACAATGAACTTTAGGACTAAAAGTGGAAAAGAACAAGAGATTCTTTCCATCACTGTGGTCGCCATTTCTGTGTCTCCAGTTCTCTGCCTAACAACACCCTAGCAACCAGCCAGAGTCTGTCTGCCTGTCTGTCTATCTGTCTGGTTGGCAGCTGGGGGTGTGCTGGAGGTGTTAGCGTGTGGCATGCTCTGATTGGCTGATTAGGGGGTGTTGGCGCTCTGACTGTGAGAGACATTTGGCACTGCCTCTGTCACTGGCACTGTCTCACCTACTGACAGACAGGACATGTGTTGGTCTTCTGGGGTGACCACAGGACAGTCACACCAAACCACTTTTTTTCAATTGATTACTAGCACACACACACACACTTGCTTGCCTCTACCACCACACATGTTGAGTAGCACCGATTGGACTTTTTCCAAAAGGGAAAGCCACATTTTGATTAAAGGTTTTATTTGTAAGTTGTTTTGCGTCTGCCCAATGATTGCAAGTAAATGTAAAGATCACAAGATTTCAAAGTGTTTACTTCTGCTTAAACAAATCAGGTTTTACCAGGTGCATTTAAAAGATTCGCTGAGGTCATCTTTTTCTGGTTGCCACTATACTCACTCCATGACTAATCTGACATTTGTTTTACGGCGTGTCAAAATAGACTCGGAATATGAGCGGGTGAATTCATCTTCCGTGTGTGTCTGACGGCTTCTCACGTCTCACTAATGACTGTAAATCACTTCAACCGTTAACCAAATAATCCAGTTTATCTCATGTAATCTATCTCTCTCACACACACACACACACACACACACACACACACGCAACAAAACACCCGGACACAAATAGGTGTAATTTACGGTGGGGGCTTTTGGCTACGGTCGATTTTGTCTGCACCACTTATGCAATAGCTTGCGGCAAAGGTTATATCTATTACAGAGGAATTATTGAGTATGAGTTTTCATGTGATGATGTCAGCACTGAAAGTTGTATGATATTCAGTTTTGCCGGGTGTTTGTCATGACCCTGTTAAGGGAAGTGAAATATGGACTAAATTTGTAGCATTTGTCTTTATTACACCACACGGCTGTTTAGAGGTTGGCTAATGGTGGATTTTACCGATACCGATAACTAAGTTGGGCAGTACCTGCCGATAACCGATTTAAACTAAAGTAAATTAGTGCTAAACTTTATTACAAGAAACAAAAGATGCTTCAATAGACCGTTCACATGGGGTTACACTTACACTGATCCCTACTCCAGACTCAAGCTTCATAATAACAGTGAAACACCACATTGTTGTTTATTCAGTACAGTTGTATGTAGAGTGGCGATATTCACAGATATCAGTGGTATCCGGCTGAACTCGGTGGTGAAGTGGCTCAGACTATGAGCACAGGTCAGGGGCTGTTCAATCAGACAGAACACAACAGACTAGAACCAAACGCAAGGATCTCGAGACCAAGTTGAACATCTTTCCTGACAAAGAGTTTAAAGATCTGCTTAATCTGAGCAACGCTTATAAGAGAGCAAGACGTAATGGACAAAAACCTCCAGCAAATGTAAGGGGCTGTTCACACCGAACGCTTTTGCAACCATCTATTTGTATTTCAATGTAAACTCACGCTAGATGAACGACTTTGTTTAATTTGTTTTTATTTTTTCAGCATCGCGTGCAGGAGTGCTGTTTTTAGATGATGTGTTTAATTAAAAAGACCTTTAAAAGCATCTTGAGACTCCCGCTTTCTGTTAAACTGTGTTTGTTGCGCTGTGTCTTGCCTTTTTAGTGCAAGAATGTGATCGAACTGAAGTCATCGTATTACAGTGAGGATAAAAACATGTAATTGTAATCAGATGCGTTTCTGATTTCTTTATACGTTTCTCTCGGCTGCATGAAGATATTCATTTGCTTTCTCACGTCACTAGCTTTAAATATGCAACTTAGCTGGCTAACGAAGGCATAAACGTGACCAGCTGGATATAAACGAATGCAAATAGATGGTAATAGATGGGAACAATCGGGACATTTATACATTTGGATGGGAGTTGCGTGTATTTTTGTCACATTGTTGTAACCGCTTGAGGTTAGCTTTAATGTTAGCATCCTCTCAGGCTTTTCGGCGGTTCTCTACTAATGCAGCATCTAGTCAACAAATGAATTACTTTATAATGATATGACAATGTGTTGTGTATAATACCTTTTCGTTGTTGATGTTTTGAATCCGCATCTGGAGTGTTTCGCTCCATGCAGTGAGTAGTCTCACGTGTCAAAACAAACACCACAAGCATCAGTGAAGTTTTTATGTCGCCTCTAGAGGTCGCTCTCATACTGTATAAAGACAGCGGACCCTTCCCAGCTGCTCCAGCACCGGACGCAAGAGGGGAAAACTATCGGTGTTGATTTTTGCCAATAACTGATAGTTCCAGAAGTTAGTTATCGGCTGGGCCGGGACAATCAGGGGCGGACTGGCAATCGAAAAAGCAGAATGGGCCGCAATAAGCTAAAATGAGCCATCGCGCTATGCAGAATGGACCACAAAACGGCGCCACGATATGCAGAAAAGGACAGTGAACACCAACTTTTGGGTCAGTTGCTATGTAAAATCCTGGGCCAATTTCTCTTCCCAGTCCAGAACCTGGTTAGGTCAATAAGTCAACCTTTACTGCTGTTTGGTTTTAAGTGTGTTATAATTGAGTTGAGAAGCTGAGACAAATTCTCACCAAAGTCATTTCCGGGATATCAAAATCTCTTTTATAGGTGTTTAAGAAAGCCGAAAGAGTGAACTCTCTGTTATGTGCTGATTTATTACTGTCACAAGGTGATAATAAGGACAATTTCATGGCTGAAAGCACCAGTGACCTTAAATCCATCCTTACAAATGACAGAATAATGAAGTACAACACACCAGACGAGGCTCTACACACACACACACACACACACACACACACACGTCCCCCCTTTAATGTAAGTCTATTGGACTTTTTCATTAGTTTTATCATCAGTCAGGTGAAAATCCTAAGCCTGTTCAATTTGAAAAGTAAGAGCACACCTGTACTCAACAAGCAGTATGATTTGAGGAATAATTTAGCACAACGGTGCAGGACAAGTTATGCACAGAAGTTCAGCACTTTGGTTTCGGGGTGACAGGGTTTGTTCAAATCACTGACAATATGAGCAAAAGTAACCGTTCTGCTCGCCTGAGGAAAGGGGATTTTAAATACACACATTAGGAGCAAGTCAACTTCATCCACTCTCTAAAGCTCTTTCCATCCATGGGAATTGCCAAAGCCTGTTTGCAAGCAAATTACTCTCACGTCTGTATGCCGGGATGCAGGTCATTTATTTCAGAGTGGCTAACAGCACATGCTGTGTTCAGGGGGGTGGGAAGGGGTCATGTGATTGAGGCGTTAAACTGGGGCAAATGTGTCTTCATCAACAACTGCTCCGAGAACTTGAGACTACTGAACTAATACAAAATGTGTTATTTTGCAATATGTGACACTGTTCTGCCACCCTGCAGTACGACAGTCATGCAAACATGCTTTTATTAGAGATTTCCCTTTAAAAGGAGCTATGCTGAGAGAAACAGGGCGTTTTGCTTTTATGACTGGTCATTTGCTTTCTATTTCCCCACAGTAACATCTCATTGGTCCAAAATCCTGCTCCACTATTTTTAATATGTTCGCATTTCAATTTCATAACAAAATTCCATCAAATTTAATTGTGTAATGTTTAACTAAAGCTTAAAATATGTTCACTAAACCATGGTACATCGGCTGTATTTCTAACAGTTACAATGTTATGTTAAACAGTTTTACTGTATATTGGCTTGTAGTGGACTAGATGAAAAGCACACATTTGTTCTATTCTATAAATGTAAGATTGCTATATAAAGATAAATAACTTGACACAGTCGTCATTGGCCCATAAAATGTTTCCTGCTATTCAACAGGCCTCCATGGCAACAGCCAAACCATCATTGCATAACTCTAGTAATGTAGTGCCCTTTCCTGTTGGCCGAGGCCAACGAACATATTTCTTAGAGTTTAAGAGGGCTTAAAAATGCTTTCCTGTGTGTTCATTCCCAGGACAAGATTCCAGAATATTCCATGTGAAGTGGCATCATGGAAAGACTCATGTATAACATCAGGAAACTGTGATCGTAAGACTGGTAAACCAGTACATTATCCACTTCACACAGAGTCTCAAGACTCAAAACTTGAAGGTGCGTTTTGCAAATTAAAACCTCCATCTAACATTCACCTTAAAAACATTTGTCTGATTACGACACCATTTCACTTGCTTTTGCCACCCCCTGCTGGACATTTCTCTGGGAAACTGCAGCCAAACGTTTAATGAAGCACGAAATTTCGTTTTGCAAAAACTGTTGCCACGGTCACGTAATGTTCATGAGATCAGGCTGTCTATAATGATATTAAAAGTTATGGGTAATATTAGCCAAAAACGTATGCATCGATGCATGCTACAAATATCTTCTAGACACCATGCCGTACTATTCTTAACGTGGCATGATTAGGAATGCACTAATCCTAGTCTTGCATACTGTTTATGATGGATAGTATGCCAATTAAAATCCAGTCATGGAGGATAATCTCTGCTCAGTGTTCCTATGATTAAACAAACTGCGAATTGATAGCTTGGCTTTAACATAGCTCACCTGGCGGGCTGCACGTCTGGCCTCCCAGTACGGTTTTGAGTCTTCTACGGCTTTCCCAATCTTCTTCACCTGTTCGTCCAGCTTGGCAGTGGCCTCCATGAGGACAGCACGAAACTTCTGCCGGGAGTCCTAAAGAACAGAGACACCAATGTAAGTCACCTGTAAAGATCTGACAGATGCCAAACTCGAGTCAATCAGCTCACTCCACATCTATGAAATGCTTCAGTAATCATTCTGTTGTTGCTCCCTGAAAAGCGCTGCTTCAGCAAACTCAATTCAACATGTAACACAGTTAACCAGGAATCTACACACTAACATCCAGACAGAAAACTCTTCCTCAGCAGAAGGAAACAAGCTTGTTTGTTGCAAGGCAGAATTGCATTTTGTATTCTGCCTGTGATGAATCTGTCGACCAGTGGGTTTGGTTACATAGGACACAAATTTTAAAAACAGTGACATGTGCATCCTTCCAAACAGGACCTCAATGACAAAAGAGATGTCAGAGAGATTGAAACTTCCTCAGATAGGACGCTTCCTGCTCCACACTGGTAATTTATCAGCCAAATATAGTTAAAAATACAGCAAACTGCATGAGGGTTTTGTAATATGTTTTTTTTTTTCATTAAAAAAAGAGAACTTCAAAAGAGGAACAAATAGCAGAAATTTTAAATTAGAAAGAGGACATATATATATATATATATATATATATATATATATATATATATATATATATATATATATATATATATATATATATATATATATATATATATATATATATATATATATATATTATACCATAGTTTCACCTATACTCACAGTATTTGTTTTCAATGATGCATGAGCTATACGAGATAATTCAATCATAATTCAGCTTAAACAAAGTATTGAAATAGATGTTTTTATTCAGTTTTAGCAATCGTTGAGAACTCGTGGCTTTCCAAACAGGAATTCCAGGCTCTGATAGAGTAGATTTCCTCTGCTGCATCAACAGATATGCAAAGGATGTCAGTCACACATAAGACACTTCCTATTGGATGGCGAAGGAAAGGGGGGAGGGCGGAGAGCTCTGAGACAATTTCCACTTTGGAATTTCGCCTGCAACCACTCCAGCAAAAACAGGGACAGCACAAAACAAGCATGCAAGCCTTACCTCCAGTTCTGTCTCCCATCTGTTGATGTTATCTGTTGACTGATTCAGTTTCTCAAGCTCACCCTGTAGTGATAAAGAGAGACATGGGGAGTTAAGATTGCAGTAAGATGGCTTTCGCAATCCAAGCTATAATACAACATCTGGAATGTGTTATCCAAGTAACACAAAACCATGTCAGCTACACGCCATTGACACACAGATGTTTCAAGCTGTTGGTTTTGTTAACTGATCAGTTTATTTTACTGGATGGGTGGAGAATGAAAAATCAGTTCTTCAACTAGAACACCCTTAAAATAAAGGTTCTTAAACTTGAATCCCTGTGTTGGGATTTTGGCTAAAGTTTCTTTTTTTGGGGGGAGGATTTTCTTCAGATCAGCAAGTTTGTTTTTTTGTTTCTTCATAGCAGCACTACCCACAGTGGCCTGAAAAGTATTTGGACACTTCAACCACACTTAAAAATGCTGAATGTGATTGTATTAAAAAAAAACATCTAACCAAGTGACATTTATTTTACTTCAATTTTCAAGCAAAACATTTCATAAGCAGAAGTTGTTATTTTGGAAATGATATATATATATATACGCCTTTCAAAATGAAGACAGAGTATTTGGACACTTGTGGACACAAATAAAAATGAGACATTTGCTTTTTTCAACTTTTCTGATCTATTTTTGCTCGATGAATTTTAATCACCTTATTAAATCCAAATTTGTCTCCATTTTGAACATTAGAACTATTGTTTTATAATTTGAACCTACAAATGTATTTTGCTAAATTTTTTTGCTTGAAAGGTGAGCTTGTGCTATCTGTCTATACCACTTGCTTTTTTTATTCTTTTTTTGTTGTTGTAATTCTTAACATTTAAAAGTGCTGCTTAATGGATCACTGTAGATTTTGATTTTAAAATATTTTTATGATTAAGTCCTTTATGAAACATTTAGAAATTATCACATGGCACCTAAATACATTTTATGTTCTAATTGGAACCTTTCAGACTGTATGTTTCAAGCAACTGTTTCAGTTATATTTTAAAATGCATTCTAATTATGACGTGAAGGCGGTTCTACAACATACAAATGGAACAATGAAACACTCAAAACAGTCACTGATGTCACACAGGGGTTCCCCTGATCAAATCAACAGCAGAAGATCAATCTGGCCAACCACAATCTTATCTGAACTGATTATTGATGAATTTACATGATTTGATCTGGTCTTTAATCCAAACCAGCAAGTTTTGATGGCCAAGATTAACTTTCTTACTCGGTTTGAGGATGTATCGGACAGTAGGTGTCTAAAAGGAAAAATAAACGTTCATATACATATATACTGTATATAACATAAATTAATATTTATAAAAATAACGAAAACTTTCCGGTTCAATCCTAATCCGGTTTAAATCGCTTTGCATGTAGATCCATGTGAATTATCGGTTTAAATGGATTCTGCTGCTGTATACCTGAATCCTGGGGTCAACCTCCTCTTCCTCGAGAGACTCTGAGTCTTCATCCGATTTGTTTTCCTTTTCTGTGTCGGTCATTTTGATATTAAACGTGTTTCGGGATTTTATTATTGCCCGAACAAAGCGTCTCTCTCTCTCTCTCTCTCTCTCTCTCTCTCTCTCTCTCTCTCCGGGAATAACGGGCTCAGATGATCCGACCCTCCGTCCACTAATACTCCGCTGTCGATCAGTCCATCAGTACATACAAACAACCGCGATTAAAAGAGAACAACGCGCTTTTCCATTTCCCGAAGATCCCAAAAAATGTCCTAGAAATACAGCACAACAAAGCCCCGCGGAGACGGGAATGTGAACCGGTCGAGTCCTGAGACAGAGCTGTGAGGTCTGGCCCGCCCCCTTCGACAGAAATATTCACTGCCCTACAAAATGAGGGCCACTAGAGGAGAGACAGACAGACAGATAGATAGATAGACACACAGATAGATAGAGAGATAGATAGATAAACATATAAAGTGCATCCGGAAAGTATTCCCAGCGCTTCACATTTTCCACATTTTGTTATGTTACAGCCTTATTCCAAAATTGATTAAATTCATTATTTTCCTCAAAATTGTACAAACAATACCCCATAATGACATCGTGAAAGAAGATTGTTTGAAATCTGCAAATTTATAAAAAAAAAATAAAAAAAAGATCACATGTACATAAGTATTCACACCCTTTGCTCAATTACAGCCTCAAGTCTTTTTGTGTATGATGCTACAAGCTTGGCACACCAATGTTTGGGCAGTTTCTCCCATTCTTCTTTGCAGGACCTCTCAAGCTCCATCAGGTTGGATGGGGAGTGTCCGTGCACAGCCATTTTCAGATCTCTCCAGAGATGTTCAATCGGGTTCAAGTCTGGGCTCTGGCTGGGACACTCAAGGACATTCACAGAGTTGTCCCGTAGCCACTCCTTTGTTATCTTGGCTGTGTGCTTCGGGTCGTTGTCCTGTTGGAAGATGAACCTTCACCCCAGTCTGAGGTCCAGAGCACTCTGGAGCAGGTTTTCATCAAGGATGTCTCTGTACATTGCTGCATTCATCTTTCCCTCGATCCTGACTAGTCTCCCAGTTCCTGCCGCTGAAAAACATCCCCACAGCATGATGCTGCCACCACCATGCTTCACTGTAGGGATGGTATTGGCCAGGTGACGAGCGGTGCCTGGTTTCCTCCAGACATGACGCTTGCCATTCAGGCCAAAGAGTTCAATCTTTGTTTCATCAGACCAGAGAATTTTGTTTCTCATGGTCTGAGAGTCCTTCAGGTGCCTTTTGGCAAACTCCAGGCAGGCTGTCATGTGCCTTTTACTGAGGAGTGGCTTCCGTCTGGACACTCTACCATACAGGCCTGATTGGTGCAGTACTGCAGAGATGGTTGTTCTTCTGGAAGGTTCTCCTCTCTCCACAGATAAATGCTGGAGCTCTGTCAGAGTGACCATCGGGTTCTTGGTCACCTCCCTGAATAAGGCCCTTCTCCCGCGATCGCTCAGTTTGGCCGGGTGGCCAGCTCTAGGAAGTGTCCCGGTGGTTCCAAACCTTTTCTATTTACGGATGATGGAGGCCACTGTGCTCATTGGGACCTTCAATGCTGCAGACATTTATCTGTACCCTTCCCCAGATCTGTGCCTCGATACAATCCTGTCTCGGAGGTCTACAGACAATTCCTTGGACTTCATGGCTTGATTCGTGCTCTGACATACACTGTTAACTGCGGGACCTTATATAGACAGGGGTGTGCCTTTCCAAATCATGTCCAATCAACTGAATTTACCACAGGTGGACTCCAATCAAGTTGTAGAAACATCTCAAGGATGATCAGTGGAAACAGGATGCACCAGAGATCAATTTGAGTGTCACGGCAAAGTCTGTGTTATGTACATGTGATTTTTTTTTTTTTATATATAAATTTGCAAAGATTTCAAACAAACATCTTTCATGTTGTCATTATGGGGTATTGTTTGTAAATTGTTGAGGAAAATAATTAATTTAATCCATTTTGGAATAAGACTGTAACATAACAAAATGTGGAAAAGTGAAGCGCTGGGAATACTGTCCGGATGCACTGTAGACAGATACCATCAGTGTCCTTTTTATGAGGGACATGCAGTCAGTGTTGCCCATAATGGGAGGAAAATTTCAAACATTATAACATATTATATTATATATATATACACACTACTGATCAAACGTTTGTTAAAAACTGTTACTCATTTGTCACACTTTGTCTAGAATTTGCAGACATGAACTCTTGACATTTTCTCAAGCAACTTCTTGAGGAATCATCCTGGGATGCTTTTTAAACAGTATTGAAGGAGTTCCCATCTAGGTCGGGCACTTATTGGCTGCTTTTCTTTATTATTTGGTCAAAGACATCCATTTAAAAAAAAAAAACATTTTTAATTACATTTTAGTTTTCTAATTAAATACTTTAATATGGTGGCACAATTATATATATTTTTTTTACAAAACTAATTAAAACAAAAAATTAAGCATATGCAATCAGATCAAAAGATTTTTAAGATCATGAGAAACATTTCAGGCAAGTGTTTCAAAGGTTTTGACCAGTAATATATATATATTTATATATAGTGATGTTAGTTGAAAAGTAGTATAGCACAGGTTTAGCTGGACTCAAATGTGCACTCAGTACATTTTTCCTCATTAAAAAAAGTTTTGCTCCTGAAGAAATTCATTATAATTTTGAAACGAGTATAAAATATTGAGCACTAACACGACATCCAGTTATATTAGTAACTCATGATCTTATAAAAGCTGTTTTATTCTACATGGAGAGGGTCTGCACGTGGGGGCTGCCATGTTAAGATCACATGACCAGCCGAATACTGCTCAGGCCATGTTATTGAACACTTTTCAGTCATGGATGAAATGAATCATGGCTGACTGTGAATGGAGAATCACTATAAAGAAATCTGTCACTGAAATCTATTGCGTTTGAATATATCGGGGTCACTGTAAGTCCAAGATGACAAAGTACTGAGCACTCCTTTAAGAGTGAAATCCCCCTGATTTGGTCAGAAGTTAAAAATGTTGTTAATGAATATAATTGCGCCCTCTAATGCAAGATAATAGACATGCAACTGAAAGTCCATCTACCATGAGAAAAACAAGTTTAATGCAAAGTTAGAGAGAAACAGTCGGTGATGTGTTTCTGAGGTTATATATAACCTCTGAAAAAGATAAACACAGTTCAGGATCAGACTTTTGCTCAAAGTGAGCAAAAGTCTGATCCTGAACTGTGTTTATCTTTTTTCAGAGGGAAACTGTTCCTAAGTTTACAAAATGTTTTAAAAACAACAGTCTAAAAAAGGCTGGGCCGCTGTTTAAATTTGGGACAGAAAACAGCCTGGGCTAAACTAACCCAGCAAGTTGGGTTGTACATTTTAACCCAGATAATGGGGTATTCATTCAACCCAAATAATGGTTAATTTTTACTGGAATGCTGGGTAAATTTTATCCCTAATAAAGTTTGTAAAATCAACATACCATAAACAAATGTGTAAACATGGTTGCTTCTTTATTTTGGATGAATAGAAATATTGATTAATAGAAATGCATGTAATGAGTACATTTCAACTCATTTTACGGTTATGTAGGACAATAAAGTAACATTTATAACTAATGTTAAATACATTAAGCATTAAAAGCATTAAACACCCATTGTGTTATTAAAATGATACTTCACCCAAAAATGAAAGATCTCTCATTTGTTCACACTCATCCCGCCTTTCTTCTGCTTCTAAAATGATTTGGTTTTGCTCAGGATATTTCAGATTTTTTGGCCCATTCAATGCAATTGAATAGTGACCAGAACTTCAGAGCTCCAAAAAGTACATGAGGGCAGCATGAAAGTAATCCATATGACTCCAGTGGTTCAATCCATGATTTCAGAAGAGATATGATAGATGTGGGTGAGAAACAGATCAATATTTGAGTAATGTCTCACTCTAAATCTCCACTTTCACATCTAAACTGGTTCCACATGTGACTTTTAGATGTGAAAGTGAAGATTTATTGTAAACAAAAGAAAAACACAGCAGGGATGGATTACCAATGGGGCCATTACCCAGGGGCCCTTGACTGCCTGGGGGGTCCTGGGCTTTAAGATTACGCAATCTAGTTTGGTGATCCTCTGCTCGAAATCCCATCAACAATGAAAACAACCCATCAACACATTTTGGAGGCCCCGGGGCCTTTGCAAGTCATGATCCATCCTTGTTTCACAGTCATTTAACCACTGGAATCATATTGATTACTTTTATGCTGCATTTATGTGCTGTTTGGAGCTTCAAAGTTCTGGTCACCATTCACTTGCATTGAATGGACCAACAGAGCTGAAATATTCTTATAAAAATCTTACTTTGTGTTCAACAGAAGAAAGATGGGATGGCATGAGGGTGATGAAATGATGAGAGAATTTTCAAGTTTTGGGCGAACCATCATTTTAAATGATACTTGTAAGTCTAGTGTATATTACTAAAAAACTATTTATGTAATGAATGAATAAAATATATACAATTAAAATAAGAATTAAAAGTGATCTATATGCAGGCCTGTTATACTGAGTATTAAATATGCATGAATTGTGTTGCCTTTGACTTAGGTAGGAGACATCCTAATCATATAATGTCCTGCTATAGTGCATTTGGATCATAATTAAATGTGCCAGGAAAAGTAACATTTACCTATAAAATATGATGTGCTTTTAATAACGTTTAAAAAACATTTTTATTTTGATTATCGTTAATAATTATTCATTTAAGTAGCTATCATGATTCATATACGATGCTTGAAAGTTATAATGAGGTAGGCCTGCAGGTAATATAAATGGTTCAGGAAGCAGATGTCTCTTTTGAGACGGTTCCTTAAGATGATGATGACGATGAGCGGATGTGTTGTCATGTGACGTCATTCTACTGGAGGACAGGCGTTGTTCTTTGCACAAAAGGGCTGAACGGGGTCTGCTCCGTCAGGACTAGTTCAGAGAGTCTCGGAGATTAAATACAGGCCGATATGAGCCAGTGAGATCACGCATCAGTGTACTGATCATCTTTAATCACTATGACGACGCAGCGCTCGTGATCAGCATCAGCATCAACCGCATCATCCGCCCTGCTCAGGTGCGCCGCATCCAGCGGAGAGGATGGACTTCAAAGAGCTGGTGGACACCGCGGAGAAATGGTGCTCCGGAAACCCGTTCGATCTGATTTTCGCCGAGGACATGGATGAGAGGCGCATGGACTTCTACGCCGAGCCCGGTGTGTCGTTCTACGTGCTCTGCCCGGACAATCTCACCGGAGGAACCGAGAATTTTGTAAGTATGAGTCTGACGTAATCGAGGAAGATGCTCTGCGGGGAGAGGGAGCTGTGTGACAGGGTTTGCCTGTCACCATTATTTACTCCCTTACTAAATAACGTTTTAATTAAAATAAAATCATGCCAAAATATTTGTGCTAGGGTTAGGGGATATAAAATACTATTAGCTCTCAGTACAACACAGATGAAGTCTATGGAAAGTCCCCACCATGATTACCATGTTTTTTAGACCCTATAAGGATGGTAAAAGTTATTTGTTGAAGTACAGGCCGCTGTTAGCTCGGGAATATCATTGTTCATTTGCTTGTGTTATAAAAGCGTTTTATTTTTAAATGTCTCTAGTGATGTCACACATTTTGGATGTCTGACTTTACATGCACAGATGGATTTTTAGATGGTGTGGGTTAGATTTGATAGACTGTTCAGAGAGACATGGCTCAATACTGCAGCAGCAGCATCTCCAGGGCCTTAAAGTGTGTTTGAGTGTATTGTATCAGCACTAGGGCTGAAAGCTGCACAGGTCACCAGATACTGTCACTGAGGCATGAGTTTATTATACTGGGTAAGAAGCACAGATGTTCACAGAGGAGAAGGAAGAAACATATTCTCTTATTCACACAGAATCTCAATGGTCTTCCTTCATGTAACATTATGGATTTAATTGGAGAACCTTAAAATTAATGCATGGAAGTGAAGGATTTAGGACATAAAAAGTGTACTGTTGCACAATATAAAATAACAGCATTTGATATGTACAGGACTGTGCAACAGTTTTAGGCACTTTTTGAAAAATGTTGCGTAGTGAGGATGTCTTCAAAAATAATGGCATAAATGTACAAAATCCAGTAAACATAAAAAAGCTAACTCAATATTTGGTGTGACCACCTTTGCCTTTAAAACAGCCCCAATTCTCCTAGATACACCTGGACACAGTTTATATTGGTTATTGGCAGATAGGATGTCCCAAGCTTCTTGGAGAATTCACCACAATTCTTCGGTCTATTTCGGCTGTCTCAATCGCTTCTGTCTCTTTAAGTAATCTCAGACAGACTCCATGTTCAGTGGGGGGGATCTGTGTGTGTGGGAACATGACGTCTGTTGCAGGACTCCCTGTTCTTCTATTCTAATCTTTCTATGTGCAAAAGAAATGTTTGGGAGTCTAACATTTATATTTCCTATTGACACACTAAAGCTGAAGATATATATAACCATTTTAAGACAAATGTATACACATATATACATAAATTTCTCATGTCATTCATTCGTTTTTAAAGCCTTTATGGAAATCTTATATCCCTGTTTTATTATATGATTTCAAGTTAAATATGAATAAGTGATTTCTTAAGATGTATGGAGCACAAATATACCTTAATAATCATGATAATTTGTGAGACAGTTTGCCATAAACGTGAAAGCCCTAAAACAGACAATGGATTATAAACACATTATTATTTTTATTTTGCCAGATTTCCTAATCGTGACAGCCCTACTGGATGTTCTTTTCCATATAAAGAAAGTGGATCAGGTCTTGGTCTGTAAACCTCAAACAAAGTCTAAAAGTACCATTAAAATATTCACTGATAATGTCAGTTTCTGTCAAAGCTCTGAGATAGACTACAAAAGATGAATGGACAACAAAAATGGCACATTAAGGCCGCTTGATCCCAAATGCTGTCTACAGCGGAGGGGAAGATTTTCAAGGTGCACCGACTGACAGCTTTCATATAGTTTCAGAGACTTGGAGTATCCTGTAGCGCTTGAGACGACTATTTTTATGGTTCTTTTATAGTGTTTTTTTTTTTTTTTTTTTTTTTGTCATTTTGGAGATTGGCAGGCCTTTATAATGTCGCTCCACCCCATAAATATCCAATCAGTGTATTCAATGATTACCCCAAACACCTTAAACATGACCACATCACATCATCCTGCACCATAGAGTCCCAAAGAAAAGCTCACACGAACATCTCCCGGCAGCTGCTCCAGCAGAGCATGATTGAATTACCCTGAATGATCAATATCAAGTTAAGCAGGGGCACACAGAGAGAGATTATTTTATTAATTGCAAAATTAAAATAATAACATTAAAGTGGTGTACTTAAGGGGTTGGAACCGAGAATTACACAGAATAGAAAAATAAAACAAAAATAACCTTGACCTTAATGGTTCTTGAACGTGCATTCTTCAAACGATGCGGATGGGACACTGCTAAAATATTCAAAAAGTGTTTCCTATGCTGCCATCAGCGGCACTGCAACATTAGTGTGACCAGTGAGATACAATTCCAGAACGAATGATGCTTATAAACCGGTTCATTTGAATCTGTGTGGTCCGATTCCCAAACAAATAAACCTTAAGAACTGGTTCTTTTCAATCTACAGTGCAAAACATAAAACTTGACTATTGGAGCCCAGTTCCAGAACAAATGAGTCTTGTGAGCTTGTTCTTTTGAATCTTCGACATGAACAAATGACTCTCATCAACTTATTGAACTCTTTCAACTTGAACATTGACATCAGCTGAATGTAGCACATAGTGTAAACTTCTTTTGTTTGTTATTTTTTTCTCCTATTCTGTCGTCTCATTAAACATTTTGCTCAAAAGGGTTTGAGAGAAGATCATTTGTGGCATCTAGTAAAAAATGGTTCCTCTCGCTTGGATAAATATAACAGGACAAAGAGATTGTGTCCCAGTTTCTGTGCTGCAAGCACATCTTTGACTTCAGAGAAAGTTTTCGGTATTTTTAACCATATGTGAACCCATTTAAAAAATCCAGAAAAAAATATAAATTAGTTTGTATTAAAATAGTTTTACATATGATCTAAATATAATTTTATATAATTTGACAAACAACATCTCTCTTTTAATAAGGATTTCCAGACATGTTACTTATTTGTTTATTTTTTGAGCATGTATAGCATATATTCAACTTCAGATGTCAGCATTTATCTGTAAAACCCTTTGTAACGGGGTTCAGGATGGGCAAGGAGGAGATGGGAACTGGCAGAACAGTCAACATAACTTTAATTAGACACTGATTGTCCGCGAACGTCTCTCTCTCTCTCTCTCTCTCTCTCTCGAACTGGTGCCTCCGGCTCGTCTTTATCCCCCACCCTGCTGATTAAGACAGTTCAGTGTGTCCTCACAGCCCGGCCATGCCCTCCTCTTCGTCACACTCCACCACCACCCGATTCAGGCTGGGAAAACCTTCGGCATGATGTACTCCCCTCCCTTCCTGGAGGGGAGGTGTTGCCCTTTCAGCCGTCCTTCTGCCGGAAGGTGTTCCCCACCTCTCTGGAGCCCTGGGAGAGATGAGGGGAGGGAGAGGGGAGAGGGAAAGGGCAAGGGGGAGAGACGGAGAAAAACTCACTCGCCAGTCCCCGGACACCCAGTCGCCTGGTCCTCAGCTGCTCCTTCCATGGCGGATGCAGCAAGTCCTCCGACCCCTGGTAGACGGTATTAGCTCCTCCCTTTCCTGGCGGATGGCAGCGGTTCCTCCGACTCCCGGAGGACAGCAGCGGCGAGGACTCCACAACAGCACCTCCCTCCTACTTCCCAGTTTACAGGCACCACTGTAATGGGGTTCAGGATGGGCAAGGGAGGTGTTGCCCTTCCTGCCATACTTCTGCTGGCAGGTCTTCCCTGCCTCTTTGGACCCTGGGAGAGGGTAGAGGGAAAGGGGTGGGGGGATACAGAGAAAGAGTGGAAAGGAAGAGAGAAAAAAAACACACTGGTCCCCAACCATGCCGCCATTCGGTCCTTGGCCAGCTGGGCAGCAGTCCTCCACGACACCGGGTGATGGCATGATGATGGACCTTGCCTCCTGGTAGATGTCAGCGGCTGCTCCTCTGGCAACCGGCAGCGGCTCCTTCGGCTCCTGGAGGACGGGAGAAGGATCCTCCGCCTTCGGCGGACCGTTCCAGTACCACCGTATCATATCTCCTCAGTGTCGTGACCTTCCCCTAGCAGCAAGGGCTCTTCCTCCTATCCCTAACTCTTCCTCCCCTACCAAGGAGGAAGCGAGAACCATAGTGAACAATCAACAAAACTTTAATTACATAACTGAACTTAAACAAAAAAACCCACACAGACACACACACAAGCCGTCTCTCTCTCTAACTGGTGCCTCTGGCTCGTCTTTATCCCCCTCCCGGCTAATAAGGACAATTCAGCACCAGGCATGCCTCCTCATGGCCCGGCCATGCCTCCTCATCACACCTGTAGCAGCGGGGGCGTGGTCAAGCGCCCGTCCGAAGGGGAGAAAGCGGTAAGGGCGCTTGCACCTGAGCTAAATTATGTCTAACACCTGTCTCTAATTTCAGTGAGTATGGGGAGAACGGCATAAAAGAGCACCAGTGCCTCCAGTCGAGAGAGAGAGCTGCCAGTCCAGTGTTGGCAATAGAGAGACAAGCCTAAGCTGTTAGATTAGTTTAAAAGTTTATGTATAGCACATTTTTGCACTACCCCTGTCTGTCCACTACCCGTAATTAAAAAGCCTTACCTTCGTGTTGAACCCTGTTCCCGTGTCCTTCCTGTGAAACCCTTACACTGGTGCCGAAACCCGGGATTGAAAATTGGATCTTCTTCGTCCAACCATGGAGAAAGCTCGCCCCGTAGAGTCCTCCCAGCTGGCCGAAATCCTCCAGTCCCTCGCTGCTCTACATCAAAGCCACCAACAGTCCCTGCTTGAGCTCAGACAGGAGCAAGATCGGCGGTTCTGTGAGATCGTACAGGCTCAAGCAGACGATCGACAGGCCATCCGGAGCCTCCTCAGCCAGGAGGCCACCACAGCCGCGACCCCGGACACGCGTGCCATGCTGCCCCCGCCCACGTTACAGAAGATGGGGGCAGCTGACGACGTTGAAGCGTTCTTGGATTTATTTGAACGTACTGCTGAAATCTGGGGCTGGCCGCAGAGTCAGTGGGCAGCCCGCCTTGTTCCACTTCTGTCCGGGGAAGCCCAACTCGCGGCTCAACAATTACCGGCAACAAACCTCCTGGCCTACGCTGACTTAAGAAAAGCCATCTTGCAACGGGTTGGTCGGAGCCCCGAAGAAAACCGCCAACTCTTCCGGGGCATGAAGCTGGAGAAGTCCAACCGCCCGTTCGCCTTTGCCCAGCGGCTCCGTGATGCCTGCCGTAGGTGGCTGCTAGTGGGGGACCGCGACGTCGAGGGACTCATCGATCAGGTGGTGCTGGAGCAGTTCGTCCAATGCTTGCCCAGGAAAACGGCGGAGTGGGCCCAGTGCCACCGCCCGGCGTCGCTGGAGGCGGCCGTCCAGCTCGCAGAGGACCACATGGCGGCGAACCCAAGGGCGGATGAGCCCTCTCTCTCTCTCTCTCCCTCTCTTCCCCCTCCCCCTGTGTTTTCTTCTGCTCTCGCCCATCCCCTCCAACCCTCTCCCTCTGTCCTCTCTCCAGGGCCCGTTCCTGCCCCCTGCAGGCGAGGAGCCTGGTTAGAATCTTTAAACCAGTCATCAGCCACATCACCTTCTTCCCCCACAACCTACAACCGCTCTCCCCCTCAGGTGAGGGCGTCCGCCGAAGCAGGTACGGGTGTAGCGCCTGGGCCAGCCTGTCGGAGGTCCGGGGACCCGAGCCTCTACCGCGATCGGTGTTCGTTGATGAAGGTGGGGGCGGTGGTTCGGGTCTCCGATCTCCCACATGCTGCCCCCAATCGGGCTGGAGCGTACCGGATTCCGGTAAGAATCCAGGGGGGTACACACCAAGCTTTGCTGGATACCGGTTGTAATCAGACCACCATCCATCAACGCTTGGTTCAACCCGGGGCTTTGAGCACAGCTAAGCAGGTTAGGGTGAGGTGTGTGCATGGGGATGTTCACAACTATCCGATGGTGACCCTACTGGTTAAATTCCGAGGGAGAAAACATAGAGTGGAGGCAGCGGTTAGTTCCCGTCTCACCCATCCTCTAATCTTGGGAACTGATTGGCCTGTATTTAGAGATGTATTAGGGGGAATTTGCACGGATGGGTCCTGCACTAAAATAGGGAGATGTGCGATGTGCGATGCTTTGGCAGGGGAGGTGGAGCCGGGGCCATCCTCGACTGTTCCAAATCAGGATGACGAGGGAAGGGGCGGGTCCTCCGCCCCTCCCCTTCGTAGGGAATTCCCTGAAGTAGATTTCCCTTTGGAGCAGTCACGGGATGAAACTCTTAAGCACGCCTTCGATCAGGTGAAGACGATTGATGGACAGCGTCTTCAGCCGGACATCGCTCTCACATACCCCTATTTTGCGATTATAAATGAGCGATTGTACAGAGTGACGCAGGACACTCATACAAAAGAAAATGTTACACAATTATTGATTCCACGGAGCCGCCGCGAAATGTTATTCCAGGCGGCTCATTATAATCCCATGGCGGGTCACCTAGGAGAAAGGAAAACACTTCTCCGCCTAATAGCCCGTTTTTATTGGCCGGGCATTACCGGCGACGTCCGCAGATGGTGCGCGGCGTGCCATGAATGCCAGCTGGTAAACCCACCAGCCACCCCAAAAGCGCCATTGCGCCCTCTTCCGTTGATCGAGGTCCCCTTCGAGAGAATTGGAATGGACCTCGTCGGGCCATTAGAGCGGACAGCACGCGGACATCGCTTTGTGTTAGTCCTAGTGGATTACGCAACGCGATATCCGGAAGCAGTGCCTCTAAGCAATATCTCTGCACGTAGTGTTGCTGGGGCACTCTTCAAAATAATCTCCCGGGTGGGGATTCCAAAGGAAATCCTCACCAATCAAGGCACAACATTTATGTCACGCACACTTCGCGAACTTTACGATCTATTGGGCATTAAATCGATTCACACTAGCGTGTACCATCCGCAGACAGATGGCCTAGTGGAACGTTTTAACAGAACGCTCAAGAACATGATTCGTAAGTTCGTACACGAGGATGCTAAAAACTGGGACAGATGGCTTGATCCCCTGTTGTTTGCAGTGCGAGAGGTCCCACAAGCCTCAACCGGCTTCTCTCCATTTGAGCTACTGTATGGGCGACGCCCACGCGGTGTCTTAGATGTTATACGAGAAAGCTGGGAGGAGGGATCTTCCAATAGCAAAAACGAAATTCAATACGTCCTTGACCTCAGAGCAAAACTCCACACTCTGGGGAAATTATCACAGGAGAATTTGCTCCGGGCCCAAGAACGTCAATGCCGACTGTATGACAAGGGAACACAGCTAAGGGAGTTTGCACCGGGAGATAAAGTTCTTGTATTGCTCCCCACATCGAGCTCCAAATTACTCACCAAGTGGCAAGGGCCCTTTGAGGTCACACGACGAGTGGGGGATCTCGATTATGAGGTTAAACGAACCGATAGGGGGGACGCGCGTCAAATTTACCACCTCAACCTCCTTAAACTATGGAGGGAGGCGGTCCCTGTGTCATTGGCTACAGTGGTTCCAGAGAGGGCAGAGCTCGGACCGGAGGTAAATTCAAAAACCGATCTCAATGCCCCGGTCATTTGTGGAGACCACCTCTCCCCGTGTCAACGTTCAGAGGTTGCCAGGTTGCAAGAAGAGTTTGCAGACGTGTTTTCTCCCCTACCGGGTCGCACAAACGTCATCGAGCACCATATCGAGACCGAGCCGGGGGTGGTCGTTCGTAGCCGCTCTTATCGCCTCCCCGAGCATAAAAAGAAAATTGTTCGGGATGAATTGGATGCCATGCTTAATATGGGGGTAATAGAAGAGTCCCACAGCGATTGGTCCAGCCCGGTTGTTCTCGTTCCCAAGAGTGACGGGTCTGTGCGGTTGTGTGTGGACTACAGAAAAGTCAATGCGGTGTCTAAATTTGATGCGTACCCAATGCCCCGGGTTGATGAACTGCTCGATCGGTTAGGTACTGCTCGCTTTTATTCGACATTGGATTTGACAAAGGGTTATTGGCAGATCCCCTTGACACCAATTTCCCGTGAGAAAACAGCCTTCACCACGCCGTTCGGATTACACCAATTTGTGACACTTCCGTTCGGTTTGTTCGGGGCCCCAGCCACGTTCCAGCATCTGATGGACCGTATCCTCCGCCCGCACTCCGCCTACGCCGCTGCCTATTTAGATGACATCATTATCTATAGTAATGATTGGCAGCGGCATATACAACATCTGAGGGCGGTCCTGAAGTCGCTGCGGCGGGCAGGGCTCACAGCAAACCCCAAGAAGTGCGCGATTGGGCGTGTGGAGGTACGGTATCTGGGGTTCCACTTGGGTCATGGCCAGGTGCGTCCCCAAATTGATAAGACCGTGGCGATTGCGACTTGCCCTAGACCTAAGACCAAAAAGGGGGTGAGGCAGTTCCTGGGGCTGGCTGGCTATTATAGAAGATTTGTGCCTAATTATTCAGATGTCACCAGCCCGCTGACTGACCTCACTAAAATGGGGGCTCCAGATCCGGTCCAATGGTCGGAACAGTGCCAACAGGCGTTTACACGAGTTAAAGCCGCACTCTGTGGAGGGCCGCTCTTGTATTCACCTAACTTCTCTCTCCCTTTCTTATTACAGACGGACGCTTCAGACAGAGGGCTGGGGGCCGTACTCTCGCAGGTGGTCGAGGGGGAGGAGCGCCCAGTGCTGTACATCAGTCGGAAGCTCTCCTTAAGGGAAACGAAGTACAGCACTGTAGAGAAGGAGTGTCTGGCCATCAAGTGGGCGGTCCTCACACTCCAATACTACCTGCTGGGGCGGGCCTTCACTCTCTGCTCGGATCATGCCCCACTGCAGTGGCTCCACCGCATGAAGGATACTAACGCCCGGATCACCCGTTTGTATCTGGCTCTCCAGCCTTTTAAGTTCGAGGTGGTCCACAGACCGGGGGTGCAGATGGCTGTCGCCGACTTCCTCTCCAGAAATGGGGGGGGAATGGTAGGCAGGCCGGATGACGCCCCGGCCTGAGTCGGGCGGTGGGGGTATGTAGCAGCGGGGGCGTGGTCAAGCGCCCGTCCGAAGGGGAGAAAGCGGTAAGGGCGCTTGCACCTGAGCTAAATTATGTCTAACACCTGTCTCTAATTTCAGTGAGTATGGGGAGAGCGGCATAAAAGAGCACCAGTGCCTCCAGTCGAGAGAGAGAGCTGCCAGTCCAGTGTTGGCAATAGAGAGACAAGCCTAAGCTGTTAGATTAGTTTAAAAGTTTATGTATAGCACATTTTTGCACTACCCCTGTCTGTCCACTACCCGTAATTAAAAAGCCTTACCTTCGTGTTGAACCCTGTTCCCATGTCCTCCTTCCTGTGAAACCCTTACAACACCTTATACAGAACAGCTGCACTGTATTGTTTAGTGCTTTGTCACTCTAGGAAATGTGAAAAGGGGGGTTAAAAGAAGTGCCAAGTAGGTTCAGATTATGAAAAATAGAAAATAGTTTTCAAATGTCTCACTGTCTTATATTTATGTCTTATAACATGAAATGGGTGGTGGCAGATTGATTGTGGCATAGTGGGCTAAAGCACATAACTGGAATCAGAAGGTTGCTGGTTCAACCCCCACAGCCACCACCATTGTGTCCTTGAGTAAGGCACTTAACTCCAGGTTGCTCCGTGGGGATTGTCCCTGTAATAAGTGCTCTGTAAGTCGCTTTGGATAAAAGCATCTGCCAAACACATGTATGTAAATGTTCAATGAAACAATATTTGCAACCTGTTTTATTTCCATAATGGAAAATATGGAGATATCATGTGTTTAAACTGAGTCTGTGTGTGTGTGTGTGTGTGTGTGTGTGTGTGTGTGTGTGTTTCAGCATGTGTGGAGTGAGAGTGAGGACTGTCTGCCCTTTCTGCAGTTAGCACAGGATTACATCTCCTCCTGCGGGAAGAAAACACTGCTGGAGGTGCTGGAAAAAGTCTTCAGATCCTTTAGGCCTGTATGTATCTCTTTCTCTTTCTCTCTCGCTCTCTCTCTCTCTCTCTCTCTCTCTCTCTCTCTCGCTCTCTCTCTCTCTCTCTCTCTCTCTCTCTCGCTCTCTCTTTCTCTCTCTCTCTCAATCACAAAACTACTTGGAGCAAGTTTTACTAAGGAAATCTTAAGATAAGCGTCAGGTGGAGTTGACCTCGTTGCTATGGATGATGTCACATTTTATGAGCGTACTCTTTAAATTAAATAAAGTAAAGGTAATGAATTTGAGTATAATGTTAAAGTATTAAAATACATGCACTCATTTGCGATACAGGCGACACATTTTTAAAAGGTTTATGTCATAATAAAATTCTAATACATTGTTTTTTAATGTAGATTGATGACAGCAGACGTGCTTGGGGTCATTTGTGAGTCACTCTCAGGAGGACTTCGATGCTTTCGTGGGTTTAGGAACTAATTTTAGTGTTAAAATGCTTCATGAATTACTTGGATTAAAATATCTAGTCCTAAAGTCCTAAAATTAGGAGTGACACGCCCCTCATTTTTAAATTTCTGTGTTAGGAGCTACTTTTAGCCTTAAGATTTTTTGTGAGTATGGGCCCTGTTCTATTTCAGATTTCTATTCTATTCTATTCTAGTTTATTGTATTCTATTTAGTTGTTCAGTTCAGTTCTTTTCTAGTCTTTTTGATACTATTCCTTCCATACAATTCTATTCTATTTGATTTTGTTCATACCATTCCATTCCATACTTTTCTATTCTATTCTATTCTATTCTATTTAGATGTTCTTTACGGTTCTAGTCTATATACTGTGGTCTAGTTTAGATTGAATTTTGTTCATAGTATTCCATACTTTTCTATTCTGTTCCATTTCATTTTTCTGTTCTGTTTTAGTCTATTTGAGCCAATTCTGTTTCCCAATAATGTTTCATCTTTGCGGTTTTACAAACATTTGTTATTTTTCACGTGCATTTCCTAAAACTGCACTTAACATGGACACACGAGGATGCGCTTTAAGAGAGTCACTGTCCATAGCGGCTGAAATGTGGCCGCACAGTGCTGCTCGTCAATATAACTTCATTATATTTGTGTGTAACTTTTATGAATGTTTTTAACTTACCAAGAAATATTTAAAGATATTTTCTTAAATGTACAACCTAATTTTCGACATAATTATACTTAGTCTTTTATTTTTGCAGTAAGTAAAATGGATTTTACACAATCACTGCTTCGTTCATCAGGTGTGTAATATTTCATTTTCACAAATTGCTCTGTGGGTCGAAATGAAAGCTTCCAGGATCAGTGAGGACAGATGAAGCCCTGTGTATGATCCTGCCAATGACAAGCATTCATTGAATCAAACGTTATTGCAGTTACTGCAGTTATTTCAGTTATTGCGGGGTGCAAAATAAGGAGAGCTGCGCTTTAGGAACATTCACCAAAGGAAGGTCTGCTCTTTACACCCAAAGCTGATAACGGTAACAGCAACGCTGCATAACGTGTGGTGCGAGCGAGAGCACCCTTGGGTGTCAGAGAGGAAGAGGAGATGAGGATGACTAGTTAATAAAAAATAATAATAAAACATACTGCATGATATGATGTTAAAGTCTCATCTTATGTATTTATTTGCATTAGGTGTAATTTGGCAATTGTCCTGCGGGTGTCTGCATAAGTCTATGTCCTTACGATGCTCTTAGCCCTGTATGATCACTCCACAGTACTCGTAAGTCTACGAGTGTTTTCAAGAACTATTTTAGTTGCGATGCCTTTGGGAAATGGGCCACAAAAATAAGAAGAATCGTGAGATGGATTCTACGATCTATTTACGATGCTTTTGGGAAATGAGGGTGTTTAGCTGTTCTGTTCTAGTCTATTTGACTCTATTCTGCTTAAATGTTCTGGGTTTTTTTTCTATTTTATTCTATTGTTGCTGAAATAATTGTGAATTTCTCCTGCAGCTCCTGGGTCTTCCAGACATTGATGATGACACATTTGATCAGTATCATGCAGATGTGGAGGAGGAACCAGAGCCAGACCACCAGCAGATGGGTGTGAGCCAGCAATAATGCCCAGCAGAGAGGCTCAGCGCTGGGCCACAGTCTCTACTTCAGCCCCTTCTCTCTGAACCACACTTTCCTGGATCTTCTACTTATACACACACACACACACATACACACACACACACACAGGCTTTTTTTTGTGTCTTGCGCACACACACTGCACCTTTACACCCTTAAACACCTGGCCAGCATTTCCTGCACCATGGTTCTTGCTTTTTCATCTATGTATATTACTTTTATCTGACTTTCATTAACTCTCATCACATTCATCCAGAGATAAAAACAAATCTCACTCCCAACTCTCATAACTCTGTTTAAATCGACAGCTTGTAACCTAGTTGAGCAAGTTTGCTCACATTGCATTTTGAGATACAGCATTCCCTTCATTGTGCTCTGGTTGTATACTCTGAAGTACGTTGCGAGTAGGATGGGAGTATGCCTTTCCAAGCAGAGCCATTGTGAATTTACTGAAGAATAAACAAAGATAACATTACCAAGAACCATGAACAACATCAGAATGTCAAAGCAGATATTCATCAAGGTTAATAGTTCTCAGTTAAAGACATTTCACCCTCACACCACTCCAGATGTGTCTTTTTCCGAAGAACAGAACACTATATTTAGATGAACATCTCAGTTCTGTAGGTCCATACAATGCAAGTGAATGGTGACTAGATATCAGAAGGTCCAAAAATGGTCCTAATAGGCAGCATAAAATGAATCCATACGACTCCATTGGTTAAATCAATGTCTTCTGCAGTGATATGACAGGAGTTGGTGAAACAGGTCAATATTTAAGTCTTTTTTCTATCAACCTCCTCCTTTGACCAGCCCTAACCAGTAGGTGGCTGAATGTGAAAGTGAAAATGTAGGTTTACAGTAAAAAAGGACTAATGATCTGTTTTTCATCCACTCCTATCATATCGCTTCTGAAGACATGGATTAAACCACTGGAGTCATTGGATTACGTTTATGCTGCCTGTTTGTCCTTTATGGAGCTTCTGAGTTCTGGTCACCATTCACTTGCATTGTACGGACCTACAGGTCTGAAACATTCTTCTTAAAATCCTCATTTGTGTTCTGCTGAAGAAAGAAAGTCACACACATCTGGGATGGCACGAGGATGAGTACATCATGAGAGAATTTTCAGTTTTGGATGAACTATCCCTTTAAGGTCCATTAAGGAAGCCTTGTGTCTTTGATTAAGGAACTTGCCCTTAAAGTGAAATCTGTTGTGAATTGCTCCAAAGTTTGTGCTGAATGATAAATGCCAAATAACCAAAGCTGCTGGCATGTGCATACTAAGTGTCTGTCAATAAGAATCAAATCAGCAAGATCAGAAGGTGAAGTCTCAGTATCAGTGAGACAGAGCTGATTGCGTCACTACATGTGTACGAGGCTTCTTTTACCTTGATCATTGTATTGTATGCTGTTATTGTCTTTTGATAGTGTTCATCTGCATATAAGACCTGGTTTATCTATTCCTTTATCTGTTATTTTAAGAAACACCCCCTCTCATCAGACATTATTCTAAATAAAATCATCTAAAGAAAAGGTTTCTCTCTCTCTCTGAGAAATAAAGGTTCTTCGATGGTTCTTTGGTTTAGGAAAGGTTCCTCTCTAAGATCTGTTTGACTGTATAGGGTTCTTGAGCTGGCTGTATAGTTCCTTTGAGATATAAACGACTCTGTTGATGTAACAATTATTGTGACCACTTTAAAGCATCGTGTAATTATCTGCTTCACTCTTATCAGTGCACAGCATGTCATAATCATGATGGAAGAGCAGCACAGTCTGTGCCACAGGAGGTCAGCAGAATATGTTTCGAAACAGCTGTGTGGATTTGCTGATGTTAAATGTGTCTTCTAAACTTCCACCGGCTGCTTCCATAGTGTCTTCCTATGTTATATCAACATTATATGGAAGTGTTTCAGTACTGAGATCAAAGATGCTGTTTTTTCTTTATCTGATTGTCTTTACGCTGTTCTGTCAGAGCTCGGCACTGGTTCTGTGATTTCATTTTGTTATTTTTATTTTTATTTTATTTTTCATTTTATTTTATTGTTTATCCCATGGTTTTCAGTGATATTACTCAATTATGGCACATTTTCTTTAAATTATTGAACTTTGTATTTTTATTTTTACCATAACTTTATTTATTTATTTGTTTATTATTTTATGTTCTCTTAGTGTAAATAAATGTGTGAATATTTTATTTATTTATGTATTTATTTGTTCTTTTATTCTCTTTGTTTGAAAATCACATTTATTTATTAATTAATATATTTATTATGTTTTCTTTGTGTGTAAATCCATGTGTGGATTTTATTTATTTATTTGATTGTTTTCTGTTATATTTGTGTAAATTCATGTGTGAATATTTTATTTCTGTATTTAATTGTTTGTTTTAATTATTTTCAGTTTTCTTCTAATGTAAATAATTTTATTTATTTAAGGTTTAGGTACATATTTTGGCTATTAATGTGTTTATTTGTACTTATTTTCAGTTTTCTTAGCATGTAAATAAAATTTATTTATTTTATTATGTTTTCTTTGTGTGTAAATCCATGTGCGAATTATATATATATATATATATATATATATATATATATATATATATATATATATATATATATATATATATTTTAATTATTATGATTATTTTGATATAATTTTTTCCCCTGTTCTCTCTGTGTGTAAATCCATAAGTGGATTATGTTTATTGATTTATATACTTTCAGTTATCTTTGTGTATGTAAATCCATGTGTGGGTGGTATTTAATCACCTTCGTAACTAATTATGACGTTTCTAAAAAGAATGTTAAAATCTTAAAATGTGGTAAAATTGCAAATATTGTAACTGATTTCCGATATGAATATGATGAATATTAAACAGCCCGTTGTCCAGACGTATGCAGATTTAAATTAAGGTGAAATTTGTTTGGGTCAGCATGTACTGTAACCTCCAATTCTACAATAAAATAAAATAACCTGATGACTGTATTCTTCTTCTCATATAATATTATAGCGATAACATTGCGGTGTTTTCATGGTGTTCTCCAGGTGAGGTTACCTGTGCGCGTGACCGCCCGCTGCGCGTCCTCGTCTGCTGTGACGTCACCGCGCCAATTCCTGTTTTCCCACTCACCAATGAGCGTTAACCTTATTTAACACGGCACATGTGATCTTGTGCGTTTGTTTGGGCGCGTGTCAGTGGAGGTGATAGGAAGTGTGTGTTCAATTGGAGTTATTATGGTTTTTCCTTTTGGATCTCCAAGTTTTGCGCTTTGTGGACTATATCAGGCATATTAGTCCGCATTATTTGGCACGTAACTGCTTTATAAATCAAAATAGTGTGGAACATTTTTAGATTAACAACTTTATAGCCTTAATTCAGTTTATAAAGTGTGATCTGAAGCAAGATGGGACCGAAACAGAGCAGTCCAGCAGCCGAAGGTGTCCGTGTCCGGGCTTACTCCAGTTCTGATGTGCCGATCGGCTCCGGTCCGGCGGCGGTTCTCCGGTATTACGCGGGCGGCTTGGCGGGACAGATCGGTGAGCCAGTGCAATATTCATCAGACAGACCCGGTTCATATATCCAGAGCGCGATCATACCGACCGGCGGCCGGAGAGATGTGACCGACGGGGAGAGAGCGCTGCTGATCGGATCGTTACCGGCGCACCTTTCGCCTCACCTGCTGGGCGGTAAGAGCCTCTAACATCACATGCCCTGTCCCAGGTGGAGCGTTAGCCATATTTAATAATTATGCAAAAGCAAAATACAGCGTTGTTTTGCTCATTATCATAAAAGCATATTCTGAATGCAATGTAGCCCATGTTATTTAATTACCGTATTTTATGAAAACTGAACTTTATATTATTATAATCAAAAGTTAGTGTTGGCTAATATTGTAATGCACCATACTGATCTTTTCTAATGATTATTGACCTTATTTTATAACCTCCACCTATATGATATAAAGTTGATTATGATGTCACACAATGATCGTATTCATAAAATTATTATTATTATCATTAGGTTACATAAAAGTAATTATATTTCAAACTTGATTTCATGATTGTGAGCAAAACAATACAATTTCACACACACAACTCGCTCATCAAAATAAATTAACACATTTTGAAGGTTCACTTTTCAATTCTTTAACTAAATTAAATAACTAATATTATTATTATTAATTAAGATTACTCAATATTTGTTTTTATTGTAGACGTGTTTTTGAGTGTAAAATAAATTACTAAATATTTTTTAAAAGTAAATGATAATATTTTTAAGATTTACAAATTTCAATCAAATTGAATAAAGAACTCTTTAAATTTAAAAATAAAATAAAACTATTAAACTGAAAACTTTTATTACAATTCAGAGGTTTCTGGAAAGTTATGAAAATGCAATGCTTATATCATAAATACAGGCTTAAATATTTTTTTGATTGTCTAGTCAGAAGATTATTTAAATGATTGTATGACCTTATAATCATACTGTCATTTATTCATTATGTTTTGTAATGCAGCTTGTTGACCTTATCATATTATAATTGACCTGATATGGCCATATAACATAAGGTTTTATTTATTTTATAATTTTATATATACATACATACATACACACACACACACACAGAGGGATTTTTAATGCATGGTTAAAAGTTATATCAAGACGTCCCGCCAGCCACATAATTGAAGTTATTTCATGGCTTTTATTGATAATGATCAAAGTGTATCAGTTTCTGTATTTCTCATCCTGGATGTTCTGTGATCAAGAACAGGACTGTAAAGTGACTGTTAGTTGTTTTGTTGTGGTAACTTTTTAATCAGACTTCCTCATCTAGGAATAAGAAAACATGGAAACGGGAGTTCCTTAACCGTCACTTCTCGGATCAGACACATTCAAGAGGGTTGAATGACTCAAACAGATAACCGGTCATTTGCTCCAAGCTAGTTTAGTTTGACAGATCTGACAGTTAAAAATCCAGGGAAAGAGTAAATAAAATACAGTGTTGTGTTATTCTGACCTTTGAGTGGCAATAAACATCGAACTTCAAGTATGTTTGGTTGAAATAACAGATTTGATCATCAAACTATAACTACAGAGTTTATTGATTGAATGAGTTCTTCTAATCTAGCGGGAGGATGACACTCATTGAATTTGCTAAAAAAATTAATAATAATGTTTGAATCCTTGATATTTGTATTATGTAACCATTTAATCAATAAGGTTCTTATGAGTGTGAATAATATAATCTTGGCTGAAGAGGTTGCAGTTAGCCATGGATTAGAGGTCACCGATTGTGGATTTTACCGGCACTGATAACCGATTAATCAACTGATAGTTTTAAAATTGATAGTCAATGAAAAATTAACTCAAAGTAAAATAGTGCTGAACTTTATAACGGTTGATGAACTTTATAACATTCCCATCCTGGCTGTTAAAAAAGATTATTTAATTTTCAACTAATGTGCATAAAATAAAGTTTTAGTCTGTCCATATTCTCCAATGATAAGTCAACAGTAAAATAAGGGGGGGGGGACGGGGCGCTTCAATAGACCGTTCACATGGGGTTACACTTGCACTGATCCCTACTCCAGACTCAAGCTTCATAATAACATCAAAACACCACATTGTTTTTTTATTCAATACAGTTGTATGTAGAGTGGCGATATTCACAGATATCAGTGGTATCCGGCTGAACTCGGTGGTGAAGTGGCTCAGACTATGAGCACAGGTCAGGGGCTGTTCAATCAGACGAAACACAACAGACTCGAACTGAACACGAGGATCTGGAGACACACACTTCCAAGTTGAACATCTTTCCTGACAAAGCATTTAAACAACTCATTGCTTAATCTGAGAAACGCTTCTAAGAGAGCAAGACGTAATGGACAAAGACTTCCACCATCTGTAAGGGGCTGTTCACACCGAACGCTTTTGCAACCATCTTTTTGTATTTCAATGTAAACTCATGCTAGATGAACGACTTTGTTTAATTTGTTTTTATTTATTCAGCATCTCGTGCAGGAGTGCTGTTTTTAGATGATGTGTCTAATTAAAAAGACCTTTAAAAGCATCTTGAGACTCCTGCTTTCTGTTAAACTGTGTTTGTTGCGCTGTCTTGCCTTTTTAGTGCAAGAATGTGATCGATCTGAAGTCATCGTATTACAGTGAGGATAAAAACATGTCATTGTAATCAGATGCGTTTCTGATTTCTTTATACGCTTCTCTCGGCTGCATGAAGATATTCATTTGCTTTCTCACGCCACTAGCTTTAAATATGCAACTTAGCTGGCTAACGAAGGCATAAACGTGACCAGCTGGATATAAACGAATGCAAATAGATGGTAATAGATGGGAACAATCGGGACATTTATACATTTGGATGGAAGTTGCGTGTATTTTTGTCACATTGTTGTAACCGCTTGAGGTTATCTTTAATGTTAGCATCCTCTCAGGCTTTTCGGCGGTTCTGTACTAATGCAGCATCTAGTCAACAAATGAATTACTTTATAATGATATGACAATGTGTTGTGCACTGTATAATACCTTTTCATTGTTGATGTTTTGAATCGGCATCTGGAGTGTTTCGCTCCATGCAGTGTGTAGTCTCACGTGTCAAAACAAACACCACAAGCATCAGTGAAGTTTTTATGTCGCCTCTAGAGGTCGCTCTCATACTGTATAAAGACAGCGGACCCTTCCCAGCTGCTCCAGCACCGGACGCAAGAGGGGAAAACTATCGGTGTTGATTTTTGCTGATAACCGATAGTTCCAGAAATCTGTTATAGGTGCCGATTAATCAACAAAACCGATATATTAGTCGACTTGGATATATCCACATATTATGCACTTTACCAGTCACTTAAAAAAGAAAATGTATCTGTTTTGTATACTATTCTGATGCTAGTGAAACTTTGTATTATGGCACTTTTCGTACCACTGTCTCCTTAAAATTATTCGCTGATGTTTTCCTCTTTTGTAAGTTGCTTTGGATAAAAGTAAATGTAAATATTATGGCCTCTTGAACTTTATTGCTTAATTGGATGGTTTATTGGATGGTCAGATTGATAAGAAACTTACAGAAATGTGCTAATCTGGAACTCTGAGATACACGTGAACACGTGCAAGCAGCTTCCACATCTGTCACATATAATGCATTGCTGTTCATTCTGAGAAAGTTATTGAATCTGATAACGAGCTGTTCCAGTTCCAGTCAAAATCCTTTTTTATGAGTCATGTGTAAAAGGTGGTGAGCAAGTGTTTGGCCACCAGTGTTTTGTTGATGAGAAACAGTGTGATAACACTCATTAATCATATTTGATTGTCTTTTTAATATAGTTTATAAAAAAATGTCACAGCTTTATAATAGCAGGTTTTGAGTGGCATTGAGTTGCATATGTTTTGGATTCTCTTACATGGCTTTTGTATTCAGGAATAATGTGATTTTTCCGGTTTAAGAAAAGCACCTCAGAAAGTCATTACTTGAAGCTAAAGTCATCAACTCATGAATGGCTCACTCATCGTTGATTACATTTTAGGGGTTGGGATGTGGTAAACTATAGAGGAAAGACTGGAAGGGGCATTCTGCACTATCTGCTGACACAATTTAGGGCACATGTTTAGGCAAGGTCAAAGTTCATGAAGCATGTGTGTGTCATGTGGGGTCTTCCACAGGCAACGTAATCAGTTTTTTTTTTTGTCAACATCAATAATATTTCCTTTCAACCTTTTTGATAAGTGGTGTTGGTCCATGGTAAAAACAGCATTACTTGTGTCCGTTTGAGAGCTGTAAATATTTTAGGCTGTGTTTGCTGCCCATTCATAGTTTGGTACTGTACCTCCTAGCCCCCTTACTTATGAGCAGGCTGACAAGCTCAGAACTCCACAGAATGTTCCACATATTTATGCATTTGAAAGACCTGTCATTCAAGTTTCACATAATTTTTAGGCTAACAATAGGTGTCACGTGATGCCTGAACAACATCTGCTATTATCAACCAAGCACATTTTTCACTTTGAACTAAGTCATCTTGCAATTTGTAAGAAGTGTTACAAAACCATCCATCAAAGTCCTGGTGTCCACCGGTTCTCTCACACACACATCTGTTGTCGCCGGTTGTTTCAGAATTCAGTTTTGAGATAATAAAAAGGTGTCACCACGTATACACAGCTGACCTGTTTTTTACTTCCTGTTAATGTTTTATCCGTATAGACTGACACTGATAAACGTGTGTGTGTTGTAACTCAGCACTCATTGACATTCACACTCCTCGAGTCGTCACGTTTGTCCTACTTATCTAGTTAGTGACTGCCATGTAAATGCACAGAATAAAGATGTGCTTTTTTAAATGCATGTAAGTTATGTAAATCTCGAGGTAAATGAAGAATCAGCTACTATGGTACTTTAATGTAAACCATGGTTCTGTTTTAATGCAGTATATGAACCATGTACGTTATTTACATGATACTCCAAGGTATCGTCCATAAATCACCTGTTATTTTCAGGGTATTACCATGACAGATATTTGTAAAGGACAAACACATTTTTTTGTTTGTTTCTCAGTTTTTACAGGACATACTAGAGGTTGACCAATAATGGATTTTGCAGATATCGATAACTAAGGTTCTGGGAAAGGCTGATAACAATCGGTCAATAGTTTTTCTTAAATCTATTACAAATCTCTTATTCTTTGCTTATTATGAAGGGCTCAGACAAAGAGTCCAACATTAAAAAAAAACATCCCAGATGTAGTTATGTAGTATTATACAACCAAAATCCCAATAATAACCACAATAATTTTATTTAGTGCATAACACCATACTTTAAAATATAAACATGCCTGAAACAAACCGAGGACTGTTATTTTGAAATGACTAAATGGTGAATAAACGATTGATTTTTCAGATAACCAATAATTCAAAAAAGGCAACTATCTGCATCGATTAATCTATAAAACCGATATATCAGTCTGCCTCTAGTATATACACTAAATTAGCCTATAGGATAACTGGTGTGGCTTTCAATTTTTCAGCATTGTATTAAATTGCATAAGATTTTGTTTTTACAATGGTGTGTAAATTGGGCATTTCATGCACACTGAAGTTGTTGTCATTGTTCCCTTCAACTACAATGGAAATTAAAATGCACAACCTTTTACAAAATGGTACACACGTATATGCAGTACAAGATGAATTTCACTTAAATCAAATAAAGCATTCATGTTGGCAAGTCAAGTTTTAAGACAAACGTGTGCAATACTACCACGTGTCGTGAAATTTAAGGATCAGGCACGGTTCATAATAATGTGCCAGTAATGCACAGTACAGGATGTCTTAAACTAAGACAAGTTTACATGTGGGAAGTAACGGAATACATGTAACAGGATTACGTATTTAAAATATAAGTAACTGTATTCCACTACAGTTACAATTTAAATCATTGGTAATTAGAATACAGTTACATTCAAAAAGTATTTTGATTACTGAAGAGATTACTTTGCATTTTATATTTAGTCCTTTCAGATGGAAAACATTTATACATATAAATGATCCAAAGTGCATTTGAACAGCGGTGAAACACTTTCTTATGATGTTACATTCATACGAACAGACAAAGAAGTAAGTTTGGAGCAGAAGAAATAGAAATAAACCTTGTATAAATTGTTAGCTTTACGCTAAGCTAAAATGCTATTTCTAGCCATTTTACATGCACACATCAAGAAAATTCACGTTGGATCATTATTAATTTTTTTATAGGAAGACATTTGATATGAAAAATCATATTCTTTGAAAAATATCTGAAAATCCTTAAAACAAATTTCAGTTTGATTGATCTTGTTTTAGAAACAACACTGCGTAAGATATTTGGGTTTTTCAGAGAATGTATTTTTAACATGTGTATTTTGTCTTACTGTACTGGCAGAGATTTTATAGTCAAAACAAGTGAAAAAATCTACCAGTGCTGAAGAAGTAATCCAAAGTATTTAGAACACGTTACTGACCTCGAGTAATCTAACAGAATACATTACAAATTACATTTTACAGCATGTAATCTGTAGTTGAATACATTTCAAAAGTAACCCTCCCAACCCTGCACGTGGAAAATTTCCAAAAATACTTTTTCAGAAGTTCAGATAAAGACTTGAGCCTGTAGTGTGTGTGAGGTCAATTAATTTAATTTATAGCCAAGTGATTTTATAATTACCGTAAGAGTGTTATCTCTGAACTGACCTACATAATTACAGGGGAAGAAATGATAAAAATGAAACTGCTTTTGATTGATTTTTGTCTGTTCTGTCTGTGTCAGCTGGATTTCACTGTCCCGTGTGCTCAAAGTTTGTCTGCTCGGATGAAATAGACATTCATTTACCAATGTGTTTCTCCAAACCCAGACTCCGTTATAACGGTAAGAACAACCTTCAATATCTGCTTTTTTCTCCAGTCTTTATATATATCTTACAGACTTTCTTAAAGGGAAATTCACCATTATTTTCTCACCATTTTGATATCCCAGGTGTGTATGACTTTTTCTTCACCAGAAATCTAGAAAATATCTTTGCTCGGTAGGTCCTTAAAATGCACGTGGATGGTGATATGATTTTTGGAGCTCCAAAAAAAAAAAAAAAGAATTAAGAGAGTCAGCATAAATATCGTCCATACAAATCCAGCAGTTCAATTAATGTCTTCTAAAGCAGCACGATCGTTTTGGTGTGAAAAAATATCAATAAGTACTTTTCACTATAATCCAATGCTTCCGGTAAGCTTCACGAGAGGCTGAAATTCAGGCAGTCTCTAGCGTGACGTATTTGCTTTGGCATGTTATGTACCTAATCTGAGGATAAGCACACAAACACACAATTGTGAGTAAAGAAACCAATAAATGCAGATCTAAACCAAAACCAATGAAGTTACTGTACAGCGTTCCTCCTCCTCACTTGTAAACAGCGCTGCTCTTCCGGCTGTGACGCATGTGTCCCATTTCTTACGTGTCCCACATGCCAATGCGATTACATCACACATGCATACCACGAAACATGATTTAGAGTTAAAAAAAGCACTCAAATATTTATATATTTCGCACCAAAAGAGATTGTGTCACTTTAGAAGACATTCATTTAACCGCTTGAGTCATATGGATGACATTTATGCTGACTGTCTGTGATTTTTTGGTGCTTCAAAAGAGAAATCGCCATTCACTTGCATTTTAAGGACCTGCTGAGATATTTTTCTTTAAATGCATTGTGAAGAAGAAAGAAAGTCATACACACTTGGGATATAATAAGGGTGAATAAATAATGGGAGAATTGTAATTTTTAGGTGAACGTGCATGATCATTAGCTCATATTCTATAGACAAAAAAAAATGCTTGTCTTATCTTTTATCAAAAGGTAATAACCTGCTCTGTCTTTGAAACAACTTCTCTTTTTTTTTTTAACTCCTCATCTGAGCAACCTGGCATAGAGAGCACTTTTTCCTCTTCAGTACCACCTGTTTCACTTGTCATGTCCAGTACAAATTGACATCTCTCTCATTATGAAAGTAAAATGGGATGCAAATGATGCAGATTCTGCAAGACTTTCTCAGAATGAGGTTTTACATAGACGCCACATCGAAACAGGTTTCCCCAAACATGCATATCACCGTCTGCATTGTTTGGACAAACCGGTAATCCTACCCCAAACTCACACGCCAGCAGTTGACATATTGGACTGCTCAAATACACAGAGCAATTTGAAAGTGCCACACAGTGTTCAGACTCTTCAGGAAGTCAACTTACCAATGGCTTGCTAGTACTGGACTCTGCTCATTTGATTTGTGTTGTAGAACAGCACCATCTTCTGACATCTTTTCAAACTCCACTTCTTTAAGTGTACCTTGCTGTTCTGAGCTTCTCTGATTCTGTTAAGTGATGCTGTAATGTTTGTCTTGTTATAGAGGATATTTTGTCACGAGACTCTGGAGAATGCTCAATATGCCTGGATGAAATGATTCAAGGGGACACCATCGCAAGACTGACCTGTCTCTGCATCTACCACAAAGGGTACGAGAAATGTTTAAAAAAAAAAAAATGATCAGAAAAACACACACATAGCTGTTGATGTCCCAGGCTGTTGAAAACCTCTTCTGTTCTTGCAGGTGTATTGATGAATGGTTTGAGGTCAACAGGTCATGCCCAGAACACCCCACGGATTAACCTGCTTTCTCCAAACATTCGTTTTTTGTTGTTTAATGATGACGTTCAGACATTGCGTTAACACAGACACTATACACAGACAATTTCAACATGTTCTGCCGGGATGAATCTCAAGAAAACTGTCAAATGTCCAACTTCACCCTGAAATAGAAAATAAATAAATTGTATTTTGCATAAAGGAAACGTAGATATTTTAGGAAGAAAATCACAGTAGCCTACAGTAATGTGAAAAAAGCCCATGTGTAAGTATTTAGTAGTTGTTGGACTGAGTTTTGTACCCTATTCTTTTGTACTAATAAAAAAGTAATACATTTTAACAAAATTTGTTTTAATAAAGATAAATAATTGAATCCAATGTCATGATGCTAAACATCTTAATAGTCCTCATTTTAGTCTTCATTTTTATTTAAAATGTTACCCATGCATTGCTCTGGGAGATTTACCTTCCTGTTTTGTCACACCAACATACAAAATTGAAACCATTTTATTTATTACTTTTTACCTGCAGGTAATCTTTTCAGTAAATGGATGTTCAAGATCAAAGGTTGTATTTTTTCCAGGATCTGTCCGGATTTGAAACTAAACGGTGAATCCATCACCATATGGGACTTGCATGGATCTACAATCCCTTCTGTGCCAAATCATGTAGCCTGTACTGTTTTAATAATATAATATAATATAATTTTCTAGGTGCTCAAAGCACTTTACATAGTATAGGGGGAATCTCCTCAACCTCCACCAGTGTGCAGCATCCACCTGGATGATGTATGCTCACCACACACCAGCTATAGGTGGAGAGGAGAGAGTAGAGTGATGTAGCCAATTAATGGATTAGGATTATTAGGAGGCCATGATTGAGAAGGGCCTATGGGGGACATTTGGCCAGGACACCAGGGTTACACCCCTACTCATTACAAGAAGTGTCCTGGGATTTTTAATGACCACAGAGAGTCAGGACCTCGGTTTAATGTCACATCCAAAAGGCAGTGTCTTTTTGCGGTTTAGTGTCCCCATCATTATACTGGGGCATTAAAATCCACGCAGACCACAGGGTGAGCACCCCCTACTGACCTCCCTAATATCTCTTCCAGCAGCATCCGTAGTTTTCCCCAGGAGGTCTCCCATCCAGGTACTGGCCAAGCTCAACCCTGCTTAGCTTTAAGGGGCAACCAGGAAAGAGCTGCAGGTGATATGGCTGCTGGTTTTACATCATATGAGGCTGTAAATAGTACTTTTGGCCCATGTTACCCATGAGTGTTTCTGGAGATCAGGAGGTGAAGTGGGGATGTGTTTTCCTGAACAGGACTGTTTAAGTGTTGTTAACCAAAGAAAGAGTTTTTGTTTTATTCACTAATGAAACTGTACTGTAGACGATTACTGAATGCCAGCAAGTGGAGCAACAACAAAGACGAGAGTTTTTGTACACTGATTTTACATTTTTTTCATTTGTTATTTACAGTGTGTTTATGTAAATCTTCCCCAGATTAGGCAAAATGGTAAGTGCCTTAATTTTGTTTTTCTTCCAGTGTGCTGCAATGAATATAGCATGCACTAGTGATGAACAAAATAATGTAGGCCACGTGTCTTCTTCTTGAGTGCTCACTCAGACATACAACATGCAAGAGCAAATCCATGTTTATTAAAAGTGCATTTGACATAAAGCTATGGCGTCCTCTTTCCTGTTCTGCTTGTGTCTGATGAAAATAATGTCCTACACATATCTGACCTAACATTAGTTTCTGTCATGTGTATTCACAGGTCTCTACACAAAGTATGGTTTGTTCAATTATATTAAAGAACAATTTATAACATTATTCCTTATCAATATGGAACTCATTTTGAATTGTTTAAATGTCTGAACAGAACTAGGGAACTGGGCTCTTTTTTATTTGTTTTTATTGATGCTCAAAACAGTACAGTAAAAAGTAACATTCAACAACAAAATACATTTAAAAAAATCTATACATTAAAACAACTAAAAGCTGGGGGTGCACATAATATAAATTGTACATATTAACAAATTATGAGAACTACATGACACTGAAAAAAGGAAAAGTATTGCAAACAGATAATGTCTTTAAGGCTTTTCTGTTCTCAGACAATTTAATTGAAATTAAGTATTTTTCAAGTTCTTTCATAAAAACAAGAAAGAGAGGTTTAGCATTAATAGAGATTTAGATTTATGAATGTGGAACATAAAAATGAACTTTTAATTACATAAAAATGAACTTTTTTTTTGATTGATCACAATCAACAAAGCCTAGTACCACACCCTTCCAATACAACACACATTCATTAAGAATTTAATTTCTAATAAATCCTAAAACATCTTGCCACAACATTTTAGTAAAGGGACAAAAAACAAAAAAGATGAGCTACCGTTTCGTCAGAGTTCACACAGAAAGAGCAACTGGAGGAAAGATCCTTTTTGAACTTTAAGTAGTGGTTTGCAGGGTAGCACTTATTAATTAATTTAAAAGAAATCTATTTTACTTTATTGGTTAAAATGAAGAGATGTGGAAGCATCCACACTTTTTTCCAACAGATATTACCCCATTATTCCAGTAAGCAGTCACAGGTGGTAAAGTAACAATGTCCTGCTGGAATAATGAACAGACTGATCTATTATTATTTTTGTAGGGTGAAGCAAAACACAATTTAACAACAGGGTTATTAACCAAACTCAAAGAGACTGGAAGTAGAGATCTCTCAATAAAAAAAGAACACCTGATGGGATTGAACCACTGATCGATATATATAGATCAGTGGATTGAACCCTTCACTATTGCAAATTCTTTGGGAGAAACAGGAAACTGAAAGTGATCTAGAAATTCATTATATGAAAACAACAACCCCTGAGAATTGATTAATTGACTGACTAACAAAATATTTCTATCAAACCAATTCTGAAAAAATATTGATTTATTCTTGTATAAAATATTACAGTTATTCCAAATAAAATATTTATGGGGTGAAAATTTGTGCTTGAATATCAAAGACCAAGCCAAAAGTGCCTGTTTATGAAAAGCAGATAAAGTTGCAGGTAATTTTTCAGTTTTGTAGTTACATAAAAGGAAATCTAGGCCACCAAACTGAGAAACAATATAATTGGGAATAAAGTCCCATAAAGACCCTGAACTCTTTCTAAACTGTTTCAACCAATTCATTTTAAAGGTATAATTTAATATGCTAAAATCCAAAAAATTAAGACCACCCTTTTCATTAATGTTCATTACAACGGATTTTCTAATATAATGAATAGAATTTTTCCACAAAAAATTCAAGAGTATCAGGTCAATAACTTTACCCATCTTTGGCTCCAAATGAACAGATTGAGCAGCATAAATAAGCCTCGAGAGGCCTTCAGCCTTTGTAAGAAGTACCCTACCTCTCAAAGAGAGATCTCTGTAGCCACTGGTTAAATCTCTTCTGAATTTTATCCGAAAGGGGTTGAAAATTAAAAATACATGTTTCTTTTTGGTCCTACACTATATGAACTCCTAAATAACAAACCGTTTCTTTCACAAGAATATTATGAATAAAGGGGTCATTGCAATTTTTTATGGCCAAAAGCTCACATTTTTGAATATTTAAATGCAGGCCCGAGGCTTTGGAGAAAAACTCAATCAAATTTACTGCCAATGGGATCTGCATAGCATCCCTAAGAAAGAGGGTGATGTCATCAGCAAGCTGACTGATGATCACCTCTCCTTCAGCAATAGCTACTCCTTTCAGATTGCTAGTTTTTATGTGAGTACAAAGCAGCTGAGCAGCAAGAAGGAAAAGGTAAGGTGAAATGGGGCAGCCCTGCCTAATTCCCCTTGAAATTTCAAAATGGTGGGTTGCACCATGTTTTAGGAAAAAAAAACTACTGCCATTTGTGTATAAAGTTTTTAATGGCACTACAGCAGAAATCGCCAAATCCAAACTTTTCAAGACACTGAAAAATAAATGTATGCTCCAATGTGTCGAAAGCTTTATAAAATTCAAAAAAAAGGAAGAAAACCATCATCAGAAACTAGGCTAGAATAATCTAAAACATCTAAAACTTGACAAATATTATTTTATGTCTATCATTTATGAATCCAGATTGAGCCTCATCTATTATAGAATCGAGCACATTTTTAATTCTTTTGGAAAGTATGTGAGCCAAAATCTTATAATCATTATTTAATAAACTTATTGGGTGCCAATTGTCAATAAAAAGCAAATCTTTGTTCCGTTTAGGAATGAGAGAAATTATTCCTTGAGTCATACTGGGAGGAAGTTTTTGGTTTTGAATGCATTCAATAAATATTTCAAAAGAAAAGGGGCAATAATATCTGAGAATTCTTTATATAATTCTGCTGTAATGCCATCATTGCCAGGTGACTTGTTACATTTGAGATGTTTTATAGCATCAGCTACCTCTTCTAAGAGTATATCCTGATCACAAAAATCTTTTTCTATAGCACTAATTGAATTTACACTTTCTAAGGAATCTAAAAAGGAAAAGGCAGTATCAGAACAATAGTTGGATTTATAAAGATTACCCAAAAAGTTATGACAGAAGTGAGAAATAGTTTGATAATCATCAGTAACATGACCATTTACACTCAGGTGGTGAATTGTGTTACTTTTATCTCACTGTCTTTCAAGATTGAACAAAATATGAGGAATTTTGTTCACCTTTTTCTAACCACTTAACTCTTGATCTGACAAAGACCCCTTTTGCTTTACGTTCATAAATCGAATTTATAATGTAGACCAATCAATTGCAATCTCTCCTCAGGTGAGCGCCTGTCAGGAGACACCATAGAAAGAGGTGATTTCAGACACAACTATCGCCTCTGAAATTCTATTGAGCGTACAATGCAGACCACCATAGGACCTTAGATATTTACCAACTTCATATTTTAGAAGTTCCCAATATCTACCAAATGCTCCTTCCTTTTGTGCCAAATCCCAATGTAAAGAAATTATATTTTTAAGTTCTAATTTAACTATATCATATCTTAAGTAGGAAATGTTTATTTTCCAAAAAGAACAACGCTGTGGATCTACAAAAGAGGAAAATCTAATATTTATAAAAATTGCCTTGTGGTCTGTTAGGGGAGTAATAAGAATATTTACTAAAACGTTCTCCTTTGGAATGCTTCCTGCAACCAACCAAAAGAGAGACTGCATCATGCCATTTTTATTGCTCCAAGTATAAATATACTGACTAGGGTGCATCTGCCTCCAAATATCAATCAGATTGGGCGGCTGTGGCTCAGGTGGTAGAGTGGGTTGGCCACTAATCGCAGGGTTGGTGGTTCGAATCCCGGCCCATATGACTCAATGTGCCGAAGTGTCCTTGGGCAAGACACTGAACCCCAAGTTGCTCCCGATGGCAGGCTAGTGCCTTGCAGAGGTGTATGAATGGGTCAATGAGTCACAGTGTAAAGCGCTTTGAATACCAAAAAGGTGCTATATAAGTGCAGACCATTTGCCATTGTATTTTTGCATAAAGGTTTTCAACTTATTACTGGATGAACCTGACTGCTTAGAAGGCCATCTGTCAACCATGTCATTTAAAGTAACATTAAAATCACCACCCACCAGCCAGTGGATGCTTCTGAAACCTGAATGAAATTCTATCTTCTAAAGACTCAAAGAGTTTGTCATTCTCTGTATTAAGGTTGTGTCCATAAATATTAACCAATATAGTTATATTGGTTAATATTTATGGACACAACCTTAATAATTGTTAATTGTTAACAACTAAATTAGTCCAAGAAATAAATAAACATAACAAATGACCAAAAGGGTCTGAAAGAGCCTCCAAAACCTTTCCAGAAAAAGTGTTCTTTAATGTTGCTACCCCCTTGCAGATCTCTCAGAACCATGAGCAAACCACAAATCGTCATTCCACTGTGACCTCCAGAATTTTGAATGATCAGCAACAGAGTCTAGAACCATCACCTGTTCGGAGAGTCTTAGCCCACTTCCAGAATTCATTTCTAATCATTCACAATGTAAACTGAGAATAATGGGTCGTGGACAGGAATCAGCGGTGTTTTTCTTGCCCAGTCGATGTGCAATGTCAATAGTTTCCGACAACCGCCCTGAATCTTCAGGTAAAACAGCTTGGCAGATCTTGATGGCCTGCAGACGTACATTTTCATCCTTATCTTCTGAAATGTCATACAACCTTAGATTCCACCATCTGGAGTGAGATTCCCTCTCATCCATTCACTGTTCAAGCATTTTGACTGGCTTTTCCAAAACAAGTATGCGACCCTCCATCTTACACATCTTATTCTCCATTTCTTAAATTTCAGCAAAAGCAGCGTCAACTTTCTTACTCAGCTCATCAGTTCTCTCAGTGTTGCCACTCACCAGCTTTTCAATGCAATCGGACCTTTCGTTGATAAGCTGGGACAATGTGCCGATAACATCAGCATTAGAAGACGCACTCTTAACTTCATTGTTTTCTTCTTCACTGCAGGCGATTCGTTCGGGGTCAGCGGTAACTTCGGAAATTCCTTTTCATCCAAACACATCTCTTCTAGGACATTCCCTACAGTACAGACTGTAGTCGTGACCACTACTAAGTAGCATGTTGTCACTAGCGTTAATCTTGATTCGAAGAGGAGTTTAAATTTCGGTTTCTTTTCTTCCCACCCATTCAAATTGAATTAAACATCACTTAAAATGACAAGATAACAAGACAGCACTATAAATAAAAAATTATATATTTTCTTAATCAAGTTAAGGCTAACATATTTATTTATTTCGATGAAGACCTTGATAAAAAGCGTCAGCTCAGGTGGCCTTCTTGGTCCCCCCGGAACTGGGCGGCGCTTTCATACGCAAACTGAGAGAAGCTGACGTCAGTGGGATTTTCAACTCCAAACAGGTCTGGCTGTACATAAAACAAAAGAGAGTTAGAAATGTCGCCATTTTACACTGTATAGTAAGACTGCGTTTTGTAAGTGTGTAGCGATTCGTAGCTATATATTTTTTTCTAATTTCGCTTATGCAGGAATTTACTTATTTGATTTAACGTTGGTGCACTTGGAGACCTGTGTCCAGTGACGTTTAGATCAAGGCAAGTTCGCAGCGCATGAGACGCTTTAGTGACTTCCTCACTAACTTGAAAGTAAACATCCCTTAACATTAGGATGTCTTAATTTTAACTTGTATTTGATATACGTGTAAATTAGTAATTTTATGTCTTGGAACTTATACAGTGTTTTGGGGAACGATACTGAAAGTAAAGGCGTGTTACACGGTTAATGATGAGGTGGCAAGCTTTTGTTTCTAGCGCAAGCGCGTCTCGTGAGATTAGATCATTAGATCAACAAATAGATTTGGAAAGAATAACCCTTTTTTATTTATTTATTTATTTTATTTTTTTTAACCAAATAGTTGGTTTACTATTCTTCTGTTAGCCCACATTCATCATCAATGAAAGAGTGCTTTCTTAATTTGAAGCTTGAATGAAACAACTATGTATATGTGACTTAAGCGCTGATACTACAATAAATAAAAAATAAAACAGTTAATGATGGAGGAGTTGAAGGCACTAGCACTTTTTGGTTTTCTCAATATCGTGTAAATGCACTTGGGGTTAAAAGTATGTATATTTGTATACGGTGTGTGTCTGTGTGTGTGTGTGTGTGTGTATACACACACACACACACACTGTGGGCCAAAAGTTTGGAATAATGTACAGATTTCTCTCTTATGAAAAGAAATTGGTAATTTTCTTCACCAAAGTGGCATTCAACTGATCATAATGTATAGTCAAGACATTAATAACATGAAACATGTCTTAAACTACTTCAGAGAGTTCTCATTAAAAAATCCTCCACATGCAGCAATGACGGCTTTGCAGATCCTTGTTATTCTAGCGGTCAGTTTGTCCAGATACTCAGGTGACCTTTCACCCCACACTTCCTGTAGCACTTGCCATAGATGTGTCTGTCTTGTCGGGCACTTCTCACACACCTTACAGTCTAACTGATCCCACAAAAGCTCAATGGGGTTAAGATCCATAACACTCTTTTCCAATTATCTGTTGTCCAATGTCTGTGTTTCTTTGCCCACTCGAACCTTTTCTTTTTGTTTTTCTGTTTCAAAAGTGTCTTTTTCTTTGCAGTTCTTCCCATAAGTCCTCCTGAGTCTTCCCTTTTCTGTTGTACATGAAACTGGTGTTGTGCGGGTAGAATTCAAAGAAGCTGTCAGCTGAGGACATGTGAGGCGTCTATTTCTCAAACTAGAGACTCTGATGTACTTCTCTTGTTTAGTTGCACATCTGGCCTTCCACATCTGTTTCTGTTAGAGACGGTTGTGCTTTGTCTTTGAAGTCTGTAGTTACACCTTTGTATGAAATCAGTGCTTTTGGTAATTTCAAGCATTGTATCACCTTCATTCCTTAAAACAATGATTGAATGATGAGTTTCTAGAGAAAGCCATTTTTTCTTTTTGCCATTTTTGGCATAATATTGATTATCATCAATTTAGCATGATTACTCAAGGATAAGGTGTTGGAGTGATGCTGAATGAATCAAAAATCAAAATTATTTTTTCAGATAGTGATGGTGCTGTTGTTTACATCAGTAATGTCCCGACTATACATAGTGATCATTTGAATGCCACTTTGGTGAATTAAAGTACCAATTTCCTTCCAAAACTGCAAAATCTTTACATTATTCCAAACCTTTGGCCATCATGTAAATGGTTTGGCAGAAACTCTGAAGCAATCCAGCATTTCAGGCCAAAGACTACATGACACTGAATTGAAGTGTCTGCTGTATGTAGATGATCTTCTGCTGCTTTCACCTACAGGGGGTGGGTGGCTGACACTCTGGAAGCTTTTCCTGGAACAATCAGGGAAACAATTTATGAGGCTTCATTTCCCAATCTCTAGTCTGCTGTCCTAAAATTAACATGTTCAATGAAAATTAATAAATATAATTTATTATAATTGTGAAACCCAAAATTAGAGGTTTGGCCTCAGTCACTGAAACCTTTTCCTCATTAATGAAGTGAATGTTGACTAAAGTTGTTTGTGTTCCACTGAAGAAAGTCATAAGGGTTTAGAACAACATGAGGGTGAGACAATTATGACAGATTTGTAATTTTGGCTCAAATATCCCTTTAAGAGCACGAAACACCTGCTGAAACTAAGTGTTGTTTGTCTGTTTCAGACTCCTCCTCGGGTGAAAATGAAACTACTAAAACAGGATCCATTTCATGACAAGAGCAGAAAATTACACAATGAGAGAAACAGAGAAAAAGTTTGACAGTTTTTGATCCACTGAATTGTCTGAAACAATCAATAAATTCATTGTGAAGTATTTTGTAGGTGATATTCTAGTAAGTAAAGAGGAAGTGAACATCAACAGTTCTTGACAGGTGAGTACTGAACTGCTGCTAAACAAACCAAAACTCACAAGACAACAATAATAAACCTTTCAAACTATCAGCTACAGTAAGACATCTAACAGATATCTCAGTATTAATCACAGCAGAACAAACAGATACTGAGACTTTTGCTCTTTTATCTGAATTGTCAGTATGTGTTTAGTTTCTTTGGCACTGAAATGTTATTTCTTCTATTGACTTGAAATGTTGCTTTGTTTTCTTCTGTTGAGTCTTCTGATGTTTTCTCTTTATGCTGGTGTTTAACATGTCATAAAAGCTGACAGTCTGCAATTGAACCTCATTGATTCATTTCTAATGGAATATTCTAGAGTACAAATAAAAACAAATATGTGTCAGTATTGAACAAATAAACACGTCACAAATATAGATGATGTCCCGTTTGTTGACAGGTGTTCAGTGGACTGTTCAGATGATGTCATGGACTCCACAAAGGATCTCAGTGGACAGACAGACACAGGGAAGGTCAAGAGGTCAGAGGATTTCAGTGCTTTAATAAAATACACTGATAGATATTTCTGATATGCTGCACAACACTACAGTCATGGCCAAAAGTATTGGCAGTGAAATAAATGTTATGTTTTGCAAAGTTTGCTGCTTAAATATTTGTAGAATATTTTTTCACATGTTTCTATGATATACTTGAAAACAATGATACGCATTTCATAAGTTTTAAAGGCTTTTATTGGCAAAAACATTAAATATATGCAAAGAGTCATATATTATGACTTATTAGTGCTCGGAGTTGATCACAGTTAGTGGGCTTCTGCTTGTCCACTTGCCTTTTGAGGATTGACCACTGCATTTAATTCTTGTGAAAACAGTTTTTCAGAAAGCATCACACTGCATTATATAGTGAACATCAATTCTGTGCATTTATTGGCATGTTAATTTGAACCTCTTCAGTCGTAGCTGAAAGTCTTTCCAGCTTTGGTGTCATTCAGATCAGATCTGCTGTGTAATGTCATGTGCTCAAATATATCTTCATCAAATAAGCAGAAGTGAAATTGCTCAGTGTTGATCTAGTACTGTGCATTAAACATGACCAAACAGTTCTTGTGTGTAACATAACAACAACATGACATCTTCCATAAAACATACAAGGTGTGTGAGAATCAGCAATGTTCAGCTGGTTAGCATGTATTTCAGAAGTCTCATGTTAGACAACTATTCAACTTTACAGAGAAACTTCAGGAAAACTACAATCTCCAGTGTGCAGCTTTTCACTGTCCTAAACCAAAAATATTCTCAAGATGGAAAGAATTTAATGTAAAATGAGATGTAGTCAGTTTCTCTAAGTGATCACTGTTATTAAAAATAATAAATATTGATTTCAATGATAAAATGACACTGAAAACACTGGAAAAGAACATGTTATACCTCCCTTGAAGAAGAGAGAAATATTGCAAAGAGTAAAACTGAGAAACTGATGAGAGGAAAAGAGTGTTTGTGAGAGTTTGTAGTTTTTAAAACAGTGTTTAATTACTGTTGTGTTTTAGTGTCATTCATGGAGAATCTCCTGAATCCAGCTGTGTGTCCATGAAGAGTGACCGGTCAATGAGTCATCCAATTCACTTCAGTTCAGGAGCCCCTTGTGCTGATATGAGGTGAGGACTCTCATGTTGACTGACAGTATGAACGTGTACACCACAGTCTGAGGGACAATTAGAAAGAATCCAGTGTAAAAAATAACAGTTAAAACAAATGTTATCAATTGGTACAATAATGATTATTTGCCCCTCTCATGCATATATACCAAAAATTTACATTTGCTCATTATTTACTCACCTTCATGATATCCCAGGTGCGGATGACTCTTTGTTCACCAGAACACATTTGAAGAAAAATATCTCAGCAGGTCCTTAAAATGCGAGTGAATGGCGATTTCTCTTTTGAAGTGCCAAAAATCACAGACAGTCAGCATAAACATCATCCATGCGAGTCCAGCGGTTAAATTAATGTCTTCTAAAATGACATGATCGCTCTTGTTGCGAAAAGATAAATATTTAAGTACTGTTTTTACTTGAATGCATGTGTGACATAATCACATTCACATATGAACACACAAGAACTGAGGCAAGTGCGTGACAGCCGGAAGAGCAGCGCTGTTTACAAGTGAGAAGGAGGAACGCTGTACAGTAACTTCATTAGTTTTGGTTTAGATCTGTATTTATCTGTTTCTTTACTCACAATTGTGTGTTTGTGTGCTTATCCTGGATGTCTCAATAAAGAGGAGAATGTGAGATTACCTCCATAACATGCCAAAGCAAATACGTCACATGTGAAACGGTGTGATTTCCACCCTCTCCTGAAGCTTACCAGAAGTTATAATTTAGAGTTAAAGAGAGTTAAATACTAATATTGATATTTTTCACACCAACAGCGATCGTATTGCTTTAGAAGACGTAAATTTAACTGCTGGAGTCATGTGGATGATGTTTATTCTGACTGCCTGTGATTTTTGGAGCTTCAAAAGAGAAATTAACATTCACTTGAATTTTAAGGACCTGCTGAGATATTTAATAATTTTTTTTCAAATGTGTTCTAGTGAGGAAAGTCACACATCTGGGATATAATAAGCGTGAGTATATGAGAGAATTTTCATTTTTGGGTGAACTATCCCTTTAAAGTTTGGTGCAACAGAATTTTTGGATAAACCTTGAATTAATCTAAATTTAAGATGAATCTCTCTAGGTGCAATGCACCCTAACACCATCAAGACTACATGAGCCATATCACTAGAGAGGTGAGTGGCACATTCCCTGGTGGGATGAAGTCCATCTCTTTTTATCAGGTCAGGTCTATCCAAAAAACCTGCCCAACTGTCTATAAATCTGATGATATTCTTCAAACACCACTCAGACATCCAGCTTTGTCACATCATTGTGTTGTCATATGCACAACTGTTGGTAGAATGTTTTTTTAATTGTCTTCATGAGGTTTAAATGAAATAATATGAACTCTTGTCTCTATTCTGTTAAAGTCAACTCCATATGAAGAGATCAGACTCACCGGAGCCCAGCTGTGTGTCCATGAAGAGTGACCAGTCTATGGATGAGCCATTTCAATTTAAGGGTGAACGCACATCAACTGGAGTGAGGTACAACATTTTTGTCAAAATAGACAGTTGTGGTCTGTGATTCCACATGTTTTTAATGTGTTTAAATGTGTAATCTCAACTCAAATATTTTCGGCGAGGGAACCTAATTGAATTGAATAACCCAACAAAATTGGATATGTCAAAGCAACCCCAATTAATCCACATTTTTAAAGTATTTATATTTCTTTAGAGCCCAATGGTCTTCATATATGATTCCCTACTATACAATGAGTGTGAAGCTCCACTTTTCACCAAAATGGTAATTGGTAACCATCAAAACCTCAACATAATAGTAACTCTTCTGAATCTCAACATCGCAAAACATTAAATACTACCAAATATCCTCCTTTATATTCATCTTGCACAAAAACACATAAAATACCTAGGGCTGTCAATCGATTAAACATTTTAATTGAATTAATTACATGGTGTCCCGATTAATCAACCGCAGTTCATCGCATATACAAATATTTGCTGAGAAAGCCCCTCATATAACAATAATTTAATATATATATATATATATATATATATATATATATATATATATATATATATATATATATATATATATATATATATATATATATATATATATATATATATATATATATACACACTCACCTAAAGGATTATTAGGAACACCTGTTCAATTTCTCATTAATGCAATTATCTAATCAACCAATCACATGGCAGTTGCTTCAATGCATTTAGGGGTGTGGTCCTGGTCAAGACAATCTCCTGAACTCCAAACTGAATGTCAGAATGGGAAAGAAAGGTGATTTAAGCCATTTTGAGCGTGGCATAGTTGTTGGTGCCAAACGGGCCGGTCTGAGTATTTCAGAATCTGCTCAGTTACTGGGATTTTCACGCACAACCATTTCTAGGGTCTACAAAGAATGGTGTGAAAAGGGAAAAACATCCAGTATGCGGCAGTCCTGTGGGCCAAAATGCCTTGTTGATGCTAGAGGTCAGAGGAGAATGGGCCGACTGATTCAAGCTGATAGAAGAGCAACTTTGACTAAAATAACCACTCGTTACAACCGAGGTATGCAGCAAAGCATTTGTGAAGCCACAACACGCACAACCTTGAGGCGGATGGGCTACAACAGCAGAAGACCCCACCGGGTACCACTCATCTCCACTACAAATAGGAAAAAGAAGCTACAATTTGCAAGAGCTCACCAAAATTGGACAGTTGAAGACTGGAAAAATGTTGCCTGGTCTGATGAGTCACGATTTCTGTTGAGACATTCAGATGGTAGAGTCAGAATTTGGCATAAACAGAATGAGAACATAGATCCATCATGCCTTGTTACCACTGTGCAGGCTGGTGGTGGTGGTGTAATAGTGTGGGGGATGTTTTCTTGGCACACTTTAGGCCCCTTAGTGCCAATTGGGCATCGTTTAAATGCCACGGCCTACCTGAGCATTGTTTCTGACCATGTCCATCCCTTTATGGCCACCATGTACCCATCCTCTGATGGCTACTTCCAGCAGGATAATGCACCATGTCACAAAGCTCGAATCATTTCAAATTGGTTTCTTGAACATGACAATGAGTTCACTGTACTAAAATGGCCCCCACAGTCACCAGATCTCAACCCAATAGAGCATCTTTGGGATGTGGTGGAACGGGAGCTTCATGCCCTGGATGTGCATCCCACAAATCTCCATCAATTGCAAGATGCTATCCTATCAATATGGGCCAACATTTCTAAAGAATACTTTCAGCACCTTGTTGAATCAATGCCACGTAGAATTAAGGCAGTTCTGAAGGCGAAAGGGGGTCAAACACAGTATTAGTATGGTGTTCCTAATAATCCTTTAGGTGTGTGTGTGTGTGTGTGTGTGTGTGTGTGTGTGTGTGTGTATATATATATATATATATATATATATATATATATATATATATATATATATATATATATATATATATATATATATATATATATATATATATATATATATATATTCAGATAATTAAAATGCATTACATTTATTGGGCAGAAGAGTTAATCATTGATAAATACAAAAAGCGACTTTAGAATACAAAGTATTGTTTACTACCATATTATTGATCATAATCCAGTCATTGGCACACAGTTCACAGCAATCCATTTCACAAGTGAATTTGTCAATCAGTTTGAGATTTATTATGAGGGCTTGTTTAAGGACCGTCAATGTACACCTGCGTCATACATGCTTGTGTAGCATCTCGGGTGTGTTGCGTCATAAACATAAAATGTTTAGATCACTGTGTCAAGTTAAATATAGTTTAATACTCAATCTTTAAACACATCTTGAGATCCCTTACTGCTGTGTTTTGAACAAGAACGTAACGCATGTTTATGTTGTTCTGCTGAAGGGTTGTTTTGTTCACTGTATAAACTGTGTGTTGCTCATACAGCTGAAATTTCAATTACTGCCCTCTGGAGTAAACAGGTAGTACTACAAGCTTGCAATTGTCAGTAATCTTCCTTATCACGGTCCGGGGGCATTGCGATTTTATTTATTTATTTATTTTTTAATAAAATTAATTGCACTGAATTAACGTGTTAAATCGACAGCCCTAAAAATAACACTTTAACAATTGCTCTTCCTATTGTGTCCATAGCAAAGCATGCTGGGAACTAGAAATCCCCTGCCACAGTTTCCTTAATAAAAAATAGAAAATAAATAAATTTGTCCCAACACAAATTAATTGAAGTAAACTTACATGCAAAGTAAACTTGCATAGAAAATAGCTGCATGTATTTTTTATACATGTAAAATTTTTACATGTAAACAGGCAGCTTAAAAGTTCAGTTCCTCTACTTTAATAGGGAAAGACTAAAATCTCTTAAACTGTTGGTCAAGATTACACTAAAATAACATATTTCAAACCTGCAGTAAAATCTGACAACACTGGTATGTTAAATTGTGCTTCTTTACATCAGATGATGCTAAAAAAAAGAAAAATTTTACCAGCTTGTTTAGATAATATACATGCTCGATCTCAAGTTGATTGACAGATGATGTCTGTATCTAAAAGTTGATTGTCTCTTTTGCCAGTAAGGCAGGACCTCCTTTCTGCATCATGTGTATGGCCATTGGGTGTTCCATTTTTTTTTTTTTTTTTTTTTTTTTTTTCCCCCATTCATTAGTAGTGGTGATTTTGATTCATTTCAGTGATTCGACTGTTTTGATTCTGTTCACCAAAAAGATTCGTTCACTGACCAGATCTTCAAGTTACATCTTTGTGCATGCAGATGCTGCAAAATTACCATCTTTTAAGTAAATACATTGACCCGAAAGCAGTCATTCTCAAACAGAGCAAGTTTGATTATCCTTCATTAAAATGCCACTAAGAGACTTCAGCACTGCAGAGTGTTAAAGCATCAAAAGTCATTCCCCACAAATGATAACAAAGCATATCTATCATACTGTGAACTGCTAAACACAACTTTTTATTGAGCTATACAAAGAAAGGATAACAATACTAGCCTAAAAATAATTATGAGTTTCAATAATGTCCGTATGTCATTGTAATGTGTGGTCATCACTCACTTTTAATCATAATGCATGTTGTTCATTCATATTGTTGTTGAACGCAACTGACAATATGAATGAACAACATGCAGCTCCTTTCAGCTGATCATCGTTCATGATGACTGATTCGTTCATGTTGGTCGCAGCTCATGAACAAGTTCTGTACGTTTAAGTTTGTTCACGACACAAACTAAACTTGAGTTGAAGGAGTATATTCACTCAGTGGGTCCAACCATGATGCTATTGACTCACGCTAAAATCAGTCTTAAAAACAAACATGAAGGAAGACAAATGGAATTTGCACTACAAAAGTATGAAGACATTTAAAACACCTTAACAGTCTTGATACCATTTTCACGTCAAGAGCGTGTATGAGAAGGTCAGGAGATACCTGTATTTGAATAACTTGAGTCTGAAGGAGTACAAAGACATCTTTGTGTCTAAATTCCTGAAGAGAAATATTCCTGTGTCTTATAACAGTCATAGCGCATGCGCCAAATGCCTGTGTATGCGCCCAACATCTTTTTAATTCTGAAAATAAAAGTGGTGATTTAGAGTAAAAGGGACTTAAGTTTTGATCTGTTTCTCACCCACACATATTGTATTGCTCTTGAAGATATGGATTTAACCACTGAAATCATATGGATTACTTTTATGTTTTACATGAATTTTGGGGCTACAAAAGTCAGATTTTTCACTTTTCACTCGCATTTATGAACCTACAGAGCTGAAATATTTTTCTATAATTCTTCATTTGTGTTCTGTAGAAGAAAGAATCTGGGATGGCATGATGATGAGCAAATGATGAGAGAATTACAATTTTGGGGTGAACTATCCCTTTAACTGTAGATCATCTCTATTAGTCGACATTTGGGTTGTGCTTTTTTCATAAGGCCAGCAAGATCACATATCACTCAGTTCAATACCTAATATTAATTTCAGTGTGTGTTTGTGTCTGATTATCTTCATTGTCTGATTTAGGCCTGAACTGCTGCCCAGATCAGACGTACAAGAACAAACCTGTGTGCTCGAGAAGAGAGATCAGTCTGTGAATGTACCAACACACTGGAATGAAAACACATGTTTCAGGTAAAATAAAAGTGTTTCTTGGTTTTATTTTCACATTACTACATAAATGCACTTGAGAATGATGTCACCATTCTTGCATTCTCTTCAAGGATCTTTAGTCACCTCAGATATTATTGAATAGATATTTTAAGTATTTAATTTCACTTTTACTTTGTATTTCATTGCACATAATAGATATTTTTATGATCTAATAATAAGAATAAAATTATTTATATTGGAGTGAACTGGTATTTCCTTGATACTGGTTACTTACTGTAAAATGATTTTGCACTTTTTTTGTAATGTTAAAATATTGATGTGTGTTCTGATCACACAGACCGACTGAAATGATTGTACAAAGTCTCAACCTGCAGATTATGGGAGTTTAATAGTCATGTTAGATGACCTTGGACAATAATAATTTAGCTTGATGATGTATACTTTGAGGGAGACATTCATTATGATTCTTGACAACTTGATTTAAATTTTTGCATTATTTCAATCAGTATTTGTCTTGACAACGAAATCACTGACGAAAACGTCCGTTGATGAAGGCTTCTTTGATTTCGACAATGATAAAAGATGAAAAAGATGGATCATGATGTTAAATAAAATGTTTTTTTTTTAAAGCATACTTTTGACAACAAAAACATACTGCAAGATATTAACAGTACAAGATAAACACAAGAAGAAACATCTAGATAAATCACCTTCAATAAACATGTTTTAGATATGAATTCAATTAATACAATCAGGATTTGTGGGTTTTTGATGCACAGTGGCGGTTAATTTTGCTCATCTACTGTGGCTGGCGAGCCCGGGGACGACCTGCAAAGTGTCATCTATGAGAATGCTCAAATGATCTCAGTCCATCTCAGGAGGTGCTCTGAGTTTAGTTCACTTTTATTTACACTGAGCAGTTCACGTTTTACATGCATTGTGAATGCAAGCCTGCAGGTTCACTTTATTTTGACATTTCTCAATTACAAATATTTGTGGCATTATATATTACCATAAAGTACATAGCAATGACATGCAACAGCATTAGGTGAATTGTCATGTGTATCTTTATAATTCAGTACAGCCTCAGAAATAGTGCTTGAACAAGAAGTTTATCTTCTGTGCTTGTCTACTCTTTAGCCTCCGTTTGTGTTGCAAAATTAGCATTATGATGAAAATAATAATTTGGTATCCAAATTTTATCTATATTTGAAAAATCGAAGTGGCTGGTAAAATTGGGCATTCACCCTCCACTGTGGCTGGTGGGCAAATAAGTGAATTTCTCACCCTGAATTTCCCCACTTGAGCTGCAAAGGTTGAACACTGAATTCTGCCAAAATGAACAGCATTAAAACAGGTTAATTACTTCACTTAAACACATCCTATTTATACATGAAATGAATCACAACATCCACAACATCTATGTAATATTATTACTTACATCTGCACAGACAATGAACCGAATGAACAGGTGAACTTGATCTAAGTTTCTGGTCATAATACGTGTAACTTGTGCTGTGAATGCATTGTTTCTGTAAAAAAACACACTATACACGCACTGCAATATCCTAAACTGGCTAAATACAAAAATTTATATCAGTCTCTAAAGTGTGAAGAAATCATAAAACAGCAGACTAACTTCTAAAGAGTTGCTCATACTTGAGTATATTATTTCAGGAGGTTTCTAGGACAGTTGTTCAGTATTTTGTATGTAGTCTGTCTTTTATATGTTTGATACATGTTTCTGAATATTTGTTTAAAGTTTGGTCTGTTACAGTTTTGTCATTTTGCAATATTATTGTCAACTAAAATAAAAAAAAATGTCATTGATTAAATTTTATGCCATTTTTATGCAAGTAAAACTGAATGAAAATGGCGAAATATACACTAATTTGAAAGAAAATATATGTCAAAAGATTAAAATGACAACAAAAACTGTAAAAATTAACACTGATTTCATTCTTTCAGTCACTCTCAACATGTTGAAGTCCAAAACACATTCAAATCCAATCTGCTGAAGAAGTTTCAGTGTTTGTGTGAGGGAACAGCAAAGCAGGGAAACCCAACACTCCTGAATGAGATCTACACAGAGCTCTACATCACAGAGAGTGAAAGAGGAGAGATCAATAATGAACATGAGGTGAGACAGATTGAGACACAATCCAGAAGAGCAACAACAGAGGACACACCAATCAAATGCAATGACATCTTCAAACCTTTACATGGACAAGACAAACCCATCAGAACTGTGCTCACAAAGGGAGTCGCTGGCATTGGAAAAACAGTCTCTGTGCAGAAGTTCATTCTGAACTGGGCTGAAGGGAAAGCCAGTCAGGACGTCCACCTCATATTTCCACTTCCTTTCAGAGAACTCAATTTGATGAAGGACAAAAAACTCAGTCTTTCAGGACTTCTTCAGGTTTTCTTCAGTGAAACAAAAGAAATGGAAATATCCAGAGATGAATATAAAGTTTTCTTCATCTTTGATGGTCTGGATGAGTGTCGCCTGTCTCTAGATTTTCAGGGCAATGTGAGATTGTGTGATGTCACTGAATCAGCCTCAGTGGATGTGCTGCTGACAAACCTCATCAAGGGGAATCTGCTTCCATCTGCTCTCATCTGGATCACCTCCAGACCAGCAGCAGCTGATCTCATCCCCACTGAGTGTGTTGATCGAGTGACAGAGGTACGAGGATTCAGTGACCCACAGAAGGAGGAATACTTCAGGAAGAGAATCAGAGATCAGAGTCTGGCCAACAGAATCATCACACACCTGAAGTCATCAAGGAGCCTCTTCATCATGTGTCACATCCCAATGTTCTGCTGGATTTCAGCCACTGTTCTAGAGACAATGTTGAGTGAAGCAGAAAGAGGAGAGATCCCCAAGACTCTCACTCAAATGTACACACACTTCCTGATCATTCAGACAAACATCAAACATGAGAAGGACTATGAGAAGAAAAGTAAAGACAGGGACATGATCCTCAAACTGGGGAAACTGGCTTTTGAGCAGCTTGTGAAAGGCAATCTGATCTTCTATGAGGAAGACTTGAGAGAGTGTGACATTGATGTGACCGAAGCATCAGTGTACTCAGGATTGTGCACTCAGATCTTCAGAGAGGAGTTTGGGATGCATCAGGGGAAAGTGTTCTGCTTTGTTCATCTGAGCATTCAGGAACATCTAGCAGCTCTATATGTGCACCTCTCCTTTACAAACAATAACATGCATATGTTTGATAAAATCACCAAACAAAGTCTGTTCTTTAAAGTTTTAAATTTTATGAAACAGAATCCATCAAAACGGGTTTCTATGTTTGACCTGCATCAGGCAGCTGTGGATGAGACTTTACAGAGTAAGAATGGACATCTGGACCTTTTCCTTCGTTTCTTTCTGGGTCTGTCATTGGAGTCCAATCACACTCTCTTACAAGAACTGCTGACACAGACAGGAAGCTGCTCCTACAATAAAGAGGAAACGGTGGAGTACATCAAGCAGAAAATCAGGGAGAATCACTCTCCAGAGAAATCCATCAATCTGTTTCACTGTCTGAATGAACTGGGTGATGATTCACTTGTGAAGGAGATCCAAGATTATCTGAAATCTGGAAAAATAAAAGAAACAAAACTCTCCTCTTCACAGTGGTCAGCTGTAGTGTTTGTGTTGTTGACCTCAGAGCAGAAGATGGATGAGTTTGATCTGAAACAGTTTATTGGAGCACATACTAAAGCAGATGAAGTTCTTCAGTATCTGCTGCCTGTGATTAAAGAATCCAGATCAGTTCAGTGAGTAACACTCACAATAATCACAGCAATGTTAAAACATCACATTTAGGTAACAAATGGAGGAAATCACACTAATGTCACTGATCAGGACAGGTAGTTGAACAGACACAGTGCTTACTGTTCCAAATTAGGATTTGAATTGCTGGATCGGTATGCACTGACCGCTACAGTTTTTCTGTTAGAGAACTCTAAATCACTGATAGACGACGTGTTCCTTTAATGATTGCTCTGATGTTGACATATGAAGATGATATGTAAGCTGTAAATGTAAGGAGGACATGTGTAAGTTTTCTCGAACAATAGAGAATAGACAAATAGCAAAGTATTACTGAAGTGTCATCAGTTACACGCATTGAATGTAAATAACATAACTCCGTAATCTAGAGCATTATATTCTCATATACATTCTACAATGATTGCTATATTACGTTAACATTGTGTATTATTACATCACATAACTCAAGCACGATAAACAGATCACACTGATATAAATGCACTGAACTTACAAACACTATCTCTAGCATATACTCAGACAATATATAACATAAAGTAAATAACAGTGATCTTACTTCGTCTGTTACTCATACAATGTCCCTAAAACACGAGCAATCCAGAGAACCTTCCAGTCAGAACGGCTGATGCAACAGTATGGTGTTATGCTCATTCAAAGACTACTCAATTTCTGTATCAACCCAAGTAGCTCCGCCAAGCACTTATTCTGTGCGCCTCTCCATTTTAAGGACAAACATGGAGAATTCTGTACAGCCGCCCCCAAATTTGAGTAGCAAATGTGTAGATTAATATAATTCTTATGGTTGTGAATTCTCAGTATTATCTGGGAGTCCTGGAAGTGGGATAAGGTGGGCTACAGGTGCACTTTATCCTTCACTTGAACCTCAGCAGATCATATGCACTTATCGCTACTTGGCATGAGCTTCACCACTGTCCATTGGGCTTGTGGTAGGTTAGGATCAACTATCATTACTACTGTATCCAGAGTAAGGGACCCTGCCGGTTGCTGATATTTGCAGTAAGACTGAAGTGTTGGCAGGTAGTCTCGTACGTAATGAATCCAGAACTGATCTATCAATTGTAGAGAATACCTTCCACCTCAACTATGATGGCGTGAAGTACATCCTCTGACAATGATTGAGCTCCCACTGCAAATTGGAGGGCATTCTTGATTAAACAAATCTCCAGCTCACATGCTCCTCCGAAGTGTGGTACATTAGGTGGATTGAATTTACACCTCTGAAGTTTGTACCTCGACCTGAAATTATTTCTGCTGGTTTGCCTCGCCAAGCAATGAATCTGCGAAGGGCTAGTAAGAAGGCATCCGTATCTACTGAATTGAGGCAATCCAAATGAACTGCACTTGTGGTCAAGCACATAAAAATAACTCCCCAACGTTTCTCAGTAGGTCTGCCAATCTTAGCAATGAATGGCCCAAAACAGTCAACACCTGTTGAGAAGAAAGGTGGGTAGAAGATACGGAGGCAAGACGATGGAAAATCTGACATTTGAGGAACTTTAAGCTATGCTCTCCTCTTTTGGCCCCCCCCCAAGAGATGCAAGCTCTTCTGGGAAGCTCTGTCCTTGCAAGCTCTACAGAGAGTAGCTTCGGCTTCACCGTAACTGTTAGTCAACTGAGTCCGATTTGGCTCTGCCACCCCATGATGTTTCTGACATACAGCTTGGACTAGCTTTTTCCATTAAGCAAACTGATTTGCATCTGGAATATCATTCTGTGGTGACACGGATGCTATACTACAGAATGTCAGACTTTTGAGCTCATTTGATTTGGGTGGCTGAGCAGTGTGAGTTCTTTTAGGCCACTTATCTGGACCTAAGCTCCTTTATTTCTGATACACGAGTGCCGACAAATACCTTGAACCATCATGATTCCAATTGTAACCATTCTAGAACAGTTGTGGAATCGGTCCACAATGTGGTCTGTTGTACGAAAGATGATCTCGCTAGCTGTGCTCCAACTAGCACTGCACACAACTCTAAGTGTGGCATAGTCTGTTGATGCTTAGGGGCCACTCTTAATATGGCCATGACGAATGAAACATTAGTGACACTCATGAGTTGTAGAGACATTGTAATGTGTGATCAATATTGCACTAAGGTGAGGTAATTGGCTCTCCCATTCGTTCCAAGACTCACGCATATCTACAGGGATATCTGAATCATCCCAGTTTCCTCTCTTAGACCATAACAGCTGTATGAGAATCTTGGCCCTTGTCATGTAAGGCACAATAAAACCCAAAGGGTCATACTGACTCGCAAGTACTCTATAAACTGCATGCATTGTCAGTGTTGAATGCATGATAGGTCGGTATCTGTAAGCTAGAGTATCTGTGCTACAATTCCAACAAAGTCCTAATGTGGGTTCTCGAGGGTCACCCCGATTGTGTTCTAACCATAGTTCCATGTCCTGGAATCTAGTATCATGTGCTAAGTGAGCCACTACTGATGAGCGATTGCTAGCCCATTGTCTAATCCATCATCCGCCAGAAGTGCACGCAAGTCATCCATTCTAGTCTTAGCTGCTGCAGCTGTAGGGAGACTCTCCAGACAATTATCAACAGAAATTGGATTCGACTGACTGAATGAGATAAGGAGTGCTGCATGGATGCTCTTTGATGTGCTTCTGTAATGCATAGATGGCACAGCAAGGGCTACTGGTTGTTCTGAACGGCAGCACCTGCCATTCGTATATTTTTGGTGGAATCTCTCCTTGCAAATCCCGCCAAAGAAATCTCAATAACGGTCTGTCTTCAGGTAACAGGCGAACCTGATGAAACATACCATTGATGTCCCCACTGATTGCAATGTGATGCCGTCGAAATCGCAATAGGACCCCAAGGAGGGATGGTCCAAGATTTGGTCCTGGCAAGAGCTGCTTGGAACAACTGAACACTAGATGTGCCTTTCCATTATGGTAGACGAGGTGATGTGGCAGATACCAAGATTCCTCTGTTTCATTAGCGTCTTTAGCTGTGATCTCTCTCTCACCTTTCCTGCTTGAATTAGTTTTACTATCTCCCCTTGATAGGCGTCTGCACTTTGTGGTTGATCACTTTTCTGTACTACGGAGATTAGCTAGCACTGAATCCTGAGGAGCTCTCAGTTTGAGGGAATCTGTAGACTGTAAGAGTGGTGGCATAACAATGAACTCCATTGACTAACACCCTACAGGTTTTGCTAACTAGGATCTTAATAGACTCTTTGTCCTGTCTAGAATGAGTCAACCAGTGGTTGCATTAGACTTTCTCATCGTCTGTCATTTTGATGGACAGGGTTGTAAAAATTCCGTCATATAATCTATTATTACCCATCATTTTAAATTTCATAATTTAATTATAATTAGACATTTAATAGCTTTTATTTTCATTCACATTTTCCTTTTATAATCATGAACTTACAGGACGAGCATATAGCAGATTTTGCATTTATTTATTTATGAAGAGAACATATGAATAACAGGAGACACCACACAAAGTAGATGAATGTTTTTTTTCCCCTAAAGTGACAGTGGAGGCCACTAAAACACAATATATGAAAAGCACAATATTACAAAAAAAAGTATGATTAAAATATGAACAAAACTTATTTGACAACTCAAACCTTCCTCCCGGTACGCTTCAATTTAAACTTGAAGGTTTGTCTTAAAGGTTATACGTGTAAGACATTCAACTTGTCTTATATGGTCTGATCTTTGCAAAGTTCATTTATTTGTGATTTGTTTAATTTAAAAAGTACAAAACAAGAAACTAAATCTTGTAATTAAGAACAACAATAAAGTTGAATTTATCTTTTTATCCATTTTTATAATTCAATGAAATACCATGATAATACCATGTACTGTGATAATGCTCATGATATGAAAATGAATATACCGTCACATCCCTAGTTTGTTTATTTGTAGGTTTTTACTGTCTGTAAGATTATATTGTTAATTTCTGCTGGTGTCATTTCATATCTCGTCTTATCAGTCTTACTGCATCTTGAGTGATTGTCACAGATGAAGGTTTTGCTGCTCTGACTTTAGCTCTGAGATCTTAAGATAATTTCAGAATTTCATCTGATATATTGACAGAAATATTTTTAAATGGTGCATAATTGCAACAATTCTTCAATAATGTAGTTATGTGTGAACTACGTGTCACATGCTATTAGGAAATACTATAGAAACTGATGTAGTCCAAATGTAAATCCAAAAAAACATCCAATAAACGATCATAAGATCAGTGAAGTTCAGTAGAGGAACAAACTAATCTAAATCAAGAACCAGAATCAGAAAACAGAGGAACCAGACAGAAAAGTCACAATTGATTCATTTACAGTATTTAAAATAAACCACATTAGCTAAAATGAAGAATTATGAAGAAAACAACATCATTTATAGAGTGAAAAACATAAAAAATGTCTGATATTTAAAAATGTATCTGATTTGATTCATCTTTGTTTTGATTGAATTGAAGTCAGTAAAGATGTTTGATTAAATATTAGCTAGATTGATATTTAGATTTTTTTGTATAATATTGAATTGATGTTTCTTTACACATTTGAAATACAAACACACCTATATTTGAAAAAATATTAAACCAACACAGAAATGGTAATAGACACCTGTTGAACTAATGTGTGTGTTGTGAACTGAGAGAGTGAAGAGTGTGTCATTGTTCTCTGCAGGTTGAGCTATTGGGATGTCACAGATGAAGGTTGTGCTGCTCTGACTTCAGCTCTGAGATCAAACCCCTCACACCTGAAAGAACTGAATTTGTCATATAATAATCTAAGAGATTCAGGAGTGAAGCTGCTCTCTAATGTACTGAAGAATCCTCACTGTAAACTGGAGAAACTGTGGTAAGATTTCACAAAACTCTCAAATCCTCCTTCAATCTCCTTCTGTAGTAAATAATGATTTAATAATAATGAAAATAATTTTAACAAAAAAACATTGAAAACAGAGTTCTCTCAGATAACTGAAGATAATGTTATTTTAATTTATCAGCTTGAGTCCTAATTTTACCCTAAAAAATGAAAAATCTGTAATTTACTCCCCCTCATGTTTGGAGAATCCTCATTGTAAACTGAAGATCGTCTGAGAGTCACATGATCTGATATTCTGACAGAAATATTTTTAAATGGTGCACAATTGCAGCAACATAGAGTTATGTGTGAACTGTGTGTCATGTTATTAGGAAATGCTATAGAAACTGATCTAGTCCAAATGTAAATCCAAAAAACATCATCCAATAAACGATCATAAGATCAGAAAAGTCCAGAAGTTCAATAGAGAAACAAACAAATCTAAATCAAGAACCAGAATCAGAGAACAGAGAAACCTGACAGAAAAGTCACAATTGATTCATTTACAGTATTTAAAATAAACCACATTAGCTGAAATGAAGAATTATGAAGAAAACAATATCAAGAAAGAGAAGGAAAAACATAAAACAAATTATATTGTGTCAGATATATAAATAGATATCTGATTTTATTAATCTTTGTTATGATTGAATTAAAGCTTTTTCATTGTCAGTAAAGATGGTTGATTAAGTATTAAATAGATTCATATTTAGATATTTTTGTATCATATTGAATTGATGTGATTATTTACACATTTGAAACACAAACACACATATATTTGAAAATGTATTAAACGGCCACAGAAATGGTAATATTCTCCTGTTTAACGGATGTATGTGTTGTGAACAGAGAGTGAAGAGTGTGTCATTGTTCTCTGCAGGTTGAGTGATTGTGGTGTCACAGATGAAGGTTGTGCTGCTCTGACTTCAGCTCTGAGATCAAACCCCTCACACCTGATAGAACTGTATCTGTCTGATAATAATCTAGGAGATTCAGGAGTGAAGCTGCTCTTTAATGGACTGAAGAATCCTCATTGTAAACTGGAGATACTGGTGTAAGATTTCACAAAACTCTCAAATCCTCCTTCATTCTCCTACTGTAGTAATAATAATGATTTAACACCAATATATATATATATATATATATATATATATATATATATATATATATATATATATATATATATATATATATATATATATATATATATATATATATATATATATATATATATATATATATTAACATTGAAAACAAGAGTTCAGTCAGATAACGGAAAATTATTTTGCTTTAACTTATCAGATTGAGTCCTAATTTTACACCAAAAGATTAAAAATCTGTCATTTACTCCCCATTTAATTTATTCTCATGTTTGGAGAATCCTCACTGTAAATGGTCTGAACTTATATAGCGCTTTTTTTAACCTTAGAGGTTACCAAAGTGCTTTACACTGTGTCCCAATCACCCATTTACACACACATTCACACAACAATAACAGCAGAGCTGCCATGCAAGGTGCTAGCCTGCCATTGAGAGAAACTTGGGGTTCAGTGTCTTGCAAAAGGACACTTCGGCATGCGGAGTCGTGTGGGCCAGGAATCGAACCGCCAACCCTCCTATTAGCAGCCGACCCACTCTACCACCTGAGCCACAGCCACACCCACAACTAAACTGTAAACTGATGATCATCTGAGAGTCACATGATCTGATATTCTGACATCTGAAACGATTAGTTGACATTATCGTCAAGGTCGGCAGTAAAAAATTGTCGACAAAAATGTTCATTGTCGAATAGTCGTTTTATCTCTTTTTACATGAGGTCATATGAAACTAATGTGTGAGACTGACGTGTGAGAGGAGCACTTCAGTTTGAGTGCATGATAGGGGAGAGAAAGAAAACAGCTCACAGTCCGGACACATTACAAAATTTCCAAACAGCTTTAGCTGAGTGGTTTTCTAAATATGAGGGAATTACACAAAAATTCAATATAAGTAAATACAGAAGCAGTGTTGTAATGAAATAAAGCACTTTTTGTCCATTTGCACGTCATCATCAACTATAAGATGTAATTTTCTTTGACTACATTTATGTGATCAGAGTAAAACTGACTAAAATAAAAAAATAGTACATGACAAAATGTTGAAAAAATATTTTTGTCAAAAGATTAAACTATGACAAACAAAAACTGTGAAAAAATTAACACTGGCCACACAACGCTACAGAGTTTTAGAATTTACTACCCACATTTACTACTCGAGTTACGTGAGGCAGCTTGAGCTCAATCCTGTTGTGAACCAGCATACCACAGCTAGCCATAAGTGAACATTTTTAGTAAAAAAAAGTTTTAAATATGATCTATTTCTTACACACACATAGCGTTTCACTCTAAAAAACATTAATGAATCCACTGGAGTCGAACAGACTTTTAATGATAGCTGTATGTGCTTTTTGGAGCTTCAAAAATTTGGGACACATATACTCTCATTTTATGGTCCTACAGAGCTGAAATATTTGGTGAAAACTCAACCTCACCAAATATCTGAACTGATGTGTGTGTTGTGAACTGAGAGAGTGAAGAGTGTGTCGTTGTTTTCTGCAGGTTAGAATATTGTGATGTCACAGGTGAAGGTTGTGCTGCTCTGACTTCAGCTCTGAGATCAAACCCCTCACACCTGAAAGAACTGAATCTGTTTGGGAATAAACTAAGAGATTCAGGAGTGAAGCTGCTCTCTGATGGACTGAAGAATCCTCACTGTATACTGGAGAAACTGGTGTAAGTTTTCACAAAACTCTCAAATCCTTCAAATCATTCTCCTTCTGTATTAAATAATAATGATTTAACAATAATAAATATTAAAAACAGTTCTATCACATAACAGAAGGTATGTTACTTTAACTTAAAAGATTGAGTCCTAATTTTACCCCAAAAATTAAAAATCTGTCATTTACTCTTAAATTTTCAAAATCACACCTGGCAAAGCTAGTTTGAAGGTATTTTGCATCTAATTCTGTGAATTCTCGTGTCCACGCCATGTTTATTTGTGCCGTTCAAGGTTGCGATTCTATTTTCTCCCAGCAGAAGGCGCAGGGGCTTACTATGTGTGTGTGTGTGTGTGTGTGTGTGTGTGTGTGTGTGTGTGTGTGTGTGTGTGTGTGTGTGTGTGTATGTGTGTATGTGTGTATGTGTGTATGTGTGTATGTGTGTATGTTGAACAATGCTAATAATTTTCTGTGTGCGCAAATAAGTCCAGTTTGTTCATGTTTTTTAAAAAAAAAGGCTATAAATGCTTACAGACTGAATTTATCAACATTCTGTCTATGGTTGATCCAGATCCATTTGTCCTCATAACAATAACTACATTTCCATCCAAGGATTTAATGCAAAAAAAAGTTTTAGCGCATCAAAATAAAGCTGATGGAAACGCACATTATCGCTAAAATATCACAAATGTCGACATGATATTTTTCCGTTTAACTCAAGTGCATAAACTATGTTGATACATGAAATGTTGCGAAAAACTGGTTTGGAAACACTTTTTGTCAATAAAATTAGCATTAACGCAAAAATGTAGTGTCACATGACAGAGTTTGCCCCAATCGTTAGCCTGTGTTAATCATGACCACAGTATTGAAAGACCATTTATTCAACGTGATTATGGATTGATCTTTACGGCATAATCAGATCTGCAAACATGACACTTCCAGGAGTGCCAACACAAATATCTCATATCAAGTACAAGGAGAACAAATTAATGCCCACAGCTTGCGATTTAATTTATTCGCAGTATCCATCCCTTTATTTAATAAAGTTTATTTTCCACACCATTCAAAAAAATAGACGGCTGTCACGGAATTATCCCACAAAACATGAAACAGATCATTTCTGTGCACAAAATTAAATACACAATACTAGGAGAAAATAATCAGTGTTTTTTTTTTGGGGAACACTTACAGCCCAATTCTATTAAATTATTGTATTTAAAATAAATTACCAAATGAAAAAAGCATTACATTTAAAAAAAATAATTAATTACCAAACGAAAACAAATATATTTTTAGACCTATGTATGCCTTTTCTTTCCACAAACTTAAATTAGCCATACCCTGTTCTGAAGATGAATAAAGTCGGCTGAATGATGTTCTCAGAATGTTCTAGACTTTTTTCAAGAATATAAACTATCAGTACTATTTGTCCAATGCCGAGTTCACTTTCAGAAAACAAGCGCCTGGTCGAGCCTTTCCTGGGAAAGGGAAGAAATGTAAGGACAGACAATTTCTTCACCTTGGTGCAACTGGCAAATAATCTTTTGGCGAACAAAACCACCATTGTTGGCACAATTAATAAAATCAGATGAGAGATGCTTACACATACAAGGAATTTTTGAAAAAAAAAAAAAAAACTACAAAAACAGCAGCAAGACATAGATAATAATTAAACAATTATAAAAATTATACATATACGTTATACATCCACACGCAGTCACACACCTACATACGTGCATACACATACCCAGTGCAAATCTAGTACAAATCTGTTATATAATTACAACAAAATAAAATAAAAAATCAAGGTCATTAGCCAAAACAAAGGCTTTGGACTGCTCACATTAGCATTCCATTGTGTGTGGGATGTTGGAAATGTATATGGTGGAGTTACAAAGATCTCACAAATCACAGTTCAAATTATTGATTCAATAGCTTAGGTGGTAGTAAAATATTTAAAATTTAAAAAATCACAATTTTATCCAATAAAACAAATGTGGATACATGCATTTGTGCGCTGTCAAATGAATATGTTGAGAGCATATCTCAAACATGATTGTATAATGGTAGGTTGGATCGCACTGCACAAAAATGTCTCCCATCCGCTCGTCGATATTTAGACCTCTTGGCGTAGAAACGCAGAAGTGGACTCTTCCAGCTACAGGCCTTCGATCACAATGTGATTTATGCCAAATGAGAACGAAATTATCCAAACTAAATATAGGAGCATATCCTAAAATAATTGTAAGACAATGTTACCAGGACAAATGGATCTGGATCAACCGTAGACAGAATGTCGATAAATTCAGTCTATAAGCATTTATAGGCCAACTTTTTTTTTTTTAAATATAAAAACATAGTAATATAATAAACAAGAAGTCTATTCAAGAACAAACTGAAATTAATTGCGTACACGCACAAAAATAATTATTATTGTTATATCATAATAATAATGACTTCTTAAATATTCTGAAATTAAAATGCAAACAGAATAAAGCTGGACATAAAGAATTACATTTATTTTACCCCCACCTCACCAAATCTCTGTTGAACTGATGTGTCGGTTGTGAACTGAGAGAGTGAAGAGTGTGTCATTGTTCTCTGCAGGTTGAGTAATTGTGGTGTCACAGATGAAGGTTGTGCTGCTCTGACTTCAGCTCTGATATCAAACCCCTCACACCTGAAAGAACTGTATCTGTCTGGGAATAATCTAAGAGATTCAGGAGTGAAGCTGCTCTCTGATCTAAAAGATGATCCGCATTATAAACTGGAGACACTGCGGTGAGTAGTGATTAATTAATATAATCATTTGAATTGATCTCCTTAATTATGTTTCTTTTACAGATTCATTGTTACCTATGTACAATAAATGTATTTAACTATATTTAATATCTGTTTGATTCATTGATCTGTGAATATATAAATTATATTTTCAACTCTTTCAGTGTCTCTGTGTGTGAGATAAACAGATTTGAGTTGTTTTCTATTGATTACTATTAAGTGGAGTTGTAACGGAGAAGTTTGATCACTCGCAGATAGTGAGAGTACGTTTTTTCTGAAATAGGTAATGCAGTAATGTCCCATACAGCACATTTGACTTTGACTTTGTGTGTTTTAGGTTGTAGATGGACAGAGACGTCACAGTCAACAGAAGACAAACTGACCTGACACACTGATGTGTGTAACTTTACATAATTATTCAGAACACCTGCTGAAGTGACAGTGAAACAATTAAATGTTTCTTCCTCAATTGACTTTTATGGGTCAAAGACAAATAAAGATGTCTAAATTATAAAATGGGGAAATCTTTTAAAACTTCAGTTTAAAAAACATGTATAAATTTGTATATATGTAATCTTTATATTCATATTGGTTTTGAATACTTTTTTGACCTTTTAATGTTTTTTAAATAACAATAAAATGTTAAAATTATTTTAATTTACAAATGTTTAATAAGAATTATTTTCTTGTTTACAATCTCTGAACAGTTACACCACATTTTATATTTTAAAAAAATATATAAAAATTACTTTGAATTCTGAAATGTAAAATGTCCATCATAAGAGGCGTGTTCAATTATTTTGTGTTGAAAACGCATTTTAATGTATCTTTGAGTAACAAAACACAGAATGAATATCCAAATTGCAGTTTCTTGATTAAAGTCAACAAACTGATGTTTCCTGCAGGTCATTTCTCATGTCTGTAATCTGATCTAATATGTAAGTCAGTAAAACCAAGGAGCTTGTGGTGGACTTCAGGAAGAAAGACAGAGAACACAGCCCCATCACCATTAATGGAGCACCGGTGGAGAGAGTCAGCAGCTTCAAGTTCCTCGGTGTCCACATTACTGAGGAACTCACATGGTCCGTCCACACTGAGGCCGTTGTGAAGAAGGCTCACCAGCGCCTCTTCTTCCTGAGACGGCTGAGGAAGTTTGGAATGAACCAACACATCCTCACACTGTTCTACACTAGTACTGTTGAGAGCATCTTGACTGGCTGCATCACCGCCTGGTACGGCAATAGCACCGCCCACAACCGCAAAGACTTGCAAAGGGTGGTGCGAACGGCCAGAAACATCATCGGAGGTGAGCTTCCCTCCCTCCAGGATATATATAACAGACGGTGTGTGAAGAAAGCTCGGAGGATTATCAAAGACTCCAGCCACCCGAGTCATGGGCTGCTCTCACTGCTTCCATCAGGCAGGCGGTATCGCAGCATCAGGACCCGCACCACCCGACTACATGACAGCTTCTTCCCACAAGCAATAAGACTTTTGAACACATGATCTCTCACGATCAACAATCAGCACTGCACTTTATTAATCATCACTCTGTCAATATATTCTCCCAATTCAGTTAGTGTGTATATATATATATATATATATATATATATATACCCGTATCTAGTGTGTGTATTCTACATTGTGTGTATTGTGTACATTTGTTATGTAAATTGTTAGGTATGTGTACATTTGTTATGTAAATTGTTATGTAAGTTTGTTATGTTAATTGTTTTGTGTAATATGTTGTTTATTGTAAAGTGGTTTATGTCTCGTCACTGTCATCACTGCTATGTTGCTCGGAACTGCACACAAGAATTTCACCTGCTGTTGCACTCGTGTACACAGTAGTGTGACAATAAAGTGATTTGATTTGATTTGATTGATTTGATTTGATTTAAGTGCTGCTGTAGTTGTTTGTCTCCAGTGTCAGAAGCTTTTGTATGTAGTTTTGAGGTAATCTGTTCTGTTGAGCCACTAAACACACAACATAGATGAAGAATGAGAAGAGATAAACATTCAAATGAATGAGAGACTCTTCACTGACACTTCATGATTTTAATGTCGTTCCTTGTACAGTCACAGTTAATGTTTACGCACTGTGTGTGTTTGAACAGAAAACTGCATTTTTACTTTTTCTGAAGAAAATGTAAGTGGTGTTTGCCTGTGCAAAAGTCACATGTATGATGCAAGGGTGTTGTGGATGGTTACCAGGGTGTTACTAGGATGTTTCCTTACTGGCCAAAGTCAAAAGTCTGTCCAGTTTATCCGCTGTAACTGAACTCTGTATTATTTGGTTTGTTCAGTCGTGCTGATGGTGGATGATAAACTGAACCTGTTTGTACTGTAGTGAAGGTGGACAGGGTCTGAAATTGTTCATCTTATATGTCCGGCAGAGAAGTGACCCCATATCTGTCTCCACTCTCACCTCTAACGGACTGTAAATGCCTTCATGTACCTGTTCCTGTCTGAAACAAATGTACATTTTACATTTAATCATTTGGCAGATACTTTTATCCAAAGAGAGGAAGGATCCTGATCCTGCAGTGTCATGAGAAGTGCTGCATTACAAAGTTTCAGATGCATCAGAAAAGTACTAAAGACAGAGATTGGAGTGCAACAAGATTTTATGACAGACAACATTTAAATCTTTATATCTGTGCTAATGTTTGGATTAGGGACATAATATAAGAAAACTGAGACTTCCTTATGTTTTGTGCATAAAACTCTTACTGCGTTTCTAGATCAAATTTAAAATGACTCAAAATAAAAATGTACCTTGCAGTATAATTATTGCATGTTCAGTACTCTTTTGAGTGTTTTGATGTAAAGTGTATCAATAAAGTTCACAATCTTGAAGCATTTGAAACCACAACCTTTCAGTTGACAGCTCAGGGCCTCGTTTCCCAATAACGATTGATCTTAGTTGTTTAGAGCGTTTTCTTAGGTGTAGGAGGTGGTCTGTGTTCGGTTGCACCAGAACTGTAGTGCGCACTCGTTCAGGAATTAAAGTAACGCGTTGCGTTTTTCATCCCTGAAAGTTCCCAAAAACTAATGACACCACAAACAATGACATACAAATACTCTATCTGTCTGTCTGTCTGTCTATATCTTATAAATAATAGGCCTATATGTAGCAAGGTAAGCAGAAGAAGGGGAGGGGGATTGTGAAGAAACTACCAATCCCATTACAGATTGCTGATGGGTAGCCCAATTTAAAGGACAGGCAATATGGAAAGGTAGCCAGGGTCCTTGTTGTACCAGTTAGCCGTTTGGCTAGTAGCCGTGTGGGACTGGGTGTCCTGTGGTGTACTCCTTTTCAATTAAAGGTAAACTGGTATCTTTTTGGCGTACTATTACAATGGATTTTTGTAATAGCTTGTTTTATTGTACTGATGCAGTCACCAGCATAGATTTAATTATTTTAAGATTATTGGGGGTATTTGAATCCATTAAGGTATCATGTGGGTATGAGTTGGTAATATGGTTACTTTGTTTTAGAACTGTTTGCCTGATGAAGTGAATTCAGGACCACCATGTATTTGTCTGGTTGTGCACCTTAAAGGTATGGTTATTAATTGAGTTTGTTGTTTGTTTGTTTGTTATTTGGATGTGACTGACACTCATGAAAAATATTCTATTTTGTTATAGGGTGTTGGATGTCATTTGCTAGTCGCTGTTCTCTTATATTGTTTTTTTTTTTTTTGTCTTATGTTTGTTTGGTTTTATGTGACAATTGTGAAATTGACTGCTCCCTGACTTATTTGTGGTAATTAATTTCCTAGCCAGCTTATGTATGTTTCTTTGTTTATTGTGTTTTTTTTTTTGTTTTGTTTTTTTTTTTTGTTTAATGTATTGGTTGATTTGTTGCTGGCTAGTGGAATTGTTTGTGTGTGTGTGTGTGTGTGTGTGTGTGTGTGGGGGGGGGGGGGGGGGGGGGGGGGGGGGGGGGGGGGGGGGTTTTTTTTTTTTTTTTTTTTTTTTTTTTTTTTTTTTTTCTTTAAATTATGTATCTAATTCAAACTGCTTTTTACTCTTGATTGGGCTGCAGGGGGTAGTTTCCCATCGGTGGAGAACTGGGAGTACAATTTAAGAGCCCTTATGGGTCTTGGGGGTTGATTTGTGTGGTTACTAATTGTGAACGTGTATCTCATAATCATGTTTATAGTGAAGGGCTTATGGGGGGTTTGCTGTGGTTTTCACATGAAGTGCAGTGAAGTATAGGTAGCTCAGGTTTTTTTGTATTCCTAGTTAGACAAATTGAGAAATTGCTGCCCCTGTCAGCTGAATTAATTCATGCCCTGAATAATTTTACGGTATTGTTTAATAAAGGATTTTTCTTTTTTTTTTTTTTTTTTTTTCCCTTCTTTTGTGGCCCTAGAGGGTGTCACATATAGGTGAATGCTCGGTCCACTTTAGTGATGGCAGGGTCAGAGTCAGTGTGAAAATCGTCGTCTTCAATTAATCCTCCAATCTCGAATTAAATCAACTATCTATAATATTTTACGCCTATATTTATATTGAATGTGTGTTAAATTAGTTGACGCATGCTCAGATGACTTATGGGTGGGATCATGCAACAGAGTCAAACTCGAGTCTGATTTAACTGAAAAAATTCAATAAAATAAAAAAATACTGTATTATACCATAAGACTGAACAGGAGCTTGCTGTTGATATTTTGTTCCTCAAAGGCATCCTCATTTATAGCATTTAACTGTATTTATGAAGAATGGTTCCCAACAAAATTACCTGCATTTTTACAGCACTTGTTTTACAAGTGTGTTTTTCTCTACTTATTAAATCTTTTTCATTTAATTTTGTTTATTTAAAATCTACATAGAAACAACTTTGTAATGCTTTGGCAATACTCTTCACTCTTCAAATTATTCATGAACTGGCCAAATAATTTAAGGGGACTGCATTAAATTAGAAAACATACATTTGAACATTAGACCTTAAATAAAAATGTTAAATTCACTTGTTTTATATAGAATATATAGTCGATAAAGTATTTAACACAATGACATCAGAAGTAACTAAATAAATGACTGAAATTAATAATCCATTACTTTACTTTTTTCAATAAAAAGGTAATTTATTTACAGTAATTACTTAGTAATGCATTACACCCAACACTGATAGAGAATACCAAAAATTACAGCCCAAATACTTTCCATTTGCAGCTCTGTTAGTCATATTTCTATAAATTGTTCTACAGTATTACATCATAGTTAATTATATTAGCACACACACACATGCGTGTTAGGCTCTTATTTGTGCATGTAACATTGAAACTACATCAGTGATGTTTATGGTTGGTGCTTCATCATCAGGTTTTTTGCTGCTTTATTTTGTTCTAAACAGCAGATGAAACTGTTTTGACACTCTGGAAGCTTTTAAGCTTTAATTTCCCATCTCTAGTCTGCTGTCCTAAAATCAACATGTTCAGTGAAAATTTCCACATCATATATTATACAGCAGTTAAAGACAAAAACAGAAATAATTTTCATGAACTTTGTTTAAAGCAGAAGTGTGTAATTATTTTTATGTTAAAATACTTTCTCCTATCTCAGATTATTGTGCAGAGAAAACTATGAGTAATCCATCAGTAGTAACACATTTAAAAATGCTTTTTGTTTTGAGCGACCTGTCCAGCTCCACACAACAACGATGTTGGCTCAACCAATGGTGTGACTTTAGGGCGGGACTATCTGTTTGTTTGATCAATGGTAGACGGAGGAGAGTGTTTGAAAAACACAGTTTGTAAACAAGTTTATTTGTGTAGTTCAGTTTAGTGACACTAGTGGTGCACAAATGACACACTTGAAATGAAGTCTCTTACCTGAAGTAAATGTAGTGTTTCATCAGCTGTTCAGATATCCTCAAGTGTTGCGTTGTAAATTCAAGACGCACAGCAGTCAGAGATCCAGTCACAAACACTTGATGGCAGTTTTGTTCAGATCTTTGTGTCTGACACTGAAATTACTGAGAAATAAAGTGATTGAGTTACTGAAGAGATCCATGTGTGTAAGAGACAATGATTTAATATGAATGTTGTGCAGATATTCACCTGTTTACTCAATTCAATCTACTTCACCATAGTGTGATGTAGATATTCATGATTTAAAATCATTGGGTGTTCAATATTTTAATAAATAACTGAAAACTGTATCTGAATCAAACAGGAAACACTAGACTTTATGACACATTCAGCATCTGTTATTCCTCACAAACCTTCAACTGTGACAGTATTTTATGAGTCAAATAAATGACACACAGATACACATCAGTACTGTCACAGCTGAAGGTTTGTAAGGAACAGCCGGTGCTGAATTTACACATCTCACACATTATCACTGCACTTTTACAAGCTTTAAAGAGCTAATTCAGTCAAAAGTGAACAGTTTATCATAATTTACTCACCCTCATGTTGTAACAAACCCATTTAACTTAAAAAGAAATTAAGATGTCAGTCACTGAATATTTTCCACCTTTAATGAAAGTGAATGTTGACTAAAGTTGTTTGTGTTCCACTGAAGAAGAAATCATATGGGTTTAGAACAACATGAGGGTGATACAATTATGACAGATTTGTAATTTTGCCTCAAATATCCCTTGAAGAGCATGAAAAACCTGCTGCACCTTTAAATGTTGTTTGTCTCTTTCAGACTCCTCCTCGGGTGAAAGTGAAACTATTAAAACAGGATCCATTTCATGACAAGAGCAGGAAATTACACAATGAGAGAAACAGAGAAAAAGTTCGACAGTTTTTGTTCCGCTGAATCGTCTGAAACAATCAATAAATTAATTGTGAAGTATTTTGTAGGTGATATTCTAGTCAGTAAAGAGGAAGTGAACATCAACAGTTCTTGACAGGTGAGTACTGAACTGCTGCTAAACAAACCAAAACTCACAAGACAACAATAATAAACCTTTCAAACTATCAGCTACAGTAAGACATCTAAAGCCCTATTCGCACGGGATTAGTACTATCTGGGGACCTCGTGTGATTCAGAAATTACCCCACCACATCTGAATTTCGCAGATATCTCAGTATTAATCACAGCAGAACAAACAGATACTGAGACTTTTGCTCTTTTATCTGAATTGTCAGTATGTGTTCAGTTTCTTTGGCACTGAAATGTTATTTCTTCTATTGACTTGAAACGTTGCTTTGTTTTATTCTGTTGAGTCTTCTGATGTTTTCTCTTTATGCTGGTGTTTAACATGTCATAAAAGCTGACAGTCTGCAATTGAACCTCATTGATTAATTTCTAATGGAATATTCTAGAGTACAAATAAAAACAAATGTGTCAGTATTGAACAAATAAACACGTCACAAATATAGATGATGTCCCGTTTGTTGACAGGTGTTCAGTGGACTGTTCAGATGATGTCATGGGCTCCACAAAGGATCTCAGTGGACAGACAGACACAGGGAAGATCAAGAGGTCAGAGGATTTCAATGCTTTAATAAAATACACTGATAGATATTTCTGATATGCTGCACAACACTACAGTATACAAACACTGAGGAGAAATGAGAACAGACTGGATTATCTCAAGTACAGACAGTGGCGTCTGATGCTGATGACTCACCTGGGCTGCCACCTTGGGGTCCGCTGGCCCAGTCTGAGCCTGACGCACGGATGTCCACTATGCTTTCCCGGGCCGCCGTGAGTGCGAGGTGGACTAGAAAGGTGCTTTATTGATCTCCTTTTTAATCTCCTCTCCCATCACTTCAGCCAGAGAGCTCTTGTTTACCTAGAAAGATGACACAATCAGTGGCGCAGATAGGATTTTTTAACTGGGGGGGACCAAGCTGTCAGCAAATGAGTTACTTTGCGTAATTTGGGCTAATGATTTGCACTAAAAAGCCATTGGGGGATTCTTATTTGAAATCATGGATAAACAACAATGAACAAAGTTAAATAAAGGCCTACCTGATCACCACTAGCAATGCATGATCAGACTGTTATTTGACTAGTATGCCAATCACCCACCAAAACTTCATCGGGTCACTATGAATCAGGGGGGGTCATGTCCCCCCCGTCCCTAGTGCCATCTGCGCCCTTGGACACAATCGATCAGTCTTTTCAGCATTTCTCTATTTTGTTTTACTCTTTCATTGTGGAGCTCCGTTTCCCTTCACATTTGTTTGCTGAGTTGTAGATCCACTCAGGTGTCACCGAACATTTTCAAGAGCACCGTTGCTTGCAATTGTCCTGTCCTGCCATGCTTTGTCTCGTTGCGGCCTTGGTTAGGCAATTCAGCTTTGCAACCCAGCATAGCTCCAAACACCATATCGGTTGGTTGCAAATAACAACTTGAAAGTGATTTGATTTGAATGTACCAATCACCTTCCGAAACAGCAAAATCTGTACATTATTACATAAAAACAATTGGATTGTGTTGTGGTCTTCTGTGCATACTGGACAGTAGGTGGCGGTAGAGGTTTGTGATATGTGAATATTGAGAATAGGAGAATAAGAGAAGTGAAGCGTTGCACAAGCTGCTGTAAGCCCGTTTATCGGTCCAATGGCGGTCTCCAATAATACGGGTGAAGGTCTCTGCGCGTTACTGTCTTTTTTTTTACGCAACACAACCAGATTAAATGAAATACATTTTCTCTTATGTATTACCTCGTTATTTCATCTGACTCCATAAATGAAAAAGGTTTTAATGATATCTGAGCATCATTAAAAGTGAGCGAATGTTTGATTATTCTTTTTAACTCTTTAATTATACTTTACCCGTTCAGATTAGGAAACTATGTCGCTTTGAGGTCCTCGCGTGTTTTCTCTACACCGCGGGTCTCACGATCACAAGCGGTCAGTATTGGATCATCAAACAGAGGTAAATTGCTATATACCTGAGATCGGTCACGTTCACGTATACACAATCAAAGATACTTCAGTATAGCCCCCATGGAATTGCATACACTTGAATTTAACTTAACGTTTTCTTCAGTAGAGGTCACGGCCACTATTACAGATGTAAGTTGACCAACATAACTTCTCTTATAATAACTTATTGGCCATGTCGTGGTTTCCCGCGTACACTTATCTGGAGAAACATCAAATTAAAACAGAGGTAAGACACACCCGAATTTAGATTGGTCAAGCAGCATTTAGCTGTTCTAAACGGAAACACACTTTCTGTCTTTGCAAACCAAGTACACTTGAACTGATGCCAAATATTAGTCGTCACTAATCTGACGCAGACTTGCGGTAACATACGAATCGCTCAATCTGTTTGGGAAAAACTATTTCAGAGTCAGTCAGAATAAAATCAAATGTTTACAATTTATTGACCAGGTAACATAACAAGTCCATCGCAGTTGCCTGATATAAACTACACACAGTAAACTGTGCGGGATCGTCTGACTACAGAGAACCACGAACGATGTGCCACATCTCCTTAAATACCCAAATAATTATATAAGCTAACCAAATGGTGGTGTCTGTCCTTCTAATTAGATTTGGGTCCCCTATTGAGGGGGTTCCTGTACATTTATATATAGTAGGTATGGAGGATCTGGGGGAGGGCACACCTTTAAGGGGCACACCACATCTCATGTCTTATAACTTCTTTTAGCTTTTCATTGTGGCTGGGAGGATGAGACCAGTTTACCAGGCGCACTGAGACCCTTAAAATGATACCAAACATGTTATAGTTACTTTTTTGTACACACTTGACATTGTATAGGTTTTTAGTGAGTTCTAAGTGAGGGGGGGAGTAGGGGAAGATAATCAGATGGTAGAATTGAGGTGCGAGCCCCTGCTGGCTGCGTCTCGGATGTTGCTGTTACATGTGCAAGAGTTCAAATGTTGATTCTCATGAGAGCCTTTTGTTCCCAGACTCGCTGGCACCTTACACTGCTATCTGTGCTGTACTACTTTGCTACTGATCATTAAAGAATTCCTTATTTAAGAATTTCCTTCATTCTTTCTTACTAAGGATATAACAGATTGCTTCAGATTTAATTACTTTAATGCTGCCTTTATGAGCTTTTTAAGCTTCAAAGTTTTGGTCACCATTTACTTAAACCTACAGAGCTGAAATATTATTCTAAAAATCTTCCTTTGTGTTCTACAGAAGAGAGAAAGTCACACACATCAGGGATGGCATGAGGGTGAGTAAATGATGGGAGAATATCCATTTATGGCTGAACTTTTCCTTTAAATTAAGCAGACTTTAAAGCTAATCCATGATTTGTTGATTCATGTTTTATTTTAATTCGAGTTGTGTTGCACCACTTAATTTTAATCAGTTTTAAAAAAAATCAGAGATTAAAATTTTAACCTGATTAAAACCTTCACCTGCAAATAATTTTGTCCACCATGATGGATTATGAATCTAGCTGTAGATCATTAATACACAGGGCCGATCAACCAGGTTGAGAACATGTTGCAGCAGCGTTTTCAAAAAGAATCAAGACACAAATCTCTGCTTGAACACCTCCCGTCCCTTCAGTGCCTTCAGTATTATGTGGCCAGAAATAAAGAGTTTATGCTGCTATCTGAAGTGAGTATTAGAGAGGAGGGGAGCAATAATGATCACCTGTTGCTTGTAATAATAGAATAAACGTCTATCAGAGGGATGATGGCACATCCACTGTTTGCTTACCCAGTCAATCATCTTTAATTTTAGGTCATTTTTTTAATTATTGAAGCCAACTCAGCTGCAAGATGAGATTTAAATCATAGTTTAAAGTAATGGAGCAACAGGATTAAAGTTCATCTCGATTAACTGTGACATTAAATCAGCATCAAAATATGTTTAAAGTGTCATTTTAATTTTAAACAAGGTTTAACAGAATTATCAGATAAACCTTCATGTAATCTAAGTTTAAGAATAATTTGTATTGGTGCAACCCACTTTAACACTATTAAGACTATGAGCCAAATCACTAGAGAGGTGAACGGCACCTTCTCTGGAGGAATGATGTCCATCTCTATTTAAACTCATCCAATACTCTATAAATCTGATGCTATTCTTTGAACACCACTCAGACATCCAGCTTTGTCACATCATTGTGTATCATAATCATATGCACAAATGTTGTTAGAAGAAGATTTTTAAATTGTCTTCATGAGGTTTAAATGAACAAATATAAACTCTTGTCCCAACTCCATATGAAGAGATCAGACTCACCGGAGCCCAGCTGTGTGTCCATGAAGAGTGACGCGTCTATGGATGTGCCATTACAATTTAAGGGTGAACACACATCAACTGGAGTGAGGTAAAACATTTTTGTCGAGATAGATAGAGATACTGTAGATAATTTCTATGTTTAAAAATATCAGCTATATTAACTCTTGTCTCTATTCTGTTAAAGTCAACTCCATATGAAGAGATCAGACTCACCGGAGCCCAGCTGTGTGTCCATGAAGAGTGACGCGTCTATGGATGAGCCATTACATTTTAAGGGTGAACACAAATCAACTGGAATGAGGTACAACATTTTTGTCGAGATAGATAGAGATACTGTAGATAATTTCTATGTTTAAAAAAATCAGCTATATTAACTCTTGTCTCTATTCTGTTAAAGTCAACTCCATATGAAGAGATCAGGCTCACCAGAGCCCAGCTGTGTGTCCATGAAGAGTGACGCGTCTATGGATGTGCCATTACATTTTAAGAGTGAACACAAATCAACTGAAGTGAGGTACAACATTTTTGTCAGGATAGGTCAATTAGTATTATGATATATTTACATTATAAAGCTCTAAAGAGTGCAGTTTGGTAACTATGTTCTGGTTTGCACATAAATTGTCCAATAAAGAAATTGATACATATCATGTACCACATCAAACTTGTCCTAAGGTCATAGGTCAATCATAAGCTCAAGCTCCACTTTACACCATAATAGTAACCCCCAAAACTTCAACATTACCATAACTCTTCTGAATCTCAGCATAAACCATTCAATACTAGATTCCTCAACCAAAAAATAAATAAATACATTTGACAGGCTCGCATTCGGCTGTATGCAGACGCTGAGCGTTTGTGTCAAAATCAAAGTATACTTTGGGCTTTAATTTCCCCATATTTTGTATAATGCTGGGCTTAATTATTAGTAAACAAAGAACAGCTTGCCCTGGGACATTAGATCTGCTGAATCTGTCTTTTACATCTCAATTAAAAACTCATTTGTATCAACTTGATTTCACTACTTTGTACATTTTCGTTTTAAACTTTTGTTTTACTGAGTGTGTTTCGATTTTATGTTTTGTGAAGCACTTTGTGCTGGATTGCTGAAAAGAGCTGTATAAAGTTATTATTATTTCCATCTGCAATTAATGTCCTTTTAACTGTATGGTCTTCAATCATTTTAAATATTCATTAAATGTGGATTATGTTTTGTGTATAACTATAAGCCCATGAAATGCTCCTTCACAGCGTGCACTTGAATGCTATTGACTTGTGCTATAGTCAGACTTTACAGGCATGAAAACAGTAGAACTCATTGGCTTCGAACGGGAGAGACATCAGTGAACTATAAATATGAGTCAGTGTATGGAGGTGAACGAGAATGATTCATTCACCAAGACCGATTCATTCACAAATGAAACATCACTACAATTCGTTTTAATAGAAGTGACCCGTCTCTGCTAAATAGTCTCTGGTAATATTAAAAAGGGAATATTCAGAAAACCTGATGATAGTGGAAGTTTTTGAGTGTAGTTTATACTTTTCACTCTGAGTTTTACATGTTTGTTTGATTCATTTGAGATTGTTCATCATCTCCTTGTATAATTAGTTAAAGGGGAATGTGTGTTGATGACTTCTGGAGTCACATACTGTAGACTGACAAACAGTGAAAGACAAATAATATCACACTTTTTTTTAAAAAATATGTAAATTATCTCTTATTTTCACAATCAAAATGTAAGTCCTTTTTCAATCTAAATCTCCACTTTTACTTTTACATCTGAAAGTCACATGTGGTGCCTGTTTAATTTCACTTTCACATTTGAAAATAAAAGTGGTGATTTTGAGTAAAACGGACATATGTTTTGATCTGTTTCTTACCCACACATATTGTTTTGCTCCCGAAAATATTGATTTAACCACTGAAATCATATGGATTACTTTTAAGTTTTATGTGATTTATGGAGCTGCAAAGGTCTGGTCACCATCTTCTAAAAATCTTCGATTTTGTTCTGCAGAAGAGAGAAAGTCAAACACATCTGGGATGGCATGAAGATGAGCAAATGATGAGAGAATGTACATTTTGGGGTGAACTACCCCTTTAATTAACTTTAGATCATCTCTGTTTGTCAACATTTGAGTTTAGTTTTTTCATAAGGGCAGCAAGATCACATATCACTCAGTTCAATATCTAATATTAATTTCAGTGTGTGTTTGTGTCTGATTCTCTTCATTGTCTGTTTTAGGCCCGAACTGCTGCCCAGATCAGACGTACAAGAACAAACCTGTGTGCTCGAGAAGAGAGATCAGTCTATGAATGTACCAACACACTGGAGTGAAAACACATGTTTCAGGTAAAATAAAAGTGTTTCTTGGTTTTAGTTTCACATTACTACATAAATACACGTGAGAATGATGTCACCATTCTTGCATTCTCTTTAATGATCTTTTGTCCTCATATATAATTGAATAGATATTTGAAGTAATTAATTTCACTTTTACTTTGTACTTCATTGCACAAAATAGATATTTTTATGATCTAATAAGAATAAAATTGATTTACATTGGAATGCACTCTTATTTCCTTAATACTGAAAGCTGCAGTGGTTACATACTTTAAAATGATTTTCACTTTTTTTTGTAGTGTTAAAATATTGATGTGTGTTCTGATCACACAGACTGACTGAAATGATTGTACAAAGTCTCAACCTGCAGATTATGGGAGTGTAATAGTCATGTTAGACGACCTTGGACAATAATAATTTTGCTTGCTGACGTATATTTTTAGGGAGACAGTCATTATGATTCTTATCAACTTGATTTTTTGCATAATTTAAATCAGTGTTTATCTTGACAACTAAATAACAGACAAACAATGTCAATGATAACAAATATGATAAATAAATGATTAAAGCATAATTTGGACAACAAAAACATACTGCAAGATATTAACAGTACAAGATAAACAGATGAAGAAACATCTAGATAAATACCCTTCAATAAACAGATGTTTTAGATATAGATTCATTTAATCCAATCAGGATTTGTGGGTTTTTCATGCACAGTGGCAGGTACTTTTGCTCATCTACTGTGGCTGGCGAGCCCGGGGACGACCTGCATAGTGTCATCTATGAGAATGGTGCAAATGATCTCAGTCCATCTCAGGAGGTGCTCTGAGTTTAGTTCACATTTTACATGCATTGTGAATTAAATCCTGCAGGTTCACTTTATTTTGACATTTCTTAATTACAAATATTTGTGGCATTATATGTTACCATACAGTACATAACAAATGACATGCAACAACATTAGGTGAATTGTCATGTGTGTCTTCATAATTCAGTACAGCCTCAGAAATACTGCTTGAACCAGAAGTTTCTGTTATGTGCTTGTCTACTCTTTAGCCTCTGTTTGTATGTTGCAAAATTAGCATTATGATAAAAAGAATAATAATATGGTGTTAAAATCCTATATATTTTTGACATCAAAGTGGCTGGTAAAATTGGGCATTCACCCTCCACTGTGGCTGGTGGGCAAATAAGATCCCCACTTGAGCTGTACAGGTTGATTAAAACAGGTTAATTACTTCACTCATACACATACTATTTATATATGAAATTAATCACAATATCCACAACATATATCTAATATTATTACTTACATCTGCACAGACAATGAACCGAATGAACAGGTGAACTTGAACTAATTTAAAAGTCTGGTCATAATACGTGTAACTTGCGTTGTGAATGTGCTGTTTCTGTAAAAAACACACTATACACTGGCTAAATTGACTAACTTCTAAAGAGTCGTTCATACTTGAGTATATTATTTCAGGAGGTTTTTACAAGGACGGTTGTTCAGTATTTTGTATGTAGTCTGTCTTTTATATGTTTGAAACATGTTTAAGAATATTTGTTACAGTTTGACACATTTTAATTATGCACATTATCATCAACTAACACTTTTTTTATACTAACATTTTATGCCATTTCAGAACTGAGTAACACATAAAATGAATGAAAATGACATGATGAAATCTAAATTTATTTTAAAGGACATATTTGTCAAAAGACTGAAATGACAACAACAAAAAACGTAAAAATTAACACTGATTTCAATCTTACAGTCACTCGCAACATGTTGAAGTCCAAAACACATTCAAATCCAATCTGCTGAAGAAGTTTCAGTGTTTGTGTGAGGGAACAGCAAAGCAGGGAAACCCAACACTCCTAAATGAGATCTACACAGAGCTCTACATCACAGAGAGTGAAAGAGGAGAGATCAATAATGAACATGAGGTGAGACAGATTGAGACACAATCCAGAAGAGCAACAACAGAGGACACACCAATCAAATGCAATGACATCTTCAAACCTTTACCTGGACGAGACAAACCCATCAGAACTGTGCTGACAAAGGGAGTCGCTGGCATTGGAAAAACAGTCTCTGTGCAAAAGTTAATTCTGGACTGGGCTGAAGGGGAAGCCAATCAGGACATCCACCTCATATTTCCACTTCCTTTCAGAGAACTCAATTTGATGAAGGACAAAAAACTCAGTCTTTCAGATCTTCTACAGGATTTCTTCCCTGAAACAAAAGAATTGGAGATATTCAGAGATGTATATAAAGTTTTCTTCATCTTTGATGGTTTGGATGAGTGTCGTCTGTCTCTGGATTTTCAGAACAATGTGAGATTGTGTGATGTCACTGAATCAGCCTCAGTGGATGTGCTGTTGACAAACCTCATCAAGGGGAATCTGCTTCCATCTTCTCTCATCTGGATCACCTCCAGGCCAGCAGCAGCTGATCTCATCCCCTCTGAGTTTGTTGATCGAGTGACAGAGGTACGAGGATTCAATGACCCACAGAAGGAGGAATACTTCAGGAAGAGAATCAGAGATCAGAGTCTGGCCAACAGAATCATCACACACCTGAAGTCATCAAGAAGCCTCTTCATCATGTGTCACATCCCAGTGTTCTGCTGGATTTCAGCCACTGTTTTAGAGAGACTGTTGAGTGAAGTAGAGAGAGGAGAGATCCCTAAGACTCTCACTCAAATGTACACACACTTCCTGATCATTCAGACAAACATCAAACATGAGAAGGACTATGAGAAGAAAAGTAAAGACAGAGACATGATCCTCAAACTGGGGAAACTGGCTTTTGAGCAGCTTGTGAAAGGCAATCTGATCTTCTATGAGGAAGACTTGAGAGAGTGTGACATTGATGTGACAGAAGCATCAGTGTACTCAGGATTGTGCACTCAGATCTTCAGAGAGGAGTTTGGGTTGTATCAGGGGAAAGTGTTCTGCTTTGTTCATCTGAGCATTCAGGAACATCTAGCAGCTCTATATGTGCACCTCTCCTTTACAAACAACAACATAAATGTGTTTGAACAAATCACTGAACAAATCTCTGAACAAAGACTGTTCTCTAAAGTTTTACATTTTATGAAACAGAATTCATCAAAACAGGTTTCTATGTTTGACCTGCATCAGAGAGCTGTGAATGAGACTTTAAAGAGTAAGAATGGACATCTGGACCTTTTCCTTTCTTTCTTTCTGGGTCTCTCATTGGAGTCTAATCACACTCTCTTACAAGAACTACTGACACAGACAGGAAGCTGCTCCTACAATAAAGAGGAAACAGTGAAATACATCAAGCAGAAGATCAGGGAGAATCAGTCTCCAGAGAAATCCATCAATCTGTTTCACTGTCTGAATGAACTGGGTGATGATTCACTTGTGAAGGAGATCCAAAATTATCTGAAATCTGGGAAAATAAAAGAAACAAAACTCTCCTCTTCACAGTGGTCAGCTGTATTGTTTGTGTTGTTGACCTCAGAGCAGAAGATGGATGAGTTTGTTCTGACACAGTATATTGGAGCACATAATAAAGCAGATGAAGTTCTTCAGTATCTGCTGCCTGTTATTAAAGAATCCAGATCAGTTCAGTAAGTTCTCTCACAACAATCACAGCAATGTTAAAACATCACATTTAGGAAATTACACTAATGTCACTGAACAGGACAGGTAGCTGAAGATTCACAGTGCTTACTACACTAACACCAAATAGATTTTTGTGAGGTTCTTTTGAGATCATAGAGATCTGGTCATGGTGTAATGAGGGACAGAACTGACAATAGTGTCTTCAGATGAGAAAAGTGTCTTCAATTAGTTTCTAACAGGAGCCAGAAGCCACTGAAGAGACATGAGCAGAGGTGAAACATTAGAGAATTACTGAAAGGATAAAAGAAATCAAGAAGCAGCATTTTGCCATGTCATGAGTGAATTGTATTTAACTTTGCTCCCCTGTAATGACTGTATTTTCCCTAAAAGTGTGTGTCACCTGGTCACTATCATGTGAAGAATCTTTTTCATGGACAGACAGACAGCAGCTGAGAGGGAATTATAGCTGTTCAGAAAAATTACTCCATTTATTTTTAATGAGTGAACACAATCCTTAAAACCTGCAGCAAACTGCTTTCAACAATACTTCATAACAGGCTTCTGTAACGACATCCTCTATGTAGAGCTGGTCATGGACAATTTATTTTCTGATGTTTTTATAGTTGACCGAACATGTTAAAACAATAATAAAAAAGACATACCAAATTACTAGGAAACTCTGAAATTCATGTTTCATTTTCAATTGCACTTTCCCCTCAAAATATTACCATTATTGTTACTTGTTTATATGCAATTTAAAATAAACCGTAATAAATTAGAGAAATTCAAGCTCAGACTTTTGAAAGCCGCCATGTCTCTTTGAATCTTATATGGTTTGATCTTTGCAAAGTTACTTTCTTTGTGATCAATTTAATTAAAAAAATAAATAAAAAACAAGTAACTAAATCTTGTATTTAAGAACAACAATAAAGTTTATTTAACTTTCAACCCATTTTGTAATTCAATACGTGATATGAACATGTTCAGTTATAAATGCTTCAGCAATTGTCATGATATGAAAATGAATATACCGTCACGTCCCTAGTTTTTTTATTTGTAGGTTTTTACTATCTGTAAGATTATATTTTAAATTGAAGCTGGTGTCAGTTCATATCTCATCTTTTTTATCTTACTGCAGGTTTAGTGATTGTGGTGTCACAGATGAAGGTTGTGCTGCTCTGACTTCAGCTCTGAGATCAAACCCCTCACACCTGAAAGAACTGAATCTGTCTGTGAATAAACTAAGAGATTCAGGAGTGAAGTTGCTCTCTGATGTACTGAAGAATCCTGACTGTAAACTGGAGATACTGCAGTAAGATTTCACAAAACTCTCAAATCCTCCTTCATTCTCTTTCTGCAGTAAATAATCAATGATTTAACAATAATGAAAAATAAAAAACAAACAAACAAAAAAACATTGAACACAGAGTTCTCTTGAACATTGGAAGAGACATTTGCTTTAACTTATCTGACTGAGTCCTAATTTTGTCCTAAAACATGAAAAATCTGTAATAATATACATGTTTGGAGAATCCTCACTGAAGATCGTCTGAGAATCACATCACAGTTATGTGTGAACTATGTGTGTCGTGTGTTATTAGGAAATACTATAGAAACTGATCTAGTCCAAATGCAAATCCAAAAAAATCATCCAATAAACGATCATAAGATCAGAAGTTCAGAAGAGAAACAAACAAATCTAAATCAAGAATCAGAGAACAGAGAAACCAGACAGAAAATCACAATTGATTCATTTACAGTATTTAAAATAAACCACATGAGCTAAAATGAAGGAATTATGAAGAAATTGAAGGAAAAACATAAAACAAATTATTTTGTGTCTGATATTTAAAAAGATATATATGATTAAATAAATTTTTGTTTGGATTGAATTAAAGCTTTTTCATCATCAGTTAAGATGGTTGATTAAGTATTAGCTAGATTCATATTTAGATATTTTGTATCATATTGAATTGGTGTGTTTATTTACACATTTGAAACACAAACACACATAAAATTGAAAAAATATTAATCGGACTCAGAAATGGTAATATTCTCCTGTTGAACTGATGTGTGTGTTGTGAACAGAGAGTGAAGAGTGTGTCATTGTTCTCTGCAGGTTGAATGATTGTGGTGTCACAGATGAAGGTTGTGCTGCTCTGACTTCAGCTCTGAGATCAAACCCCTCACACCTGAAAGAACTGAATCTGTCTGATAATAATCTAGGAGATTCAGGAGTGAAGCTGCTCTCTGATGGACTGAAGAATCCTCACTGTAAACTGGAGATATTGGAGTAAGATTTCACAAAACTCTCAAATCCTCCTTCATTCTCCTTCTGCAGTAAATAATCAATGATTTAACAATAATGAAAAATAAACATATTGAAAACAGAGTTCTGTCAGATAATGGAAGAGAATGTTGCTTTAACTTTCAGATTGAGTCCTAATTTTACCCTAAAACATGAAAAATCTTTAGTAATTTCCTCCCCCTCATGTTTGGAGAATCCTCACTGTAAACTGAAGATCGTCTGAGAGTCACATGATCTGATATCCTGACATGATTAGTCGACGTTATTGTCAACGTTAAATTGCTGACAAAAATTTCGTTATCAAAGTCATTTGATCTCATTTAACAGGAGATGATATGAAACTGTAATGATGACGTGTGAGAGGAGCACTTCAGCTCGAGCGCATGATAGAGGAGAGGAAGAAAACAGCTCACAGTCCGGACACATTACAGACTTTCCAAACAGCTTTAGCTGATGTAGATCGCAAAATATGAGTGAATTATACAAAAATACAATTTAAGTAAATACAGAAGCAGTGTCTAATGAAATAAAGCAGAGGTGGAGCTTGTGTTTCGCTGAAGATAAACTTGCATGTCAATGTTTTTAATGGTGTGAAACCCCCCCAAACCACTTAAATATAATCCCCGCCCCTCAGTCATGATGAAACCTTCAGGAACATGTCCATTGGTCATCCCAATCACAGTGCTAATTGGCCACACAGTGTTAATCTCATCAATGAAATCACTGAAGATTTTTTGACTTTGTCAACGATAATGACGCAACACGAAAATGGCACAATGATGAAAATTAAATCAATTTAGTGAGGCATACTTTTGATGAAAATGTGGTGAGATAAAAACTATACTGAAAAATATAAACAGAAGAAGAAACGTATTGAGAATGTTTATATAGAATATATTAGACATGAATTCATATAATACATTCATTCTCCTCTTGAGCTGCTGAGATGAACGCGCTGAACGTATGGAGTTTCCTTTGTGTCTTTTTTATTCAATCAAACATACTGTGTTTGAGAGTAAAGCTAATTATTTTGTAACAAAAAAAATAAGAGTGCAAAAAAGTCTTCTAAAGGCTCAAAAATAAAGAAGTTGATAACAAAATTATTTGCAGTGTGTGTAATCTTTTGAACACTTTTATTGTTTTGTGCACTTCAAAAACTTTGCATCACAAACCCACATATATTGCTCTCTTTTCTGCTGTCTTTTTTGCGGGTGTAAATATTTTGCTTTCGAGTTGAAAAGTTTTGCTTGCGCGTGAAGCTGTACCTCAGTGGGCGGTCTCTAACAACCAGATGAAAGGGCTTTTTCTATTGGTCACCCTCGATTGAAGTGACAGGTTGGCCACGCCCACTACAGTTTCGCACCGCTGCTGACTGCTGCCATCACCGTCGCCACTCGCCAGTCTGTCATTCTGTCTGAAAGAAAAGCGTCAGCGAGCAAACTTCTAGAATGGCGAGCAACAGGTCGTTTACTGGGTAAGTAAGATCATTTAATATCATAAACAGTGACAAGTGAACTGAATGATTCTCTCTTCTTATGCTGTCCCATTTAAATACGTTGCGTCAGATAGACCAGTCTGTAGTTAGTGTTACCGCAAGATTGTATTAGCCAACACCAAATAGTACCATTAAAGGTTAAGAGGCCGCTATTTTCGATGTTCGTAGTGCACCGGAGGAATCTTATAACGTTAGTTCCTCGAACTACTAACGTTATAGGAACTAACGTAACCAGTGACTTTAGTGCACGCTGATTGGCCAAAGTCGTGTAAATACAGAATATATAGCCTATATATTTACTCCAGAAACTAACTGTGTACGAACATCGAAAATAGTGGCCTCTTAACCTTTAACGTTACGCTGAGAAAATCCAATGTGATTATGTATGTCTGCTCAGATAGCAACATTGGACATCAATCGCACGGCAAATGGTACTATTTGGTGTTGGCTAATACAATCTTGCGGTAACACTAACTACAGACTGATCTATCTGACGCAACATATTTAAATGGGACAGCATAAGAAGAGAGAATCATTTATCAATCATTGTCACTATGATATTAAATTATCTTATTTACCCAGTAAATGACCTGTTGCTCGCCATTCTAGAAGTTCGCTCGCTGACGCTTTTCTCTCAGACAGAATGACAGACTGGCGACGGTGATGGCAGCAGCGGCGCAAAACTGTAGTGGGCGTGGCCAACCTGTCACTTCAATCGAGGGTGACCAATAGAAAAAGCCCTTTCATCTGGTTGTTAGAGACCGCCCACTGAGGTACAGCTTCACGCGCAAGCAAAACTTTTCAACTCGCAAGCAAAACTTTTCAACTCCAAAGCAAAATATTTACACCCGCAGAAAAGAGAGCAAAATGTGTGGGTTTGTGATGAAAAGTTTTTGAAGTGCACAAAACAATAAAAAAGTGTTCAAAAGATTACACGTACTGCAAATAATTTTGTTATCAACTTCTTTATTTTTGAGCCTTTAGAAGACTTTTTTGCACTCTTATTTTTTTTGTTACAAAATAATTAGCTTTACTCTCAAACACAGTATGTTTGATTGAATAAAAAAGACACAAAGGAAACTCCATATGAACAGCGGCATAGTGAACCGTTCAGAAATACCTCATTCAAACATTGTTGCGTAACTTGCGTTGTGAATACGCTGTTTCCGCAAGAAACACGCTACACGCAATATAAAATCCTTTCACAGAAAATTAATGTCTCTACATCATGAATTCAGAATACAGTAGACTAACTTTTAAAAAGTATCTAATACTTCAGTCTATTCATGATTATTTCAGGAGCTCAGGTTTTTCACAAGGACATCATGTGGAGTCCCACGTGGCGGCATGCGAAAGGCAGACGTATGAGAGACAGCTCTGCGCAATTTGCTAACATTTAATTATTCTTTTAATTACCCTTGTGCTTGTACCTCCTGTTGACTGGAGTATGATTTGTGGAGTATTTTCACGGGATTTTCATTGGAATGATTACGTCATCTGTTGCACACAACAGCTGGCTCACTGAAGATTCGTTTGTCTGTCAGAGGAAACTGAACAGCTTTATATCGGCTGGAAATTATTTTGTGAAGGAAAACCTTCGAGAGAGTTCTGTGAATGAGTCTACATGTTCTTTGTGTTTATTCTGCCTATTGGCTGGGATTTGTTACAAAATATTTTATGTTATGTAATTTTGCCTTACAAATTTGTGAGGCAAAATTGAGCAATCTGATGGCAAAGCTGTCGCAGGGGCTCTTGTAGGAGTACATGGACTCTGAGTTTAGAGGGATCGACGCCGGTTGGCGCTGTCGTGCGCGGGTTAATGAGTACATTTTTATTTTTTCTCTTTTTTTTGTTCGGGGGGAAGTTCAGGGTTTTATAGTTGCATTAATGTTGAAATGTGGTCTTCATAATTTTGTTTTTTGGCTTTCAATTAATTTTTTCTATTATATTAAAATGTTAAATGTTAACATGAGTGGATTGTCTCTCTCCACGTGGAGTGTGAATTTGTTGGGGCACCCCATAAAAAGAAGGAAGGTTATTTATTTTCTTAAACATAAGAAACGCATCTTTCCCTGCAGAAAGCTGAATTTTTTGTGCTGGCTCAAGTAAGAGCAAGGGAGTCATTGTATTGGAACGATTGAGCAAAAAAATTATCTTGATTCTGAGACAAACTTGGAGGAGCTTGACGAGGTAATTAAGGCCCTGCCTACTGGCAAGACTCCAGGGCCAGATGGCTTTGCCGCTGAGTTTTTTAGATCTTATGCTACAGAACTGGCTCCACTTTTGCTAGAAGTTTATATGGAGTCATTAAAGAATGGAAAGCTTCCACCAACCATGACACAAGCCCGGATCAGACTGATTCTTAAAAAGGACAAAGATCCAAGCGAGTGTAAAATTTACCGTCCAATTTCCCTGATCCAGTTATATGTTAAAAACATTTCACAAATTCTGGCTATTCGATTAAGTAAAGATATGACATCTCTTATACATGTAGATCAGGTGGGGTTTATTCGGGGCTGTAGCTCTTCTGATAACATTAGGCGTCTCATCAATATCATGTGGTCAGTAGCGAATGATCAATTTCCGGTTGCTGCCATCTCACTTGATGTCGAAAAGTTGTTTGATATGGTAGAATGGGATTATCTTTTAAGATTTTGGAAATGTATGTGTTCAGGAGTACTTTTATTGTTTGGATTAAGCTACATTATAGACACCCTGTAGCAGCGCTACAAACAAATGGATTAATTTCAGATTATTTTACTCTGGATATGGTTACCCGGCAGGGTTGCCCTCTTTCCCCATTATTGTTCTGTCTTGCCCTGGAACCATTAGCAGCCACGATAAGAAAGGAGGAGGATTTTCCAGGGGTGATTGTGGGCGGTGTGGCGCATAAGCTTTTGGTTTACGCTGATGATATTTTATACGTTTTCAGGATACAAAGTCAACTGGTCTAAATCCGAAGATTTGGCTTTGACAGCGTACTGTCTAGTAACAGCTTTTCAGCCGGGCGCCTTCCAGTGGCCCAAATAGGGCATTAAGTATTTGGGAATTTTATTCCTATCAAATTTGTCTGATTTAGTCTTTGACCCTTTGATAAATGTTTTCGAGCAATGTGGACAGGTGGGCTTCATTACATTTATCGATGATTGGGAAGGTTAATGTTATTCAAATGAATTGTATTCCAAAATTCAACTACCTGCTTCAATCTCTCCCTGTAGATGTTCCGCTCTCTTATTTCAAGAAATTTGATAGCATAGATAAGTCCTTCATCACATAAATGTCCCAGACTACATTTCAATAAATTATATAGGCCGATTGACAAAGGTGGGCTAGGCCTACCCAAGATTGTTTTTATTATTATGCATTCAGTCTCAGACATTTGGCTCATTGGTCGCTTCCACCTGAGAGAGCCCCTCCCTGGTTTTGTATTAAAAAGGAAGTTCTTGCCCCTATTTCGCCACTGCAAAGTCTTTCGATCAAACTAACCAGAGAAGTTAAGTCACACTCCGTTATTTAGCATTTACACTCGATATGGACAAAAGTGTCTAGAGTGTTTAATTCAGATATTTATTTCAACGTAGTCGAAGATATGGCTGAACCCTAAACTATGGATTAATTAGTCCCCTTTCTGTTGGTCAAAATGGATTGTGAGGGGGGTTAATACACTCGGTGACCTATATGAGGGTGGAGTATTGTGACCTTTTGAAAATTTGGCATTCCCAAATCTAAATATTTTACAGCTGCACCACCTACTCTGCACTGTTTTTGGGAGTGGCACACACCCCTCTAGTGCGGCAGATACTTACCGAGATGTGATTGCTGCTTTTGGGAGGGTCATGAGGCATCAGTGTATTATTCCCTGCTAATCCAGAATCTGGAGGATGGAACTTTGAATTCTCTCAAAAGATTATGGGAGAAAGATCTAAAATTGACATTGGAGGAGGGGTGTGGGCTAGGATCCTACAAAACATCAAGTCTGCATCCAGAGGTTTTCAACTGGTGAGGTGCAGTGCGGGGGGAAAAACCCCATAATGGTTCATGTCTGTACATTCCTGCTAGCTTGCATGTTAAAGTGCGTGTTATGCATATGCATGTTGCAAAATGGATCTCTTTGTAGTGACTGAGTTTCCCCACCTCTCTCAAAGTTATGAAAGTCCTCATCCCCTTCACCTCCACTTACTTATGAGAGTGCGGGTTTTCCACTTTGACCCTGTTTTAAAGCAAATACTGATCAAGGCTACAGGTGGAGGACGATTTACGTCCATTACTTTCTACCATGCAGCCCCGCATCTGTGCGCATCCAAAAGTCAAACTCATTGTTCTCACTGATGTAGGGGCGATGAAAATGTATTCTAAACAGTCCACTCACTGCCACATATGGGACGCGTCACCTCGTGACTGTTAATATGGCGGCAAAATGAAAAGGTGCAAAATAAATGTAGAAAACTTTTTGTATTTCCAGTTTTTCAAATATTTGGTGTAAATTTATAACATTGAACTTTGTATTATATTACCCTGGAGTACGTTTTAAAAATCGTGTTACCGCAGCTGCAATGAGACTTCTAACATCTGTTGAGTGAGTGACAGAAAATTTAGCCCATTTCTCTCTTATTACTGTTGTTATCCAGCACTATAGATTTTTATCTTCCTTTGAGAAGTCGTGAAATTGTATTCTTTGATATTTTCTGTTGGAGCAAATAGGTAAATTACATTAGTTGTTGTGTTCTCCAATTCACCTCCATTCAAGTTTAACTATGATTCTACTTCCGCTCTGCAAACACGGATTTATGAAAAAGGTCCACAGTTTTGTCTTGTGAGGTATTGAATAATAATATACTGTATGTGTCATGGTGTTTCTCTTATGATGAAATCTGTGAGACGCAACTATTAAGAAGATTTTTTTAAATGGATCGAAATCAAGTGAACAAAATGGTGAATGAGTCTCTTAACCCATTACACACCGCAACAAAATATTTTTTCCGTTTTTTTAAGACTTTTAAGACAAAACATTTTTTATCAGAGAATATAATCTTAAATATAATATTTAATACTTAAATATTTTAACATATCTCAAAATCCTTAAAACAAGATACATTTACATAAGAAACAACATATGATATTTAGACTTTCAGATCATTTATGTTGAATATATAAGTGTATTATCTTTACTGCACTGGCAGAAGTATGAACAAGTGTGTGGCACGGGGGGGCGTGGTCATGTGTCGGTCTGCGGGAGAAAGAGAGTGGTAAGGCTCGTCACCTGGTTCACAATGATCTTTAACACATGTCTCTCGTTATAGTGCTGGCGGAGGGAAATTTTTAGAGCCACAAAGTGAAAGAAAAACACTTATATACAAAATACTCTTATAATCAAGATACATTCTCTGAAATCTTATATGTTGCTTCTCAGGTAATTGTATCTAGTTTTGAGAATCTTTAGAGATTTTTAAATGGAAAAAAGACAAAACACCCGATAACAAGATTTTCTGACTGAATTAAACTAAAAGGAATATTCTGGGTTTTGATTTAAGTTAAGCTCAGTCCACAGTGTTTATCACATAATGACGATTACCGCACAAATTTATTTTGACTCGTCCCTCCTTTTCTTTACAAAAATTAAAATCTTGATTCCAGTGAGGCACTTTGTAAAGACGTTCATGCTTGCGGGCAAGGAAGAGGCGAGAAACCGGCTTAACATATAAATAATAGGTTTAATGGAAAACTCAAAAGACAAATACATAAGATAACGGACATGTCCGTGAATGATCTCTCTCTCCCGCACATCGTCCGCGTTCGGCCTTTAACCCTCTTGGTGGCTTGATTAGCCTAATAGGGGACCGGGCGTGCGTAATCACGCCCCGGTCCCGCCCTCCACCGTGCCACACACTTACAATGGAAGTGATTGGGGCCAAATACTCACTGTTTTAAAAGTATAGCCAAAAGACATAAAGGATATGAGTGTTACCATGACAATGTAAAAATTAAGATTTAAACAACTTTACACCTCAAATAAGTTTTAACAGAAGAATTAATGTGCTTTTATAAAACTATAAACTTCCCATTTCTGGATTAAAACCATCTAAAAATTGGCCCCCCATTGACTTCCATTCTAAGTGCCTCACTTGAACTGCAATTTTTGTGTTTTTGTTTGTTTGTTTTTTGGGGGGGGGGGGGGGGGGGGGGGTTCAAAAAAAAAGAGGGACAAGTCAAAATAGATTTTTGTGTTAATCAACATAATGCCACAAATACTGTTGATTTGAGCTTAATATTAGTAGACTATTATTTAAAGGGATAGTTCATCCAAAACATAAAAGTTGCCCAATTTCTCATTGGCCTTTTCTCAAAGATTTGAAGGTGGATTGGGCTCCCAAGAACGACCCCTAGTGTCAATACATCAACTCAGCGTCTGGTGAACACATCCATTCAGGGAACAGAGGTCATCACAGTAACTGAGAGGTTCTCATCATTTACTCACCCTCATGCCATCCCAGATGTGTAAGACTTTTTCTTCTGCAGAACACAAGTGGGGATTTTTAGAAGAATATTTCAGCTCTCTAGGTCAGTCCAATGTAAGTTATTTGTGTACATACCACAGCTGGCCGGAAGGGAACATTTTTAGATTTTTTTTTTTCAATATTATCTATTTCTTACACACACACAGCATTTCGCTCCAGAAGATATTAATGAATCCACTGGAGTCGAACAGACTTTTATGATGGCTATGTGCTTTTTGGAGCTTCAAAGATTTGGCACTTATTTACTCATTTTATGGTCCTACAGAGCTGCAATATTCTTCTGAAAATCTTAATTTGTGTTCTGAAGAACAAATAAGGTCATACACATCTGGGATGGAATGAGGATGAGTAAATAATGAGAGAATTTTCAGTTACCATTCACTTTCTTTACGTCTTTATTTCCATACAGTGAAAGTGAGTTGTGACTTTTGCTTAACATCTCCTTTTTTGTTCCACTGAAGAAAGTCATATAGGTTTGGAACAACACAATGGTGAGTAAACAGGGATGGCCTGGCCATTGGGTACAACGGATGGGCAGGTCAAAACGCTCAAGGGGGATTTTACCCCCACCCCACCAAATCTCTGTTGAACTGATGTGTGTGTTGTGAACTGAGAGAGTGAAGAGTGTGTCATTGTTCTCTGCAGGTTGAGTGATTGTGATGTCACAGATGAAGGTTGTGCTGCTCTGACTTCAGCTCTGAGATCAAACCCCTCACACCTGAAAGAACTGAATCTGTCATGGAATAAACTAAGAGATAAAGGAGTGAAGCTGCTCTCTGATGGACTGAAGAATCGTCACTGTAAACTGAAGATACTGAGGTAAGATTTCACAAAACTCTCAAATCCTCCTTCATTCTCCTTCTGCAGTAAATAATCAATGATTTAACAATAATGAAATGAAGAACATATTGAAAACATAGTTCTTTCAGATAATGTAAGAGAATGTTGCTTTAACTTTCAGATTGAGTCCTAATTTTACCCTAAAACATGAAAAATCTGTATTAATTTCCTCCCCCTCATGTTTGGAGAATCCTCACTGTAAACTGAAGATCGTCTGAGAGTCACATGATCTGATATCCTGACATGATTAGTCAACGTTATTGTCAACTTTAAATTGCTGACAAAATTTTTCGTTGTCAAAGTCGTTTGATCTCATTTAACAGGAGATCATATGAAACTGTAATGATGACGTGTGAGAGGAGCACTTCAGCTCGAGCGCATGATAGAGGAGAGGAAGAAAACAGCTCACAGTCCGGACACATTACAAACATTCCAAACAGCTTTAGCTGATGTAGATCGCAAAATATGAGGGAATTATACAAAAATACAATATAAGTAAAAACAGAAGCAATGTCTAATGAAATAAAGCAGAAGTGGTGCTTGTGTAACCGGTGGCTCACGACACTTTTCTGCGTTGTGAAGACAGACACGGGAAACAGGCGGCGGTTTCACTGGATTTACTGATCTGGTATACAAAACATATACAAAAGCAGTGTCTGAGTAAATCGCCCTTATTGTTCTATAAAACAAATGTGATATACATATGGTCACCATGTGCTCTCATCTCACTAACACAAGTTAAAATCAAAAATATAACTTAAAGTAAAATGATAAAAATAATCACACAGATATGTAAAATAACATAATACACATAACTTGCAGTGAAGATATTGACACAAACGCAACAATTAATAGAAATATTAACTAAGATTACAGGAGCTACAAATAAACTCAGCTCCTCAGTGCATTAACAATGCCAAAAGAAAGAGGAGGGGACAAAACAGGAATTAATATAGACTCGTGATGACGTCACAGCAATTAAAGGGGAAAACGCCCATTCTTAAGACATGTATACCAGATATATATAAAAATAAACCATTTTGTGTAAATTATAATAAACAATATATACATATTAACAGTACACTTTCTATACCTGTTACACTTGTGTTTCGCTGAAGATAAACTTGCAGGTCAGAATGTTTTTAATGGTGTGATTTTCCCCCAAACCACTTAAACGCAAACCACGCCCCTCAGTCATGACGAAACACTCAGGAACGTTTCCATTGGTCATCTCAATCACAGTGCTGATTGGACACACAGTGTTAATTTCGTCACTGATGAAAATGTTTGTTGATGAAGGTTTTTTGACTTTGTCAATGATAACGAAGCAAGATGAAAATTGCACATAATGATTTTAGTAAAGCAAACTGTTGATGAAAATGTGGTGAGATAAAAACTATACTGCAAAATATAAACAGAAGAAGAAACATCTTGAGAATCTGTATATAGCAGAAGATATTAGACATGGATTCATATAATACATTAATTCTCCGCTTCAGCTGCTGAGTTGAACGTGCTGAACACCGGCATAATGAACTGCTCAAAACGGGGTAAATACCTCATTCAAACACATCTTATTTATACAAGAGATTAATCACTTTATCCCTAACATACTGTTTATGTAATATAACAACTTACCAGGGACGAGCAAAGACATTTTGAGGGGTAGGGGCTCTAAATCTTTAAGAGGGGTTTGGGGGGGGCACATGCACCTCAATTTATTTTGTTCTATAGTGATATTTTTGGTGTTGTTACTTTTAAAGCTGAACTAAATATACATATCAAAATATTATGCTTAATAGCCTAATTAGACATAAAACTAGATACAATTATTCGGTATCCATAATTATTTTCCAAAATATGCTAAAGACGAAAACAAATTGATTATTATATTCTAATCAATACAACAGAGTTTCAGCATAATGTTGATGCATTTTACACCCCTACATACTTTTATAAAGCTTAAAGTCATTTAATTTGGGTGTGCAAGCTTTCATATTGGGTGGTATTTGCACACTCAGGAACACTGCTCTGTCGGAGGGGCACCTCAGCAAAAGGGGCTCAATACCCTAGAGCCACCCCCTCTGCACGTGCCTGCAACTTACATCTGCACAGTGAAGTAAATGTACAGGTGAACTTGAACTAAATGATGTGCTAGTCAGAACATGCGTAACTTGTGTTGCGTAACTTGCGTTGTGAATACGCTGTTTCCGTTAAGAAACACGCTACACGCAATGTAAAATCATTTAACAGAATATTAATATGTCTCTAAATCATGAAGAATTCAGAATACAGTCAAATAACTTGTAAAAAGTATCTAATACTTCAGTCTATTCATGATTATTTCAGGAGCTCAGGTTTTTCACAACAGGGACAGCGTGTACTGTATATTTGATACGTGATTACATTAGAAAATGTTTAGAATTTTTTTCTAAATATTTCAATATTTAATTAGTTTAGTCTGTTACAGATTGACACAGTTTTTGTCTGTTTTGCATTTCATCTTCAACTAAAATGTCATTTTCTTTTACTAAATTTATATAATTTTCATCAGAGTAAAACTGAATAAAATAAATGAATATGACATGACAAAATATTGACTAATTTTAAAGGACATTTTCATCAAAAGACTAAAACAAAAACTGTGAAAAATTAACACTGGCCACACAATGCTAAGCTAAGTGTGATTTTTATTTGATTTGTATTTATTTATTGAATACACAAAAAAAAAGAAAAGAAAAAGAAAAACAGCATTTGAGAGTTTCATCCTCTGTATTGGGATGTGAGCAGCAGTAGTTTATTGAGTTTGAGTTTATTCACAATACCACTTCAAACATTACAAAAATACAATTTAGAGTACAAAATCAATTGGGTATAGTGAATGGGTATCCCAAAGAAGCTAAGAAAGCTTATATGTGGGGCCCATGGTTTTTGAAAAGGTAGTGATACAGACAAGGCATATACAATTACCACCTGTAACCAGATGATGAGTAAATGCATGCAAAGCACACCAGAACATACATAACAATACATACACATACAACCATACACACACATCCCAGTAATCCATGAGAAAACAGGTTGATATTAAATATAGGTTAATATAAAATAATTTTTTAGTTGTTTTTTAAAGTTGGAGATAAAGGGCAACACCTTGAGGCCATCATCAATCCCGTTCCAGATCTGCGGCCCCTTACAGACAACAGTCATTCTGGTGCACACATGTCGGCGACACTTTCCTAATATAAGTGGTTTGATTCTCGTTTGGTATGTGTGCTGTGGGCAGGAGATAGGAACAAGACTACTCAATCTAGAATTCAGCCTATTTACAATTTGAAACATAAGGCAGGCATTATGATATTCATTTAGCTCAGCTAGTCTCAATAACTCAAAGCGACAGAATAGAGGGCGGGTGGGGGAATTTATCTCTGACCAGGACAGAGCCTGTGTGGCTTTTTTTGCAAACATACAAGTTTTTTAAGATGACTTGAAAAGGTGTTGCACCATATCACATTACAGTAGTTAAGATGTGATATGAGAAGGGCAGAAAGAGGAAGAAAATGTCTGATCTTATAGAACAAGCCAACATGCTTTGATAATTTATTTACAAGATGGTCAATATGACATTTAAAATTAAGTCGTCAATGAGGACCCCCAGAAATTTATTGGAATGCACTTTTTATCACCTGCCCATTAATTTTAATCAGGCAGTGAGCAGAGTAGTTAATTTTTTTTGTTCGATTTGAATAAAAGGACATTTGTTTTGCTGATGTTTAATGAAAGTTTATTACATTTAAACAGGAGTCAACTTTGGTTAACTCGGAGTTAACTATATCTTGTAGAATATGTGGGTTTCTGTGTGATGTAAATAAATTTGTGTCGTCGGCAAAGATGATTTTATGAAATATTTTAGAAGAATTTATAAAATCATTTATATACAGTATGAATAAGAGTGGCCCCAAAATGCAGCCCTGGGGGGACCCCAAAGATTATGGTCTTAAAATTAGAGTTATGATCGTCGACATAGACATACTGTTCCCTCTCATGTAGATAACTTCTGAACCATTCAAGTGCTAGACCTCTGATACCATAATGATACAATTTATGCAATAAAATTTCAAAATCAATGGTGTCAAAAGCTTTAGATAGGTCCAAGAAAATACCAACACCACATTTTCCCTCTTCAATACGGTCATTAATTTGTTCAATTTAGGTCAAGTATTGCCATACAAGTTGTGCTCTTTTTTTCTATTGAGAGGGAACAAGAATATCCAGTTTATCAAGATAACTACTGAGTCTATTGTATACTACTTTCTCCATTACTTTAGAAAAGGTGGGTAGAACTGATATGGGCCGGTAATTGCTCATATAATTTCTATCGCCCGATTTAAAGATTGGAATTATTTTAGCAATTTTTGTCATTTTAGGTACAGTGCCAGTAAGTAAAGAAAGGTTAATATAATGAGCCATTGGCTCAACAATGACGTTCGCAATGGCCTTCATGATCTTACTACAGATTCCATCCACACCAGCGGAGCATGAGCTCCTCAAGTCCAAAATGATCTTGAGGAGCTCAGTACTGTCCGTCGGTATCATGAAAAATGAATCTATGTAGCTACCAGAAAGAAAATCCTTAAAGGTGACACCCTGGGGTTGACTTATCTTTTTAGACAGATTTATACCTATGGAGGTGAAATGACTATTAAAATTCTGTGCAAGATCACCTTTGGCATCACCAAGGTCAGGTTGAACAGTCGATTTATGTCTCCTGTTGAGAACTTCATTTAACACATTCCATGACCTCCTGCAGTCCCCCTGAGAAGCTTTTAACAATTCTGTATAATTACTACTTTTGCTTTTCCTTATGATATGCGTTAATTTATTTTTATAGGAAATATATTTGTCTTTATTTAAGCAAGAAGGATTTTTTATGTAGGATTTGTAAAGCCTACTTTTATATTTAATAGACCTTAAAATTCCCTTTGTAATCCAAGGGTTCTGGAGAGTAGTGCTACATTTGACAGTCTTCTCAGGGATTGTGTCCTTGATGGCATCTTGAATAATCTTTATCAGACTGTCATATGCAGCATCAGGAGTCCCACTGTCATAGACAGAGTCCCATGACTTGGCCTGTAAGATTCTCTCATTAAGGATTTTAGATTTAATTTTAGAGAGTGAGTGAGAATATGATTTGCCAGAGCCAAAAAATATTGCAATGGGAAAATGGTCTGTGATGTCAGACTGCATGACTCCCGTATCCAACTTAGTATTTTGAATATTAGTAATGATATTGTCAATAATCGTTTTAGATGTCGGTGTAATTCTAGTAAATCTATTAATGGTGGGGAAAAAAGAGGCGGAGTGCAATGTGTTCATGAAGTCATGTTTTGCACAATCTTCCTTAGAAATATAAACGTTATAGTCACCCAGGAGTATACAGTCTTTTTTTAGCTTTTTTCACTTTGTGTAATAGGTCTTCCAGTTTACAGCAAAATGTGTCAAGAGCAGAGTCTGGTGGACGATAGATGACACCGACAATAAATGATTTGTCATAATTGTTAATCTCAATGAATAAAGACTCACAGTGGTCATCCTCTAAATAACAATCACAGGTATTTACTTGGAGACTGCTCTTAACATAAAGACAGACCCCTCCACCTGTTCTATTTGGTCTATTCTTAATATGTAGATTGTACCCATCGTGGTTAAGTAAATCGACATTTGAAGAGTCATTAAGCCAGGTTTCACAACACCCAATAACATCAAAATGACAGCTTGAGTTAGATAATAGGGAGGCTAAATCAGAATGATGTTTGTTTAAGCTTCTGATGTTTAAATGTAACAGTGAATAATTATATCATTTAATGGTTTTAGGTTATCGGGGTCAAAGACATTACAAGTTGTATTGCCACCCATATCAATACAATGCTGAAAATCTCCAACGATATTAAAATCATCAAAACCGATAATGTAAACAGTACAGACTGATCATGGAATTTTCTGGGATTACATTGAACAACCAAACACACGCACACACACTACACACACAAAAAAGTATTTGAACACCATTGTGCAGTCATCAGAGCCGACTCGCAAGGAGACTGTGGCACGGTGGAGGGCGGGACCGGGGCGTGATTACGCACGCCCGGTCCCGTATTAGGCTAATCAAGCCACCAAGAGGGTTAAAGGCCGAACGCGGACGATGTGCGTGAGAGAGAGATCATTCACGGACATGTCTGTCGTCTTATGTGTTTTGTATTTTGAGTTTACCATTAAAACTATCATTTATATGTTAAGCCGGTTTCTCGCCTCTTCCTTGCCCGTAAGCATGAACTTCTTTACAGAGACAAAAAATAAAAAACAAATAACAAATGAAAAAGAAAAGAATATAGCCTAAAAAAATTATTTTTTTAAAAATGAAACGTAAAATGTCTCTCACCTCTCTGCCCTCCTGCCTGGAAACATGGTTCAAGCCTCTCATAAGAGGGAGAGTAGGCTATTGGAAACATTAAGTCACGATTGAAAAATTATCACCCGTAATCAACTAGAGGCAAACCATTCACCGCTGTCAATGGAGAACAGAAAACATAGGAACTCTACTTCAAACGCTAGGAATCCGTAGCCTGCTGGCCCGCCATCCTCGTCGCATGGATTTGGGCAAGCTATGATCTTAGGTGTTCCGCGAGGGCAAGGAGACAATAAAGGCTTCAGCCTCAACTACCGTGGGAAAGTGTTTTCTACCTCCCGACTCCATCTTGCTGTAAAACCTGGCCGGGTACAGCAGGGCCGGCTTAAACCCTCGCTCGTACAACTCCGACATGACCGCCTTGAACTTGTTCTGCTGCTCCACAACATCTGGAGGATAATCCTCAAACACAAGGATGGGATGGTCCTGGAATTTCAGTCTACCCCTCATGGACCGGGCATGGCAGATGATCTTGTCCTTTACCTTGAACCTGAGGAGGCGAATGATGACCGGTCTTGACCAGTGGTGGCTGCTGGTCTTTCAAAGAGGGGAAGCTCATTTTCGGCCTACATTATAAACTTGTCCATTTATTTAAAAGTAAATTCTGCCCTACGTTCCTTTTCGAGAAAATGCACTGTGACCATGTCGTACCAACTAGGCATCTTTTCCAGTGACTTGACCAGTGTCTTCTCAATGGCCAGCAGAGATAGGCTTGGCCCATTGTGTTATGGGTGTACTTGACTTGAAGTTCAGACCTCAGTCTCCCTGAATCAAAGTGATGGCCATAACTTGGAAGGCCTCCTCTGGAAATTCGTCTCATGTCATTTAAATTTATATTTATATGCCCTGTCAAAGTTAGACAGATCTCCAAACCCCACCTTTGACCAAACGACACATCCGTGAGATGGTTTCATCAAGAGGCATGGCCAGCAGTACATTTTATTTACCACAGCACTTCCAGTCAGCCAGCTAACTTTGTCATACCAGGAGAGCAGAAAAAACCTGTTATTTTTTCCCTATCTTTTGCACTAAATCAATCTTAGGTGTTGATCTGCCCTGCTGTTTAATTATAATTTTTTCCTCGTAAGGAAGACTTTCAAATGGCTTCGCCAAAATCAGGTAGACAATATTAGCCATGTCTGCCATCGTGCGCAGTTTCACCCGTACAACGCTAGCCTAGCCTACTGTATGAATGAATGAATGAATGAATGAATGAATGAATGAACGAACGGACAATCTAAAAAAAAATATTAAACTTGGTAAAACTGAAACAAGGAATGTGGTGTATAATTGTGTGAAATGTATTATGCAAATTGACTTGCAATTTCGCCAAACAAATATCAAGAAATAGGTTGCAGCAGTTTGTCTTTCGACTACACTTGAGAAATCCACGATGGGACTGAGCGCGAATAGCTTCAGCGACTTCTTATAGTACAGATTCGCTGTCAGTCAAAAGGAGATGCAGTCTTTCGACAGATCCTCCAATCATTACGCGGAAGCCTGGAGTCCGGGCCAGCCCACTCCTCATTCACCCCCAGAGACGCTGAGCGTCCGTGGGCGGGACATAATCGCAGCATTTATCCAATGACCATCTAGTTTCGGGCACTGTCCAAAGCAGCCCTATTAAACTGGTGTGTGTGTGTGTGTGTGTGTGTGTGTGTGTGTGTGTGTGTTGTGAACTGAGAGATTGAAGAGTGTGTCATTGTTCTCTGCAGGTTGAGTGATTGTAATGTAACAGATGAAGGTTGTGCTGCTCTGACTTCAGCTCTGAGATCAAACCCCTCACACCTGAAAGTACTGCATTTGTCATTTAATAAACTAGGAGATCCAGGAGTGAAGCTGCTCTCTGATCTAAAACATGATCCACATTATAAACTAGAGATACTGATGTGAGTGTTGTTAATTAATATAATCATATTTTAATTGATCTCCTTAATTAAGTTTATTTTACAGATTAATTGTTGCCTATGTACAATAAATGTATTTAACTGCATTTAATATCCATTTGATTCATTGATCTGTGAATATATAAATTATATTTTCAACTCTTTCAGTGTCTCTGTGTGTGATTAAACAGATTTGAATTTGTTTTCTATTGATTACTATTAAGTAGAGTTGTAATGGAGAGTGAGAGTAAGTTTTTCTGAAATAGGTAATGCAGTAATGTCCCATACAGCACATTTGACTTTGAGTTTGTGTGTTTTAGGATTTAGATGGACGTCTCTTTGAGAAATGATTGTGATCTGTAATGATTGTGAAGAAAACAGAGACGTCACAGTCAACAGAATCAACAGAGACAAACTGACCGGACACACTGATGTGTGTAACTTTACATAATTATTCAGAACACCTGCTGAAGTGACAGTGAAACAATGAAATCTTTTGTTTCTTCCTCAAGTGACTTTTATGGGTCAAAGACAAATAAAGATATCTACATTATAAAATGGGAAAATCTTTTAAAACTCCAGTTTAAAACACATGTATAAATTTGTATAAATGTAATCTTTATATTCATATTGGTTTTGAATACTTTTTTTGACCTTTTAATATTTTTTTTTTAATAACAATAAATTATTAAATCTACTTATACCAACATTTCAAACTTTTAAAGATAATTATTTTCTTGTTTACAATCTCCAAACAATTACACCACTTAGACATTTTTGATTTTAAAATATCAAATTGACTTTGAATTCTGAAATGTAAAATGTCCATCATAAGAGGCGTGTTCAAGTATTTTGTGTGTGAAACACTTTTTAATGTATCTCTGAGTAACTTGATAGATCCTGGAAAAAATATTAACAAGTCAATAAATAAAGTCAACAAACTGATGATGTTCCTGCAGGTCATTTCTCAATGTCTGTAATCTTTTTATGTGATTAATATTTTTTATTGATTCATCTATAATACAAAGAAAAGCAAAACATGTACAAACAGAATCAATATTTAACCCCCACTACCCCAAAATCTTGAATTGCACAAGATGCACCCTTGCATCTCTAGATGCAGACTTGATGTTTTTTAGAATCCTGGCCCACACTCCCTCCTCCAATGCCAAGTTAAAATCTTACTCCCATAGTCTCTTGACAGAAGTCGAAGCTCCGTCTCCCAGACTCTGAATTAGCAGGGAGTAATACACTGATGCCTCATGACCTTTTCCAAAATCATTAATCACCTCTCCCAGAGTATCTGCCGCTTTAGAGGGTGTAAACTACTCCCAAAAACAGTACAGAGCAAGTTGCGCAGCTGTAAATACTTATAGAACTGAGATCTGTGAATCCCAAAATGTTGAACCAATTTTTCAAAGGATCTCAACACGCCACTCATACAGGTCACAAAGTGTAGTAACCCCCCTTACGATCCACTCTGACCCCTATCCAGAGAAAATTATCTGAAATTAATCCATTTGTTTGTACTGCCGCTACCAGGTGTCTATAAAGTAACTTAATCCATTCATTAAAAGTATTCTCAAACCCGGATATTTCCAAAATCTTAAAAAGATAATCCCATTCTACCATATCAAATGCATTTTCAGTGTCAAGTGTGATGGCAGCAACCGGAGTCGGATCATTCGCCACAGACCACATGATATTGATGAGAGGCCTAATCAGAAGAGCTGCGGCCCTGAATAAACCCCACCTGATCTCTGATAAGAGATGTCATAACGTTACTTAATTGGTTAGCCAGAAATTTTGACAATATTTTAACGTCTAGCTGGATCAGGGAAATTGGACAGTAACTCTTACACTCGCTTGGATCTTTGTCCTTTTTATGTATCAGACTGATCCGGGCTTGTGTCATGGTTGGCGGAAGCTTTCCATTCTTTAATGATTCCATATAAACTTCTAGCAAAAGTGGAGCCAGTTCTGTAGCATAAGATCTAACAATTCCGTTGACCACGCTATCCTTCTTAAACGTTTAAGGGATGAGGTTGGCATCAAGAGCACTGTCTTAGATTGGTTTACATCATACCTCTCAGATAGGACTGTGAGGGTTACGATTGGAAATTCGTCCTCTTCTTCTGCATTGTTCACTTGTGGGGTACCCCAGGGGTCCCTCTTGGGACTCATTCTATTTTCTCTGTATATGCTCCCTTTGGGTTCTTTTGCATTTAAGGCAAATAGCCAAATTAAAACCTCTGCTCTCATTTAAGGATCTGAGGACAGTTATCCATGCCTTCATCTCATCTAGATTTGACTATTCAAATGCAATGTATATGGGGCTAAATCACTCATCTCTGTATCACCTACAGTTTATCCAAACGCAGCTGCTAGGTTGCTTACAGGTGCTAAGAAGAAGGAACACATTTCACCGGTTTTAGCATCTCTCGACTGGTTACCGGTGCATTATAGGATCCATTTTAAGATCTTGTTATTTGTTTATAAAGCTTTAAATGTTGTGGCTCCTCCTTATCTGTCAGAACTTCTGAGCTATCAACAATCCCCTAGAAGCTTCAGATCTTCGGACAAATTTCTCCTGCAAATACCTCGCTCTCACCTAAAGTTTAAAGGGAATTGTGCTTTTTCTGTTGCCTCATCCATTCCTGTTTTTTAATCATGCCTGCAGACGTCTATGTATTCCTTGGCTTTTACATAAATGTATATTGTAGACTATATGGGTAATTTCTTGTTTTTTGTTATTTTTCAAATTAGTCTTTTATTACTCTGTGTCCCATTATAGTTTCATTTGCATATGTACAGCACTTTGGTATACACTAGTGTTCTTAAATGTGCTATATAAATAAATTGATCTTGACCTAAAAAATTCTGCGGCAAATCCATCTGGCCCCAGAGACTTGCCTGTAGACAAGGCTTTAATTACCTCGCCAAGCTTCTCCAAGGTTATCTCAGAATCAAGAGAATTCTTTTGCTCAGTCGTCAGTTTAGGGAGCTCTAATGGTTCCACAAAGTTAATAATATCTTCATCAGAAGATGTGGATCAAGATATAATTATTTAAAAGCATTATATCAATGGCTGAGGTAAAAATTTCACCACCAGCAGATTTTACTGAGGGAACGGTAGAAAGAATGTATGCATCTGTTTAATGTAATGTTATGTATCTAACCAAAATTTTCCCTGCTTTGTCCACTGACTCAAAAGTATGACTGTCTTTCCCAGAATAACCAAAAAGCTACCTATCGCAACAAAATAGTATTAAATCTGTATTTAAATCAGGTCAATTATCTGAGGCTATTACATAACATTTACATTTAGCAGGTGCTTTTATTTAAACCGACTTAGTGACATACTAGCAAGCAATTTCTCTTACAAAATTCAACAATTTCTGCACTGCAAGTTTTTAAGTGACTGGAGATACACTGTTGCCCTGTTGTAATTCTGTACAATGTGAAAAAATGCACAGAGGCTTCAGAGATTCATCTCCTAGGCCCTCCCTAGCCCCACCCTCTTCCTCGGTCACGACCCTGCCCTCTTCCTTGTCCTGTGCCGCCACTGTAGGAAAGTTAATAATGAATTAACACTTGCTTCATAGACACATCATCAGTCTGTGACAGCTTGAAGCAATATAGATATTGCTGCCTATATCCAGACAATTTAGAACAGGGTTGCTGTAGAGTTTTTAAAATCAAATTTAAGATGTTAAGACCTTTGTCAAGACCTGAACAAAACAATTATTATGGTATCCCCATACCAAAACAAATCCACACAATCTCAAAATAAATCATGTATCACAGGCTCTTACTTAAACAGGCAGGGGCACACATTCAACATGGCCTTTACAATGCTTGTCAGTAAAACAGGGTAGGATATATGCAAGTTTAAGACATGTCCACATATACAGTATATCACATTAAAATTGGTTTATGTACCATTATATAAATAAATACAAATTAGAGGTCAACCAATATTATTGCTGATCCTATAATGCGTTGAAAGGCCATTAATCTGTCAATAGTTTTTAAATTGGTAGCCTATATTAAATGTTCTTAGACGTTCCTTCCTGTGATGGGGAGGAAGGAAAATATTTGATTCATGGTGCGGAAATTTTAACTTTAAAGGATGAAATACACTGGGGACTCTTATTTTGAAATGTTTGCACTTCACTGCCTCCAGCAGCTCATTCAAACAGATGACCTAATGAACTTGTGAACTGCTCTGCAATAAACAGTTCCTATAAAACATCTATAATACACTGTGTACACAGTTACACTCAGGACATGAAGGACAAAAATGTCCCCATTGAAAACCATTAAAACTGCAATATTTTATCCCAGAGCCATTCAAGTATAAAATCATGAATTATATGATATTATGCTGCTTTCATTCTGGAGTCCTGGCTTCAAAATGTAAATTTTAAATATTTAAATATTAATATAATGTTTTGTTCAACAGCACGTGTCATATAAAGCATAAAGCTTAATCCTATAAACACATTACATACTCAGACAATTATTTTTTAAAACCTATTTAAACCAATTTTTCTACAACATAATACAATTTTAAGTAAGCACATGCTGCTTCAGTTCAATAAATACTAATTTTGAAATATCAGTAACAATATAAACATTATTGTTAATTTTCATCATGTTGATGATTTAGAGGATTTATCAAATCATGTATCAATTATGATATGCATCATAGGATTAAAGAGCGGCTCAAAATAATGTAATTTGAAACAGTAATGCAATGGAAGAAAAACTAAATAAATAAAATAAATGTCTTGATAAAACAAATATAAATAGTTTTTAATTAAATGTATTCCTGAATTTATTATTGTATGACTTTTTTCCTTTATTATTTTCTGTATTGATTTTTAACTTTATTTTTATTATTTTTAACTTGTATTATTCTTTCATTTATTTTTATATTTATTTATTCCCACATTTATTTATTTTTGTATTAATTCTTACATTTCTGTCTCTTGTATGATAATTATATGGGCGGGTCCTGCTTGCCATTGGTTTATTGTAGATTGAAACGTGCTCGATTACTCTTGACTTGTTTTGATGTGACGTCAGGCAGCCAAATCTCCGTTAAACCATAGCTAGAGAGTTGCGCAACTTAGCGAATGACGTCGATAACCACGCATCAAATGCCTGTGTTTTATTTAGAGTAGAGGTGCCTATTGATGTTTTTGGAGAGCTTTATGCCAGTATAAATGTCGAAGCACATCCTGGATTGTTAGACTCTCTGAAAAATGTGTCCCTGCCTATTCAAAAATCTGTGTGAGTCAGAGGTGCAAAGGTGGGACATACATCTTATACTCCGATAATACTATTGAGCTCTCAACCAATGATGCACTGGAGCTACGCAAGGACTGCCAACCTCATTTACTTATTTTGCACACAGAAAAGTAGAAATAAATACATGTATTTATAAATAAATATATATATGTGGTAATATAAATATAAAATAAAAGAACACATACAAAAATTAAAACAAGCAAAATAAATGAATAAAGACAAGTTAAAAAGAATAAAAATACAGTTAAACTAATTTTATTTATCACGACATTTATTCCTTTATTTTCTTATTGTTAAATTTTGTTTATTATTTTTGCAGGTTTGGGCCTCCGTACACACTGTCGCGGGGACGCTCGTCTCTCTAGACAATACAAAAATAAAATTAAAAGTGGGGTATTTTCTTTTTTGGACATAATTTCCAGCACACTACAAAAGCAAGTATATTTAGTCTTTACTGCATTCGCAGAAGTTTAACCAAGAGAAATAAACACGTATATACAAAAAATACTTATATTTAAGATACATTCTCTTAAAGCAAGTCTAAATATATTGTGTTGCTTCTCAATTAAATGTGTCTTATTTTAAGGATTTTTAGACCATTTTAAATGGAAAACAAGACAAAAAATAATAATTAATTGCTTTTGGACCAGATAGGTTTACCAGAAGATTTAGGGAATGTGAAGGAGGAAGCGGGTTGTAATGAGAAATAACAGACAGGACCGAGCTGGACTTGAACTTGGAATATTATTTTGTTCCTTTTTGATAGAGAGTGAAAATAATACAACAATAAAATAAATTACAATGTTTTACATACAATATACAATACAGATAATCAATGAAAACTTTCCTTAAGTCACTTCTCTTTTACCCTGGAAATACACACAGGTTGGTATTTTCAGTAAAGAATGAAATAAAATAAATGATCTCAGATTATCACAGTTGTTCAATGTATGAGGATCTCAATATCAATCAAATGGTTACGGGTGACCACACACCATCAATAGTTCAATGTTCTGTAAAATACTGATCAGTTTCTTCTTTTCTTATGTGAACTGTTTTACTTTCATGAAGCAGGACTGGTGGATGAAAGAAAGGAAATTATCCTCTTCTTTATGATTTGTTGTCCTCTTTTCTAGGTACCAGTGTGGAATTTGAGTGTCTCGCCATCAAACGTGAAGTTTCAGCTCACAGAAGTAACATAACCCGTAGAAACAAGAAATAGAAAAACACAAGGAAGGAAAAACCTGTCATCTATATTAATCGTTTTTCTCTTACACAGGAGCACGTGTCCAGTAATGGCGTCTGTGGACGAGAGAAAATGTGACTCAAAAATAATCAATCGGCTTCTTCAGATACTGGATGGAACAAAATACATGAACTTCAACCACTTTTCTGTTCACTTTTCAGAGTTTTTACACAATATTTGTGCAACTTCGTTCACGAAGATCAGCTCTCTCTCCCGCCTCTGAACTGAACTCTTTATATTTGGTTTGTTCAGTCGTGCTGATGGTGGATGATAAACTGAACCTGTTTGTACTGTAGTGAAGGTGGACAGGGTCTGAAATTGTTCCTCTTATACGTCCGGCAGAGAAGTGACCCCTCATCTGTCTCCACTCTCACCTCTAACAGACGGTAAACTTCTTCATGCACCTGTTCCAGCCTCGGCCACCAGGTGTCGCTATCAGTATGCATGAAATCTTGTGCTTCAGGTGACCGGTGACAGCTGTGGTACTTGATCTGGTTATTTTTAATGTTGTAAAATACAAAATTTATGTTTTGCAAATCTTAATTAATAAATAAACACACTCTATATAATGTTTGCGAGTCAACTAATACGTGAGATCCCACAATTAAATGAAAATACCTCAGCTTACTATGTTTTATATGGCAATCTGTGTGAAATGTGACAACGGGAGTTCTTAATGTTTGTTTTATTACATTAACCACCACCGGGAATATCGATGCTGCTATTGATAGTGCTTTTTGTAATTGTTGGCCCATGTAAACATGAGCTAGATATACGTCTTTGACCATTAGGACACCTCTCGCGGTGTTAAAAGGGATGACTCGTGTTAGAGTTGCACAAATCAATGAACTCTTTGGAGCGACGCGTCAGCTTCAATCACATCACGAGTCGAGTTAAAGGGATACTTCACCTCTGGGAAGATGAATGTGTATTTAAAATTGGTCATTTATATAGTATAAATGTGAAATTATTTTTGAATTTGAAGCATTCTAGACAGAGAAAAGGCAGAAAATGTATTTTTTACACATGTGGCTGAAAGACAACAACTCCCAGAATGCACTTGCTTTGCTGCCCTTACGAGGCCACTCCCAAACCACGCCTACCGGTTACAGGCGGCAGTATCTGAAAATATGATTAGGACATTCTAAAACGCTTAACGTGGCTTACTCTACAAAGACAGTGATATTAAAAGACCAAACTCAGTACACATCATATTTATAAACCATATTATGTATAAAAAAATAAGATGAGTCCAAAATATGAACGCAACGCGTTTAATTACACGTTAAGCATTTTGTATAAAAAAATGAGTCCAATTATGAACGCAACGCGTTTAATTACACGTTAAGCATTTTCTTCCCATAGAAAATCGTTATAAGAAAACGCTTAACGTGGCTTATTGTACTAAGACAGTGATATTAAAAGACCAAACTCAGTACACATCATATTTATAAACCATACTATGTATAAAAAATAAGATGAGCCCAGAATATGAACGCAATGCATATGATACAACTATGCTACATCGTGACTCTATAAATCGTGAGTTAGTTGATAAATTGACTGAGTACGCGGGAAGAACATTATAATTCCGTGTGTCCAAACTCTGTACATGACGTCTTAAGCCCTATTCGCACGGGATTAGTACTATCTGGGGACCTCGTGTGATTCAGAAATTACCCCACCACATCTGAATTTCGTGTGGCGCATTCGCACGGGATAAGCGAAGCCTGTGATTTTACTCAAAATTACTGACTTCGCGCTCTCCTGGAACCCGGATATGACGTCAAGGCTTTGCGTACATCTGCTTCCTTGTATTGCTTGGAAATGTCTTGTCGTTATCTCTAGATACAAACAAAAGAATGTTACTTACCGCATGCTGCTATACATGTCATCCATCTCCATCTAATCATTCTTTTTGTCTTCGCACTTGTGGTGGTTTTCAGTTTTTTCTTTCTGCAAATTGTATATGGTGTATAGCGATATGACCCAGCGCCCAAAACACTGTCAAAACACTCCAACGCACACTCCATTCTTCGCGAAAGATAATGGGCGCAAAAGAAAAAAATACCTTGAGAAAAAAAATCCACGCCAAATCCTTGCCAAATCACAGAGATGCCGATTCGCACGGGACTAATATTATCACAGGACCTACGTTTTCGGCGAAATATGTGTGGAATAATGAAGGCCACTTTTAAACGTTTTCTGTTGGTGTAACTGCAACTGTTCCCTGTTTGAAGGATGTTCTATAGGAATGTGTTTCTTGTCTCTACTCTCACGTTTCACACGTAGCTCAGACATGTATGTCACACCCATATAAGGTAATGAGCTATTCCATTGGTGGGGGTCCAGTGGAATGTGGTTTTTCTGGACCATATATCAAAGTGCTGAACAATAAACGTTGAAGAAGGATTTGATAGCATTGGGTGTCTGTGTCATTTCTTTCTTCCCTCAGCTGAGCCGTATCGAGACGGGGATTGCAGATCAAGAAAATAAATTAAATACATTGGAGGACAAAATTATCTAACAATATGGTAGGTCATTTGCGGGGGAATTTTTACTTTACAAATTACAGACATGGCCGATTCGCACGGGATTAAAGCCCTATTCGCACGGGATTAGTATTACCTGGTGACCTCTAGTCATTTGTAATAATTGCGGAGTTTGTCTGTGATCTTAATCCCGTGCAAATCGGCCATGTCTGTAATTTGTAAAGTAAAAATTCCCCCGCAAATGACCTACCATATTTTGCCGAAAACGTAGGTCCTGTGATAATATTAGTCCCGTGCGAATCGGCATCTCTGTGATTTGGCAAGGATTTGGCATGGATTTTTTTTCTCAAGGTATTTTTTTCTTTTGCGCCCATTATCTTTCGCGAAGAATGGAGGGTGTGTTGGAGTGTTTTGACAGTGTTTTGGGCGCTGGGTCATATCGCTATACACCATATACAATTTGCAGAAAGAAAAAACTGAAAACCACCACAAGTGCGAAGACAAAAAGAATGATTAGATGGAGATGGATGACATGTATAGCAGCATGCGGTAAGTAACATTCTTTTGTTTGTATCTAGAGATAACGACAAGACATTTCCAAGCAATACAAGGAAGCAGATGTACGCAAAGCCTTGACGTCATATCCGGGTTCCAGGAGAGCGCGAAGTCAGTAATTTTGAGTAAAATCACAGGCTTCGCTTATCCCGTGCGAATGCGCCACACGAAATTCAGATGTGGTGGGGTAATTTCTGAATCACACGAGGTCCCCAGATAGTACTAATCCCGTGCGAATAGGGCTTAAGATCACAGACAAACTCCGCAATTATTACAAATGACTAGAGGTCACCAGGTAATACTAATCCCGTGCGAATAGGGTTTTAGTAACAAAAAAGAAAAACAAACAAAATACTCACTAATCCGTCCGTTTGTCCCTGCTTCAGCTGGCATTTCCAATTTATCTTCTGGATCCTAAAATAAGTTTCCAGGACTCCCCTGACCATGTGTGATACAAAACGGGTGCTCATGTTATCGGTGCAGTTTCATCACAGGATTCAGCGATCTCTCCAGTATCGCTGAAATTCGCGACAATAGGACTCTCTATCTGTTTCCATAGGCGCATAGCGAGTGCACCAACACCACCAGTCCACCCCAACTCGAGTCTGAATATAATTTAACACACTCTTCCTCCTGCCTGCCAAGCAGGTTTTGCTCCCCTGCTACAGCAACTGCTCCAGCCTCTGTTCATCGCTGTATTGCGGCACGTACGGGTAGCGCGAGCATCAGATTCTCGCAACAGATCTCCGTAATCCCCTTCTGCCATTTCAACTTCAAAACTACCTTCAGCCATCGTGATTAACCTACTTGTATACAAACTTTCTACACAGAGCAAGAGCCTGTTTTCTTAGCTTCTACAGAAAGATGGCTGACACTGTCTTCATATTCTGTGAGTGAGATCCCGCCCCATATGGGCGTGGTGAAAACATGTGGAATACTGGCTGTAGTTTAAGCCTCTGGACCAAAAATCCTCCGATGACGCAAAATGACGATTTTTGCGTCATCGGAGGATTTTTTTTCCAGACTAAAAATAAATACATCTCTCGTCTCAGGGGGATATGAGGGGGGGGGGGGGGAGCTTGGTAATTAGAAAATACTACTGGTTTTCTACTGATACAAAGCTTAATGCTAAATCCTGAAGTAACCCTTTAAAGGAAGATGCAGAACTGCTTGAGCAAATGATGCACACGTTGTGTTCAATCATCATCTGGCTTTCTGGTTGTCCATCACTGTAAAATAACAGTAAATGCATGACAGAAATGGCTGCCAAACGTTTACCATAAACTGAAATAACAAATTTAAACAACTTTATAAGTCAAATATATTTTTTCAATGAGCAATATTTGCTGAAAATGTAAATTGGTTGTGAATAAATGTATTTTTATTAGAATTTAACACTTATTAAAAAAACATTAATGTTCAATTAAACTGTATTTTCTCTGTAAAAATAAATGTATTTTTTTTACAGTTCATCTGTCAGTCCTGTTTGTGTTTGTGTAAAATCCAGTTCAGATCCGGTTCAGACACATTTTTATTCTGAAAGAAAGAAATGACCTTATAGGATTACTATCATTTATTATTTAAAGATTTAGTGATTCCATGTTGGCAAGGAAGAATATTATAAAAAGACAAAAAGAAAAAAACATCTGATTTGTATATTTGGATAGTTTGTCCACACACAGCAAATTCTGTGGTGTTAAATTTGGGTGAAAGCCCCTAAAGAGTGACAATGTTAAAATCCTGGTGAACATGTTCTTCAATGAACCTCAGCTCGGGGTGAAACTTTATTAAGCATCCCATCATTTAACTTCAGTGAAATCGTGTCTGTGAGCAGATGTGTGAAATGTTTCTTTCATAATAAGCTGCAGGTGTGACTCATCATTTTCAATTCATTGTAGCTGCCTCGTTTTTTTCTCACTCATACACAAGATTGACATTAAAGTTTGACTAAACATTGTTGGTTTTAGTGTAAAGTGTTTTAAACAAAATACATCTCCCCAAACCCCCAGTTATACGATTAATGTTTGTAGTTCTTAATGTCATTTGGGGAGTGTTAATGTGCATCATGTGTTTGTTGACATGACAGTAATTGCTGTTAGCACGTGCAGCATTGATGTTGCTTTCACGTGTTTCTTTTTCATTTTTGTGTTTAGTTTAATATTTGAATCAGTTTTAAAACAGACCCTTTTCTTTCAAAGCAATAGATAAACACAATATGCTGTTTAAAATGCCGACATCACAAGAAGTAAATCTTAATGGAGCGAGTCTCAATCCCTTATTCAGGATGGTAAATTATGTGTCATTATCTGTCTGGAAATAATTGCTCATATTTACTCTTTAATGTTTGAGCTGTTTGCAGTAGGACGTTTCAATATGAACGTTTTTATAGATATTGAGATTGAACTTGAATTGAGATTTTTAGCAAATGTTTTTCTTTATTCATTAAAGATTTGTGATTAATTATTCATTAATTGCAGCTCTAGTTTGTTGAAAGTGTTTAAATGCTTGCAGTAGTTTTTTCCCGCAAGTTTGACACCTAAATAAGTAACTTATAAATGTTAAAAAAGCATGTGCACATTTTGGCAGACTAGAGGTTGATTTGAGGCTTTGAAAACTATGGGAGATTTATAATGGGATTTCCTCTGTTCATTCTCAGTCAAACTAAAGTTTGCATCCCCCAGATCATCACATTTATTTATCAGACGAGACAGGAACAGAAGTAGAAGTTGTTATGACATTGTAGAGCAAAATCCTGACACTGTTTGTCATTGATGCTGTGACTGAATAAGCAAGACTGTGAAAACACAAGTTAATGTATTAACCGTTTAAATGCAGTTTAAATATATTATCAGATGTCAATTATAAAAGCATTGTTCAAATATCTCAAGCTTGTATTCAGGATTTCATTATATTTATTGTATTATTGTTTTTTCATTATATATTTCATTTCCTATCATCCTCCATCTTCAGGTGGACCCGATACACTTTCACTTCATTCAGCTGCATCATCTACAGAAACATGCACATCAGACAGTGATGCTTCTTCACATAAAACAGCTCTTGATGAACATTTCCCAGAGGATAAGGAGGTACATTTCAAGGATAATTGAATGTGTACATCATCACAGTCGATCAAACAGAAGCTGCGCATTTTTTCACCAGCAGATCTTCAACTTCATCCGCTGCTCATTCACCTACAGGGCTGGACTGGTAATTTGGCATACCGGGCATTTTTCCGCACATTGGGGCAGATCAGGGGCGGACTGGCCATCGGGAGAACCGAACGGGCCGAACGGGCCTCGATAAGATAAAATGAGCCCCCGCGTTATGCAGAACAGACAAGAAAAAGGACAGAACATCCATCAATGCTTTGGAGCAGAAAGATCGAAAGTTGCCTTTAACTGGAAGTATTGATTGTCCTTGAAAATGAGTTGGAGACATTTGTCAAAACTTGGGTCAGTGACTGACTTTTTGGGCTACTTTTTGCCCTTCACGTCAGATACCCAAAGAAGCTGACACTTTTTCTTTCTTTATTGAGGTCATACTGTAAATGGTGTTGCATCTTGATGATGGCAATGTCCGGCCAAGTATAAAAGATCTTTTGAGTGAATAGTTTCATTTATAAATACAAACTGTTTCAGCTGTTTTTGTTTCAGTATTAGTTCAGAGAGTTTTCTGCATATATTTCTGCAATCTGGTAAAATGCATTTTAAATTGTTTATTTACATTTACTTTAAGTCATTGCATTGCCCACTTTTTTATTATTACTATTTAGTTTTGTTACTATTTTTGAGAACGTATTTCGGTTCTAGAAGAGCATGAATATCTATGTGAGATTGTAAATTTGACAATAAAATCCTTTAACATTCACCAGTTGTCTGTTTTTTCTTCAGGTCATTTTATTTTAAAGTGCATTGAAAGTAAATGAACAGAACTAATAGCACTTACAATTGAGCTGAATGAGTTTAAATTGCATAGTTGTGTAAACTGACTCATAGTGTTAAAAACCTTAAATGTATTTGCTGCTGTTGCACAGTATTCTAAGCAAACTTTTTAATCGAAGCTCATAAATTTGTCCATATCCAGCTGCGTTTTTTTAGGTAACGTTGCTTAAAAAGAGGGTTGAAAAAATATTTTATTTTTAAGCAAATCCAGCACATAATTTTTTCAGTGACGTCAATGAAACCCTGCTGTATCAAACCCTCTGAATATTCTCACTCTGAAACTTATTAATGAAAATAAAATTTTATATCAAATCCAATTAAAAATCTAAACTTATTGTTAAAGAAATTGACAAAAACCTAAAACATGATCACGATGAAACATTAAAAACTGAATTTGACCTCCACAACAAATAAAGTGTTATTTGGTCCTAAACAGAACTAATTTGCAAATGAATTATCAATGAAACTATTTAAAAAATAATGATTCTGTCTTAATATAGACTAAATGACCATGATCTGGAGATAGAGCGAGGAAGATATCACAGATTACTGTTGTTTGTTCCACTGAAAGTCATAAGGGTTTAGAACAATATGAGGGTGAGAAAATTATGACAGATTTGTCATTTTGGCTCAACTATCCCTTTAAGAGCATGAAACACCTGCTGCACCTTTAAATGTTGTTTGTCTCTTTCAGACTTCTCCTCCTCAGGTGAAATTGAAACTATTTAAACAGGATCTATTTAGTGACAATAGCAGAAAATTACACGACGAGAGAAACAGAGAAAAAGTTCAACAGTTTTTGTTCCACTGAATTGTCTGAAACAATCAATAAATTCATTGTGAAGTATTTTGTAGGTGATATTCTAGTCAGTAAAGAGGAAGTGAACATCAACAGTTCTTGACAGGTGAGTACTGAACTGCTGCTAAACAAACCAAAACTCACAAGACAACAATAATAAACCTTTCAAACTATCAGCTACAGTAAGACATCTAACAGATATCTCAGTATTAATCACAGCAGAACAAACAGATACTGAGACTTTTGCTCTTTTATCTGAATTGTCAGTATGTGTTTAGTTTCTTTGGCACTGAAATGTTATTTCTTCTATTGACTTGAAATGTTGCTTTGTTTTCTTCTGTTGAGTCTTCTGATGTTTTCTCTTTATGCTGGTGTTTAACATGTCACAAAAGCTGACAGTCTGCAATTGAACCTCATTGATTCATTTCTAATGGAATATTCTAGAGTACAAATAAAAACAAATATGTGTCAGTATTGAACAAATAAACACGTCACAAATATAGATGATGTCCCGTTTGTTGACAGGTGTTCAGTGGACTGTTCAGGTGATGTCATGGACTCCACAAAGGATCTCAGTGGACAGACAGACACTGGGAAGGTCAAGAGGTCAGAGGATTTCAATGCTTTAATAAAATACACTGATAGATATTTCTGATATGCTGCACAACACTACAGTATAAAAACACTGAGGAGAAATGAGAACAGACTGGATTATCTCAAGTATAAACATGTGAAAACAGCTTTAGGGTAAAGTGAGATCTACAGTAAGATGTGAGACCGGTTTGATTCAGTCACAGACAGAACTGGAAAAACCTGTACAGTCAGTCGTATGTAGAAGGTGAAACTCAAATGTGTTTCCCTGAACATTTTTAGACTCAAACACAGAAATTAATGCATAACAAACCATCAAACTAAAATGTACATTACATAGGATTGGGGTTAAAGGTCATTTGTGTGTATGTTTCTCCTGTAAAAGTACATTTTATAATTGTATTCTTGTGAAAACAGTTTTACAGAAAGCATCACACTGCATTGTATAATGTACATCAATTCTGTGCATTTACTGGCATGTAAATTTGAACCTCTTCAGTCGTAGCTGAAAGTCTTTCCAGCTTTGGTGGCATTCAGATGAGATCTGCTGTGTAATGTCATGTGCTCAAATATATCTTCATCAAATAAGCAGAAGTGAAATTGCATGAAGCTTCCACATGTGCTATGTCTCCACGGTAATGCACTCAACATGCCACGTGATAAAATGCACAGATTGACAGTCTCAGACACAGAGGCAATTGAGATTCGTCCTCCGCCTCCTGGATTGAGGCGAGTCACCACGAGGACATGGAGCGCATTGGGAATTGGTAATTCCCAGGAAATATCCCCGTCTATACCCAGGAAAGAAAAATCACAAATGAGATCTCTTTAAATGGAGATCAAACTGAGATTTTGCTGAACTCTCCAGCTTCTCAGATGTTTCTCCAGAGAAAAAGACTCCAGTATTCTCACGCGTGTTTCCTCTAGAGTTTCAGAGGAGATCTCAACAGTCATCCAAAAATAAAAATGATCTCATCATTTGTGTATGACTTTCTTCTGCAGAACACAAATTATGAGCCCAACACTCACTCGTGATAGACTCATTTGTCACCAACTCTAGTCTAGATGTATTCTCCAGAAATTGTCACCGAACTAATCAGTTTAATTCAACATTTTAGATATATAGTGAAAACGTTGGCCGGGAAAGTCAATCATAACAACTGATCTGACCAAATTCTTATTGTTGAGCCTTTATATGTGTAAACTTTGGCTTAAAAATACTGTTGGTTTGGGGGACGAAATTAATTTCTGATGCAATCGATCCAAATGTTGTTGAAGGGCTAACATGTGCAGAACCATGGAGATTTCTTAATCTGCATGAGAAATAAATGGATTGCACTGTATCATTTTAAATCTGTAATCTTATTTTATCCTTTTTAATTAATTGTAATATATTTAAAAGGTCTTTATTATTTATTTTATTACTTTTATTCATATTTCTTGTTCTTGATTGGTTTAAAAAAATATTTGTATGTATCTTGTATTTGCTTTATCATTTTAATGTAAAGCACTTTGAATTACCATTGTGTATGAAATGTGTTACATAAATAACCATGCCTTGTGTATTCTCTACTTTTACACAAATATGATTTCATGCTTGGAGATTCCATGATAATTAAATTAAAATACAAATAACTTTAGCTAAACATCCCATCTGGATAAAATTTAGACATCAGACATTAATAAGATAATATCAAAACTAGTACAAAAGGTTAAACTTAATATACAGTATAATAAATCTCACATGTGGATGCTTAATTTCTACTAATCCAGTAAATCCAGTAAAAGGGCAACCAGCACGTTCCTCTCAGCTCAGGTTAAGTTGTACTTCATCACAACATAATGTTTTAGGCACATGTGCAGTAGATATTCAAGGAATTTATGAAAAGTTTTAAATTCTGTACAAGTTTGTTGTAACACATGTTATTGTGTTGTGAGACAATGCAAGCTCACAGAACATGATTTCACCCGTCAATCTGACTAAAGCTCAAAATAATTTTTTACAGTGTAGGTGATAAAGTCTCTGTGTTGCTTTTTAAATGACCTATGTGATGTCTCAAGGCAGCAGCAGATGGTCGGTTTAGCCAGTTTGTCTGCTTCCTGACCTGAGCCCTGTTAGTCAGACACTAAGGCTGGGTTGTACCAATAAGGAATAAATAAATGGTTCACCCAAAAATGAGAATACTCTCATCATTTACTCATTTGTAGGCTATCCTAGATTTTTATGATTTTTTATTTTTTATTTTTTTTGCTGAACACAAAGATTTTTAGAAGAATATTTCAGCTCTGTAGGTACATACAATGCAAGTGAATGGTGAGGAAAACTTTGAAGATCCAAAAAGCACATAAAAGCACATTAACAATAATATGTCCCCAGTGGTTTAATCCATATCTTCTGAAGGGATCCAATTGGTTTTGGGTAACAACCTACCAAATATATCTCACTTCTCACTGTAGATCTAGCTATTCCATGGCATGATCATGATTTCAAGCTCGAATAAACTTCCAAGTGATTGACACATGCACAGATCTCTAGATGATGCTAGGAGGTTAAATTGAGTTTGTAATCATGATGGCCAAGTAGATTGTTAACTTTTGTCTGTTCTCACACAAAACCAATCAGATCGCTTCAAAAGACATGGATTAAACCACTGTAGTCTTATGAATTACTTTAATGCTGCCTTAATGTGTTTTTCAACTGCAAAGTTTTGGTCAATATTCACTTGCGTTGTTTGGACCTACAGAGAGTAAATATTCTAAAAATCTTCCTTTGTATTCTACTGAAGAAAGAACGTCATACACATCAGGGATGGCATGAGGGTGAGTAAATGATGAGAGAATTTCCACTTATGTGTGAACGTTTTCTTTAAATTAAGTTTAAAGCTAATCCATGGTTCGTTGATGTATGTTTTATTTTAATTACAGTTGCGTTGCACCACTTAATTTATTTACGGTTTAAAAATATAAGAGATTACAATTTTAACCTGTGATTAAAACCTTCACTTGCAAATGATTTTGTCCACCATGATGGATTCTGAATCTAGCTCTAGATCATTAATACACAGGGCCGATCAACTAAGCTGAGAAAATGTTGCAGCAGCATTTTCACAAAAAATCCAAGACACGCAAATCTCTGCTCGACCTACTCCCCTCCCATCAGTGCCACTATAATGTGGCCAGAAATAAAAATGCTGCTGACTGAGGTGAGTATTAGTAAACTAAAATTCTCTCATTATTTACTCACCCTCATACGTGAAAGTGGGCGGGCACGGTCTGGACCTGGTAGGCCAAAGCAATGGCACCACGATCCAGTGGGCAAGTGTCTGTTTGGAGACAGCGTTCCGTTTCCGCTGTCCACCGAAGCAGACAAAGAGCTGCTCAGAACGTCTAAAGCTCTAAGTGCGATCCAAGTAGATGAGCAAAGCATGCACTGGACACGGCATCCCTCTCCTGCGGGAGGATATACGGGGGGGCCAAGAACTGGGCTTGGGCTGGGGTGGAGCCAGTTGAGTCTGGGTCGTCACAGGGTGAACACTCTTGAGCCGTGCCGGGGCAAGATGTGCTGAATAGCTTCCATCTGCTGTTTCACCGCTGAAAAACTGCTGGGTGAAATACTCGACGGTGTCACCAAAGAGGCCGACCTGGGAGATGGCCGCATTAAGGAACCGTGCCTTGTACGCATCCCTCATCTCGACCAGGTTCAGCCACAGGAGGCGCTCTTGGACCATGCGTGTGGACATCATCTGCCCGAATGTGTGCGCTGTGACCTTAGTTGCATGGAGATAAACCTTGAATTAATCAAAATTTAAGATTAATCTCTCTTGGAGCAACACACATTAACACTATTAAGACTATATGAGTCATATCACTAGAGAGGTGAGCAGCACATTCCCTGGAAGGATAAAGTCCATCTCTTTTTAGCAGGTCAGGTCTATCCAAAAAACCTGCCCAATTGTCTATAAATCTGATGCTATTCTTCGAATACCCCTCAGACATCCAGCTTTGTCACATCACTGTCACATCATTGTGTTGTCGTATGCACAACTGTTGGTGGAAGATTTTTAAATTGTTTTCATGAGGTTTAAATGAACAAATATGAACTCTTGTCTCTATTCTGTTAAAGTCAACTCCATATGAAGAGATCAGGCTCACCGGAGCCCAGCTGTGTGTCCATGAAGAGTGACCGGTCTGTGGATGAGCCATTCAATTTTAAGGGTGAACACACATCTACTGGTCTGAGGTACAACATTTTTGTTGAGATAGATAGAAATACAGTAGATTATTTCTATGTGAAAGAAAATCAAATGTATCAACTCTTGTCTCTATTCTGTTAAAGTCAACTCCATATGAAGAGATCAGACTCACTGGAGTCCAGCTGTGTGTCCATGAAGAGTAACCGGTCTGTGGATGAGCCATTCAATTTTAAGGGTGAACACACATCAACTGGTCTGAGGTACAACATTTTTGTCGAGATAGATAGAAATACAGTAGATTATTTCTATGTGAAAGAAAATCAAATGTATCAACTCTTGTCTCTATTCTGTTAAAGTCAACTCCATATGAAGAGATCAGACTCACTGGAGTCCAGCTGTGTGTCCATGAAGAGTGACCCGTCTGTGGATGAGCCATTCAATTTTAAGGGTGAACACACATCAACTGGTCTGAGGTACAACATTTTTGTCGAGATAGATAGAAATACAGTAGATTATTTCTATGTGAAAGAAAATCAAATGTATCAACTCTTGTCTCTATTCTGTTAAAGTCAACTCCATATGAAGAGATCAGACTCAAAGGAGCCCAGCTGTGTGTCCATGAAGAGTAACCGGTCTGTGGATGAGCCATTCAATTTTAAGGGTGAACACACATCAACTGGTCTGAGGTACAACATTTTTGTCGAGATAGATAGAAATACAGTAGATTATTTCTATGTGAAAGAAAATCAAATGTATCAACTCTTGTCTCTATTCTGTTAAAGTCAACTCCATATGAAAAGATCAGACTCACTGGAGTCCAGCTGTGTGTCCATGAAGAGTAACCGGTCTGTGGATGAGCCATTCAATTTTAAGGGTGAACACACATCAACTGGTCTGAGGTACAACATTTTTGTCGAGATAGATAGAAATACAGTAGATTATTTCTATGTGAAAGAAAATCAAATGTATCAACTCTTGTCTCTATTCTGTTAAAGTCAACTCCATATGAAGAGATCAGACTCAAAGGAGCCCAGCTGTGTGTCCATGAAGAGTAACCGGTCTGTGGATATGCCAACTGAATTAAAGGGTGAACACATATCAACTGGATTGAGGTAAAACAGTTTTGTCATGATAGGTCAATTAGTATTATGATATAATGCACACAAAATAAATATTTGGCTGAACTTGATTTGATCTAGGATTGTGATTCCACATGTTTTAATGTGTTTAAATGTGTAATCTCTGCTCAAATACTTTGTCATGGAACCTAATTGAATTGGATAAACCCAACAAAATTGGACATGTCAAAGTAACCCCAATTAAACCCCATTTTTAAAACATATATATCTCTTTAGAGCCCTGAGTTCTTCATATATTATACAATGGATTTGAGTATGTTAAATACATGCTGGTGGGAAGCACTAAAGTGTGCAGTTTGGTAACTATGTTCCGGTTAACAGAAGTTGTCCAATAAAGAAATAAATGCATATCATGTACCACATGTACATGTCCTAAGATCATAGCTCAATCATTAGCTCTAGCTCCACTTCACCAAAATGGTAACCCCCAAAATGTCAACATAACAGTAACTCTTCTGAATCTCAACACAACATTAAATACTAGAATATATACTCCTTTATGTTCATCTTGCGCAATAACACATAATATAACACATACTGTACTTTTAATGTTTACTCTTCCTATTGAGTCCAAAGCAAAGCATGCTTGGAACTAAAAATCCCCTGCCAGTTTTCTTAAACAAAGAAATAATACATTTGTCACAACACAAATAGATTCAAGAAAACTGAATTTTTCATTGAAATAACTCAATACATGCAGCTATTTCCTATGCAAACAAGCAGCATAAAAGTGCAGTTCCTTATGCTAAAAGAACATATTTCACACCAGCAGTAAACTCTGACAACACTGGTATGTTAAATTGTGCTTTTTTATCTCGGATCATGCTGAAAAACACAATTTTACCGGCTTGTTTAGCTAATGCACATGTGCAAATTCAGGTTGATTGACAGAAGATGTCTGTATCTAAAAGGTGATTGTCTCTTTTGCCTGTAAGGCAGGGCCACCTTTCTACATCCATGGCCATTGGGCGTTCCTATTTTTCCCATTCATTAGTAGTGGGGATTTTGATTCATTTCAGTGATTAGACTATTTAGATTCCATTCACCAAAAGGATTTGTTCAGATTTGTCCACTGATTCATTTACTGATCATATCTTCAAGTTGCGTCTTTGTGCATGCGCATGGAGCAAAATTACCATCTTTTAATTAAATGCATTGAACCGAAAGCAGTCGTTCTCAAACAGAGTAAGTTTAATTATCCTTCATTATAATTCTACTAAGAGACTTCAGCACTGCAGAGTGTTAAAGCATCAAAAGCCTTTCCCAACAAATAACAACAAAGCATATCTATCATACTGTGAACTGCTAAACACAATTTTTTTTATGTGCTTTACAAAACAAATTAATACAATACTAGCCTAAAATAATTGAGTTTCAATAACATCCGTATGTCATTGTAATGTGTGGTCATCACTCACTTTTAATCATAATTCATCCGGCTCCTTTTCTTTTAAATGAGACTGACGATATGAATGAATGACATGCAGCTTCTCTTATTCAACTGATCATCGTTCATGATGACTGATTCGTTCATGTTGGTCGTGGCTCGCCAACAAGTTTACCAGACCTGTACATTCAAGTTTGTTCTCCACACAAATGGTGACAATACTCCCAATTGAGCATTTGTTGTCACCAACAAACTTAAGAAGAAGATGTAATGAGTCTGAAGGAGTATAAAGACATCTTTAAGTGTCCTAAATCCTGAAGATAAATAGTCCTGTCTTATAACAGTCATTGCACGCATGCGACAAACGCCTGTGTATGCGTGCACTATCAAATGGAGTGTACTTTGACAGGCTCACATTCACGTCAAAATTGAAGTATACTTTGGGCTTTAATCATTGCAAAACATAATAAAGTTTAAGAAAAGCCTAAATATCTCACACTGCACCAAAGCCCCACGATTATGAAACAGCCTGCCCTGGAACATTAGATCTGCTGAACTGTGTGTTTTTATATATCATTTAAAAACTAATTTGTATTAACTTTATTTTTTAATTACATTTTTGGTCTTAAACTTGTGTTTTACTGAGTGTGTTTTGATTTTATGTTTTCTGAAGCAATTTGTGCTGGATTGCTAAAAGGAGCTGTATAAATAAAATTATTATTATTTTTACCATCTGCAATTCATGTCCTTTTATGGCTTGTATGGTCTTCAATCATTTTAAATATTAATTAAATGTGAATTATGTTTTGTGTTTACCTATAAGCCCATGAAATGCTCATTCACAGCTTGCAAAGGAATGCTATTGACTTGTGCTATAGTCAGACTTAAGAGGGATGAAAAACAGAACTCATTGGCTTTGAGTTAGTATATCGAGGTGAACTAGAACAATTTGTTCTCTTAAAAGATTTATTCACCAAGAACGATTAATTCACAGACAAAACATCACTACCATTCATTTTAATAGAAGCGATCCATCTCTGCTAAATAGTCTCTGGTCATATTAACAAGGGAATATTCAGAAAACCTGATGATAGTGAAAGTGAATTTTTCAAGTATAGTTTATACTTGTCACTCAAGTGTTTTACATGTTGGTATGACTCATTTCTGAATATGGATTGTTCCTTATCTTCTTGTATAATTAGTTTAATGTAAGTCCATTTTACACTAAATCTCAATTTTCACTTTTACATCTTAATATGAAAAGAAAGGGGACGACCTGCATAGTGTCATCTATGAGAATGCTGCAAATGATCTTAGTCCATCCCAGGAGGTGCTCTGAGTTTAGTTCACTTTTTTTAGTTACTTTTATCCATGGAGCATTTCAAACGTGAAATGCTCCATGGATAAAAGTAACTAAAAAAGTGAACTAAACTCAGATGCATTGTGAATTGCATTGCAATCCTGCAGTTTCACTTTATTTGGACATTTCTTAATTAAAAAATATTTGTGGCTTTATACGTTACCATACCGTACATAGCCAATGACATGCAACAAGTTTCTCTTATGTGCTTGTCTACTCTTTAGCCTCTGTTTGTATGTTCCAAAATTATATGATATAATAATAATAATATGGTATAAAAATTGTATATATTTGAAAAATCAAAGTGGCTGGTAAAATTGGGTATTCACCCTCCACTGTAGCTAGTGGGTAAATAAGTTAATTTCATACCCTGAATTTCCCCACTTGATCTGCACAGGTTGAATGCACTGAATTCTGGCAAAATGAACACCATTAAACCGGTTAATTACTTCACTCAAACACATCCTATATATACATGAATTTAATCACAATATCCACAACATCTACGTAATATTATTACTTACATCTGCACAGACAATGAACCGAATGAACAGGTTAACTTTAACTAAGTTACACTTCTGGTCATAATACATGTAGCTTGCGTTGTGAATGTGCTGATTCTGTAAAAAACACACTATACACGCACTGCAATATCCTAAACTGGCTAAATACAAAACAATTATATCAGTCTCTAAATTATAAAGAATTTTAACACTGATTTCAATCTTACAGTCACTCGCAACATGTTGAAGTCCAAAACACATTCAAATCCAATCTTCTGAAGAAGTTTCAGTGTTTATGTGAGGGAACAGCAAAGCAGGGAAACCCAACACTCCTGAATGAGATCTACACAGAGCTCTACATCACAGAGAGTGAAAGAGGAGAGATCAATAATGAACATGAGGTGAGACAGATTGAGAAAGTGTCCAGAAGAGCAACAACAGAGGACACACCAATCAAATGCAATGACATCTTCAAACCTTTACCTGGTCAAGACAAACCCATCAGAACTGTGCTGACAAAGGGAGTCGCTGGCATTGGAAAAACAGTCTCTGTGCAGAAGTTCATTCTGGACTGGGCTGAAGGGAAAGCCAATCAGGACGTCCACCTCATATTTCCACTTCCTTTCAGAGAACTCAATTTGATGAAGGACAAAGTACTCAGTCTTTCAGATCTTCTTCGGATTTTCTTCACTGAAACAAAAGAAATGGAGATATCCAGAGATGAATATAAAGTTTTCTTAATCTTTGATGGTTTGGATGAGTGTCGCCTGTCTCTGGATTTTCAGAGCAATGTGAGATTGTGTGATGTCACTGAATCAGCCTCAGTGGATGTGCTGCTGACAAACCTCATCAAGGGGAATCTGCTTCCCTCTTCTCTCATCTGGATCACCTCCAGACCAGCAGCAGCTGATCTCATCCCCTCTGAGTGTGTTGATCGAGTGACAGAGGTACGAGGATTCAATGACCCACAGAAGGAGGAATACTTCAGGAAGAGAATCAGAGATCAGAGTCTGGCCAAAAGAATCATCACACACCTGAAGTCATCAAGGAGCCTCTTCATCATGTGTCACATCCCAGTGTTCTGCTGGATTTCAGCCACTGTTCTAGAGACAATGTTGCATAAATCAAAGAGAAGAAAGATCCCCAAGACTCTCACTCAAATGTACACACACTTCCTGATCATTCAGACAAACATCAAACATGAGAAGGACTATGAGAAGAAAAGTAAAGACAGAGACATGATCCTCAAACTGGGGAAACTGGCTTTTGAGCAGCTTGTGAAAGGCAATCTGATCTTCTATGAGGAAGACTTGAGAGAGTGTGACATTGATGTGACAGAAGCATCAGTGTACTCGGGATTGTGCACTCAGATCTTCAGAGAGGAGTTTGGGATGCATCAGGGGAAAGTGTTCTGCTTTGTTCATCTGAGCATTCAGGAACATCTAGCAGCTCTATATGCGCACCTCTCCTTTACAAACAACAACATAAATGTGTTTGAACAAATCACCAAACAAAGACTGTTCTCTAAAGTCCTGCATCAGACAGCTGTAGATGAGGCTTTGCGGAGTAAGAATGGACATCTGGACCTTTGCCTGCGTTTCCTGCTGGGTTTTTCACTGGAGTCTAATCACACTCTCTTAAAAGAACTACCAACACAGACAGGAAGATGCTCCTACAACAAAGAGAAAACAGTGAAATACATCAAGCAGAAGATCAGAGAGAATCACTCTCCAGAGAAATCCATCAATCTGTTTCACTGTCTGAATGAATTGGGTGATGATTCACTTTTGAAGGAGATCCAAGATTATCTGAAATCTGGAAAAGCAGAAGAAACAAAACTCTCCTCTTCACAGTGGTCAGCTGTAGTGTTTGTGTTTTTGACCTCAGAGCAGAAGATGGATGAGTTTGATCTGAAACAGTTTATTGGAGAACAAAATAAAGCAGATGAAGTTCTTCAGAATCTGCTGCCTGTGATTAAAGAATCAAGATCAGTTCAGTAAGTAACACTGACAACAATCACAGCACTGATAAAACATCACATTTATGGTTGGGGGGTGGGGTGTGTGTGTGTGTGTGTGTGTGTGTGTGTGTGTGAGGACTGCATTTATACATGGCATAAATTCTGTTCCATATTAAAGGGGAGTCCCAAAAAACTTAGTTTGTCACCTGGGTACGGTCTCACTTAAGTTGGGATGTAAAGTTCACTAAGAGCTTAGTAACTACCAGTTAGTTTATAACTCAAGTCAATGCTTAATTTGGTTGCACTACCCATTCTTAATGCAAGGCTAAAATAGTAGGTGGTAAGCTCTCCGTAATGTCACATAATATAACGTTGACCTGTATTGATCCAAAAAGCAGCCTTCAAATGTGTACAGAAAAGGGTTAAAAAGCCGTGAATTTCAGTTCGATTTTGTTATGGATCATGTTCAAACCTTGTTTGCACACGTAACTGTCATTTATCCCTACTAAAATGCAATATTTAAAAAAATACTTATCTAATAAAAAGTTTATTTAGCCTATGTAAAACACAATATTCAGGAACTGTATCTAAAATTAACAAGGTGCAATAAATAAATACTAATACAAAAAGCTGAAATTTTTTTTTCATATTCTATATATTTTATATGTGTTAAAACTTGACACTGGGCAACGCACCCTGGAAAGTGCACAGTTAGATCGGTTTCATGCTGAAGGGCTGCTAAGAAGTAAGTTTTTTACATAATGTTCTCTCTCATAAATGTAAACATGTGCAAATATCAACATCATCACATATGACGAAAGGATTTAAGCCTAGAAGAAGAATGAATACCATCAAGCCATGCTACTGATTTGCATGTGCAAACGATACCTACTTGCCAATGGAGTACTTAAAGATATCAACATAGTCTCCTCTTCGTGTCATAAGAAGGGAGGAGCAAAATGATGAATGGATGGATATGCATCACAATGACGCTAACAGGTTTGAGTAGAGCAGCATCGGAAGATGATTTTAATCACTGACTAGTATGAATATGTATCTATAAAGCACTATCCAAATGGGTACTGAAAATGTAGTAATGCTGACTGCGACTTATGGGATGTCCATGTATTAATAAGCTGGTTTTGAGCAGCGGAATGCACCGTTTAGCTCTCCTTTACAATATACACCCGGGAAGAGAGAGAGGTGACATCCAGTTTGTAAAATCTTGTGAAAGTGCTAGGGGAAGCCCAACCTGCAGCTAGACAGACGTCTTCAAGGAAAACCTCATTGGACAATGCCCATGAAGGGTCATGCATAGAGTGAGCTTTAACTCCAATAGGGATTTGTATGCCTAACGAGTCGTATGAAAGCACAAAGGCATCCACTATTTCACATTTCCTAATGTGAAAACCTTTGTTTGGAGATGGCCGGGGCATGCAAGAGCTCTATTAACTCTGGGAACCATGTACCATTTTCTGTACCATTTCTCATCCTACGAATTTTGCACAATACTTGGTGAAGAAAGTGGACAGAAGGGAAAGCATACTTGCATCCCCCTGGCCATTTGTGGGCTAAAGCATCCATGTCCAGCGGAACATGAGCCATCCCCAAAGAAAATGCAGATGACAATGCGTTGTCTTCGGGGATGCGAATGGATCTATTTCAGCTTTTCCTAATAGATCCCATATCATCATAACTGACTGAGGACAAAGTCTCCATTCTCCTTGTATAATACCCTGTTACGAGAACAAATCTGCTCCAGTTCAGGTGACCTGGAACGTGCATTGCATATATTGATAGGTGTTTCTCACACCAGAGAAGCTAATGGGCCAAGTTTATCATTGGGTGCGATCAATCTCCCCTTCACAATTTTGGTATGCCGTGTTGTCGGTTCTGATCAGAACATAAAAACCCTGCACTGCTGACCAGAAAGCTATCAATGCTAGAAATACAGAGTCCCATGCCTGTCTGAAAGAATGTGAGCATTTTTCAAATGGTTAACATGTGCAATACCACAAGACATAAGTGACAGTGTTGTCATGAATGATGAAGCACTGAAAAGGTCTTATTCACAGTAGTCCCAGTGGAGTAACCACTTTTGCGGAAGCCATAAGGCCTAGAGACTGTTGAAAAAACTTCAACAGAAAAAAGGTTCCCAGCTTGAAAGTGTTCAAATACCGGAGAATGGAATGAACATGTTCTTCTGACAGGACGCCTGCATAGAGACCAAGTCAATATTTATTCCAAGGAATGAGATTGGGTGGAAGGGTGCTAACAGGCCCTTAAACCAGTTGACATTCAGTGCCAAATGCTCCAAATGTGTAAGTAACAGGTCTCTGTGTTTGCAAGCTTGTTCCTGTGACCATGCTGAGTGCAACCTGTTGTCAAGCTGCATCGACTCATTTCGTGAATAGGCAAGGAGCCAGGTACAAGCTGAAGTTCAGGACTTTGATCTTGTAAGCAGTCTCCTTGAAGGCAAATCTCAAGAATGGCCTGTGATGAGGGGTTATGTGCACATGAAAGTAAGCGTCTTTCAGGTTAATTGACACAAACCAGTCCATAGGGGGAACATGAGATAGAATCTGTATCATTAAAGTGAGTAATCAATTTGAAGTGAAACTTTGCGAGTGTCCGGTTCAAGTCCAAGCTCAAATCCGGCATTCTTTTTGGCAACTAGAAAATAGCGGCTGTAAAATCCACTGTGGTTATCGTCCATCGATATCGTCTCTATCGCATCTTTCGCAATGAGACTCTGAATCTTTGAATGGTTAATCTTCACATCCCGTAACGGTGGAGGAAATAACACAGTTGAAATGATGCGGCCACTTACAGCGACTGTAATATGTATCCTCCCTCGATCGTCCTCAGCAACTAGCTGGAAATGCTCAGAAGATGACATCATGCATTTGCGTAATGAGCCAGATGATAGATGGCCCCTCTGTTTATGGCTGAGTGTCGCTCACCCTCAGAGAGTGGTCATGTTTTGTGAAGAGCACTTTATTGTTAACATGTTTGTGCCCCAAAAAATTGCGCCGGGCCTGCAGCTTTTATTGGTTCATGACACACACTTGACACAAAGTCAACAAAATTTGAAACAGAGACAAATGAAAGATCATCCGAGAAGGTCCTTGTGTCACGGTGGAGGGTGATTACGCACGCCCGGTCCCGTATTAGGCTGATCAAGCCATCAAGAGGAATAAAGGCCACTCGCGGACGGCGGTGTGGGAGAGAGAGATCGTTCACGGACATGTCCGTTGTCTTATGTGTTTGTATTTTGAGTTTTCCATTAAACCTATGATTTATATGTTAAGCCGGTTTCTCGCCTCTTCCTTACCCGTGAGTGTGAACTGTTTTACATTGGTGCCAAAACCCGGGAAGGAAGAGGGATGCGCCATAACGGAGTTCTCGCCACTGCCCAGCGGAGCAGCCGCGGCCATCTGCCGGGGGATGGAGGAGCCCAGCCGCCTGGACGTGGAGGAACGGCCACCGACCGCGAGGGGAGGAGGGGCTCCTGGCCGACTGCCTGGAGCGGTTAGGGCCGCTGCCAGGGGCAGGGGAGTCCCCTACTAGCCGCTGGAATGCGGCGGGGTTGGAGACCGCCGATCGTGTGCGGGGGGAGGGCTCGCCACCGACCGCCTGGAGCGGGAGAACCGCTGCCAGGGGCGGGGGCGTTCCGTCTGCCAGGGGCTGAGGACTGCCTCCGATCCGCCCAGAGAGGCACGGCTGTTGTCCTGTAGAGGGTGGAGAAGTGGCTGAGGAATGAGCTATGGCGTATCAGAGAACCGGTGAGTACGTTTTTTTTTAATCTCTCTCTCTCCTCTCTCTCTTGCTGCCGCTCTGCATTGGCCTTTTCCCTCTTTTTTAAATTATGGTGTTTGTGGGAGGGGAGGTACTGCTGTTACTGTTGTTTCCCCTCCCCTTGCCCCCTCCCTCGTCCAGGTTGATGGGGATGACCCGCCGGCAGACTGCGCGGGAGGCGTACCCCCCAGGGGATGTACGTCAGGCCGGGGGTCCCCAGCCTGAAAGAACGGGGGAGGAATGTGGCATGGTGGAGGGCGGGACCGGGGCGTGATTACGTATGCCCGGTCCCGTATTAGGCTGATCAAGCCGTCAAGAGGGATAAAGGCCACTCGCGGACAGCAGTGTGGGAGAGAGAGATCGTTCACGGACATGTCCGTTGTCTTATGTGTTTTTATTTTGAGTTTTCCATTAAATCTGTGATTTCTATGTTAAGCCGGTTTCTCACCTCTTCCTTACCCATGAGTGTGAACTGTTTTACAGTCCTTTTACGGAATGGACCTGGTCCCTGCTTCATGCCAACAATGTCAGGAACATCTAAAAGCAAGGCTTTGTCCCTCCAAGAATCTCTGACAAATTAAGCCAAAGATGGTGATCTAGGACACTAGACTACCCATTGAGCTGCCAATGGCTTGGGTGGTGATCTTTGTAGCCCAGAGTGCCATGTCAGTGGTGCAGCACAGCTCCGTTAAGGACTCCGTCTGGCCTGCTCACATCCATCTCCCTGAGCAGGTTAGCATGGTAGGCTTGCAGAAACACCATTGTGTGCAAAGCAGAGCCAGCCTGATCCACTGCTCTATAGGTATTTTCTAAGAGCATAAATATTGTTCCACAGGGTTTGGACGGATGAGAGGGCCTGGATTTTCATGCTATGGTGGGCTGCCACCGCATCTTCAAATGGGGCAATCAATGCATACCCACGCTCCTCATTGTCCATTGTTGTGATGGCCGCTGCTCCAGAGACAAATATTAACACCTTGTATGGCAAATGCCAAATCTTACAAAGATCTTCTTGCAGTACATGGAAGAATGGCATTGGGCAGTGACACTGAGTTGCGCTGGCTTGGGTAGAACTGATTATCAAGTTAAGAATGCTTTGGCGCATTGGGAGTGGGGCCATTCCAGTTGTCCTCGATCAGGTTATAAGCATTCCCAGTTTTATTTTTCTGAAGGTTTTAAAAGCAAAGAACAATTAGCCTGAAACCTTGTTAAAGCACAACAGTTATTGCAAACATTTAATTAATACAATTTAGTCTTTAAGACTAGAGCTTAAAGTAAATTGATTTTGTCATTATGTTCACTACTACAGCAATATTTGAGCACTAATTATAAACAGGAATGTGAACAATAGCTCAAATCTTTAGAGAGTATTTTTTGTTTTCACAATGCAAGATTTGGGCTGATTTGTCCACTAATATTTATGTATTTGTAGGTTTTTACTGTCTGTAGGATAGCATTTTTAATTGGAGCTGGTTTCAGTTCATAACTCATCATCTTTTTTTATCTTCAGCTTGTGTGATTGTGGTATCACAGATGAAGGTTGTGCTGCTCTGACTTCAGCTCTGAGATCAAAACCCTCACACCTGAAAGAACTTGATCTGTCTTGGAATAAACTAAGAGATTCAGGAGTGAAGCTGCTCTCTGATGGACTGAAGAATCCTCACTGTAAACTGGAGGAACTGGTGTAAGATTTCACTCAATTTTAACAATGATGAACAGCAAAATAAAAATGAAAAGTAATGGTACTTTAACTTGTCAGATTGTGTCCTAGTTTTACCCTGAAAAATGCCAAATCTGTCATAATTATCTCACCCTCATGTTTGGAGAATCCTCTCTGTAAACTGGAAATACTTAAATCATCTCAATCACATGATCTAATATTCTGACAAAAATATTTTTTATACGGTGCATAATTGCAACAATTCTTACAATGATGTAGAGTTATGTGTGAGCTATCTGTGGAATTGTATTAAGAAATACAACAGAAACTGAGAATGTCCAGATATAAATCAAAAATACATTATCCATTAAGCAATTGTAAGATCCATAAGTTCAGTAGAGAAATCTTAAAGGGCACCTATAATGCCCCTTTTCACAAGATGTAATATAAATCTTTGATATCCCCAGAATATGTCTGTGAAATTTCAGCTCAAAATACCCTACAGATAATTTATTATACCATGTTGAGAATGGCAATTTTTGGGTGGGAATAATATGAGCTGTTTTTGTGTGTGTGTCTTTAAATGCAAATGTGCTTATCAGAAGTAACAACTTTGAGAATTAAAGTTTATTTATTTGTTGTAGAGTTTTTTCAGCAGTTTTGCAACAATGGATGAGCCACACACACACACACACACACACAAATACTGTTACAATGTTCGAAATGCGCTATAACGAAACAAAACATAAACATGATGAACACACAAATGTATGGCGGTCGTTCACAACGCAGTCTGGTGTAAAATGATTTGCGCAAACAAAATGCATTTTTATAGACTGGAGGGTGCATTCCCTTCATAAACAAAATTAATCCACTGCGTCTTCAGCTGCTAAAATGTCGGGAGTAAATGAAGACAGCTTTGTTCATCCTTACATCCATCAACAAAACACCTCAATCGCTTAGGAGACATTCTTGTCTACAGCTGCTCCGGCATGGAAACAATGACGAACTGTGTACAACTCGTTCAAGGCGGGTCTAAGCTAAAACGGCAGTGTCCATCAACATTCATGGGTGGGGCCTGAATCTGCAAATGGCTTGTTCTGAGACAGTGTTTATGATTAATGGAGGTTAAAAAAGGACTGGGTGGTTTTTTATCATTATGGGGTTGTTGTGTACACACACTGCCAACACACATTTATGTTCAAACACCATTTAAAAGTGCATTTTGCAATATAGGTTCCTTTTAATAAAAAATAAAACTGAATTAGTGAACAGAGAAACCACACAAAACAGTCACAGTTGATTGTGTAGGATAATCTATGTAGTGGAACTACATAACAATGTGTTACATGGTTTCTGCCCACGAGTGGGCGTTGTGGGAGGCTGTTGAATAAAGGCGGGTTTCGAAGAAGACACAACTAGTGAGTGTGTGTTTTACTCACACAGTAAATAAGAGAATACGACAGATTGGTTTATTTCAAATAAACCACATCTGTTAACATGAAGGAATTATGATGAAAAAGTCACGAAGAAAGAGAAGAAAAAACATAAAACTAATTATTTTGTGTCTGATAATTAAAGAGAAATCTGATATTAGTCGTTTTTGTTTTGATTGAGCTGAAGTTTTCTTTTTCATTATCAGTAAAGATTGTTGGTTAAATATGACCTTTTAATATTTATATATTTTTGTATCATATTTAACTGTTGTGTTTCAGTACAGATTTGAAACACAAACACACATAAATTGGAAAAACCTTCAACAGGCAAAGGAATAATATTTTCCTGTTGAACTGATGTGTGTGTTGTGAACTGAGAGGGTGAAGAGTGTGTCATTGTTCTCTGCAGGTTGAGAGATTGTGATGTCACAGATGAAGGTTGTGCTGCTCTGACTTCAGCTCTGAGATCAAACCCCTCACACCTGAAATATCTGAATATGTCTGGGAATAAAATAGGAGATACAGGAGTGAAGCTGTTCTTTGATGTACTGAAGAATCCTGACTGTAATCTGGAGAAACTGGAGTAAGATTGTATAAAACTCTCATTATCCACCATAAATGCTGATTTAATAATATTGCAGGGGATCCGCCAATTATTGATTGATCTCATTCCAATTATTTCGAAAAAAAATTAAGATTGTTTTTTCTCCAAAAGTACACTGTTAAGTTAATTTCAACCACTGTTAAGTTAATTTCAACCAAAGCTAATGTTCAGCTAAATGTTTCTCTCCGGCTTGATTCTGATTTTTCTGCCCTATTTATGATAATATTGAAATTTCACTGACAGCTCTGACTGGACCTGTTTTTCACTGTGACATTAATTAAGACTCTCTTTGATTGTAAAGTCTGTTAATAATAATCTGTTTAACTGATGTGTGTGAATTGAGAGAGTGAAGAGTGTGTCATTGTTATCTGCAGGTTGAGAGATTGTGGTGTCACAGATGAAGGTTGTGCTGCTCTGACTTCAGCTCTGAGATCAAACCCCTCACACCTGAAAGAACTGAATATGTCTGTGAATAATCTAAGAGAATCAGGAGTGAACTTGATCTGAGCTGAAGCATGGTCCTCATAAACTGGAGATACTTATGTGAGTAGTGATTATTAAAATAATCATGTTTTATTTATTTTTTTCAGAAAAAAAATGCAGTAGTCTCGTACAGCACATTTGTCTTTGTGTTTTTAAATTTAGATAAAAGCCTCTTTAAACTGATGGTGAATATGGAGCCACTACAGACAACAGTCAACAGAATCATCAAATACACTTATACACTGATCACACTAGTGTGTGTGTGTGTGTGTGTGTGTGTGTGTGTGTGTGTGTGTGTGTGTGTGTGTGTGTGTGTGACAAAATTATCCAGTTCTCCTGCTGAAGGGACATTTATTCAATGAAAGCTGATGTGTGCAATTTTTACAATGTTATACACTTCCTCGTATCCCAGCTTTATATCCATAGACAAATTTATTATTCATGATCATTAATAGTTGATTTCCCCAAAAACATACACGCTATTGTCCTGTGGCACTAACTTTGCAGGTGTTTTTTTTAAGAGTGACCTAACCAGCTCAATACAACAACATTAGCCACTTTTCCACTATTGTTCCAGTGTGAGCCAGGGCCATAAACTGGTCAGCCGTGCCCAATAGCCTCAATAAATCCTCTGGAATGCCTGTGTTTTGCCCCTGGCTGAGCCAGGCCTCCTGAAAGATAATGTTTGTTGTTGTTGTTTTTGTTGTTATATAGTGTTTAAAAATCTTAAGAGTGACCTAACCAGCTCAATACAACAACATTAGCCACTTTTCCACTATTGTTCCAGTGCGAGCCGGGGCCATAAACTGGTCACCCGTGGCCAATAGCCTCAAAAAATCCTCTGGAAGGCCTGTGTTTTTGCCTCCTGAAAGATAATGTTTGTTGTTGTTGTTTTTGTTGTTATAAAATGTTTAAAAATCTTCACAGTATCATTTGCAATCTTAAATCACCCATGTACACAAATCACCACTAATGGTAGGCTCACATAAAAAAAAAAAAATCATAACAGGAAATGAAAAGTTGACCAGTATAACTCAATAAAAATTAAATGACAGCTGAAATAGATAATGTAGGTCAGCAGATAAAATAATATGATTATACTCACAAAGCCATTGCTTTCAGTGTCACAGAGACAGTGAAATGTCTCTACTAGCGACACGGCCATTGCCTTTTTGGTCTGTGTTATGATTGCCAAATAAGAAAAACATTGTTTCAAAATAGATAGTCTCATTCTGTCTCGATTTGGGTGAAAATACATGCAAATACAATGTATTTATACTCACGTTTCACCATACTTCTCAGTAAGATAAGTGGTAATTTTATTACTCGGCTCTCCACAATGGAGGGTCCATGTGGTGCTTTCATCAGTATTGCACAGATATTCTGGTACACAGCAGGGTTGTCAGCAAACAACAGTAACTTAGTAACTTACTGAATGCAAATATTAAATGTTATTTTAAAAAAAGTTAATGACATCAAATAGTAGTCAAGCTTTTGCTAGTTGTCAGGAAACACACAAAGGTGTCATCTGGAAAAAGATTAAGAACAAATGTTGGCTCTGCATTTTCAGGTGGTGGCCTGCGCATTTTCAGATGCAGTGCTGTACTGTGGTGAGATAATTTTCTACAGAAAAACAAAACAAAAAACAAAAAAAAAGTTTAGGCAAATACAATATAAGGTATTCTATATACGAATATAAGTTAACCTAATGCATTTAAAATTAACTGAGAAATTGATAAGGAAGACTTGGAAATACAGATCATATCACACTTTTTGACTTGCACAACTGCCAAGCCTGAAATGTGCACAAATTCTATGTCAAAGGTCTACTGGTCCTGACCCGTCTCCATAGCTGGCTAGTGGACACAGGCACCTCTGCATGCTTGGAACTAGATAATAATGAAGCTTGCCTCTAACTAAAACAAATCTTTCCTTACTTTTATCTTTCCCTGTATTTGTTTAACAAAATATAATCTGAATTTCAAAATAATTTTTGAAAGCCTTAACACTAAACACTAAGAAAAGTGTATCTGGTTTAAACAAGATATGGTTAGATTACATTGACTTAAATTACATTATATTTGACCATTTTAAACAATAACTGATTTCAGTTTTTTCAGTCCATTACAACACCTCGGAGAGACCTAAAAAAAAAGTAATCGTTCTTTCTGAATGACTGAACTGTATGAACAGGATGATGATCAGTCAGGTCGGTGACATCAATACATTGATGGCACAAGTGTTTTGCACAGCAAAGGCAAATAAACGCCTTTCAAATACAACAATGACTAACTTCTCAATCACTAATTTGAATTTTGAGTTAAAAGCCAAGCAGTGTCTTATACATCCCAAACCACTGGAGCAGTAACACACAAACACTGTCATACCTGGCCTATATGTTGTTCCCTTTAGTTTTACTCTGGCTGGCACATACGCCTCTGTGTAGGATGGAATATTTTCCAAGCCTCCATGGATTTCATCACATCTCTCAAGATCAGCGAGAATAGTGCTTTGACCTTGGCCCACTTCAACATTGTGACCAAAGACACCTCAGACAGAAATTGTAACACAATACTACTTGATGTCTAACGGCCATCATCTTACAGATATTCCTGAAGTTGCACGTGATATGGCTCATGCATTTAAAGAAGCCATGCTTCGTTTCAAATCGCATAGTCCAAAACTGCACCAATGGCCTGAGCTGTCTTATGGCTCTTGGATAATGCAACATGAAGTGGTGTTTAGGTTTCAAATATTGATGTGGGTACAATTCAGTAAAGACATTATGGTGTTCCTCTATAAGCCACTTCAAGTAGATTGTGCTCTTGACAGTGAGAGAAGGAGAAAAAAATCCATGAAATTATATGCCGGAAAGAAGGAGAAGCAGTAGCTCCCAAAACCTATTTGACTCTGGGACTAAATCTCCAACCATTAGAGGAAACAGTCTCAAAAGGCACCACATCTGTGCTGCTTTCTGCTTCATGACCCCATCTTTGTTACGCAGGTAATGCTTTGTAATCAAAGAGGGCTTGTTGTGGACATCAATGAAGCCATAGTCAATGCTTGTGATCCTGTAATTTAGTGTGTCTAGAGTGAAGTGTCCTTCCTCAATCAGTTTATGATCAACTTCATCTCATAACTCCCTACCCCCTCTAAGATGTCATACATAATGTCTGGTGCCATGTTTTTGCTGATATATAAAAAAAGTGGAGATCATTGAGGGCACTTGCATGTTTTAGGCCAGTGTCTGAGACACTATCAAGACCAATGTCACTCTCATTGGACTCAGCATTTCAGAGAATGCCACCGTCTTCTTTTACCTGTACCCTAAGGACTTTTTTTGGAACGGCACCACCGGCAAGCATAATTGCTGGTAAAGCTTTCAGTAAATCCAAGAACTGCATTCAGACCCAAATTATCACCAACAAGCTGGCAGATGCTGACTTTTACTGTTCCCTCAAAAGAAAATATTTTGATATCAGCACCTTCTTTCTCTAACGATTTTATGTCCTCCACTATGGGCTTTAAAATAGCATCAATGCCATAGGTTTTGGCATCATCGGATTTGTAGACTGCTAGCAAAAAAAGGGAAGAAAGGCTGGAAAGCAGCTCTTTCGATGAACATTTGATAGCAAAATACATAAATCCTAATTTGTGGACAGATGTCTTTGAGCCAAGCGGATTCACAGTCTCTACATCATCAATGTAAATAAGAAGAGGAATAGAGACTTCACATGAGAATAGGGCTTGGTGTTAGAAGAGCTCACCATCACAAAAGTCTTGCAGAACACCTGTCTTGCTTCTGCCTTAGACATGATGCCTGGTAGTTCAAGTATCTTCTGTAGCAGAGGTCTAAGTGGAATGCGCTGAAATGTGTCACGCACTGAAATTTGCTTAACTGTACCACTGTTGGAATCTGTGTGCTGAATATAGGAAATGCCAGGGAAAGCCTCCTCTACTTTTGATCAGGCGGACTGGGAGATGTTCCGGTCTGCCTCCGATGACGACATCGAGGTTTACGTTGATAGCGTAACGTGTTTCATCAGGAAGTGCGTAGAGGACGTTGTTCCGACGAAAAACATACGGATCTACCCCAACCAGAAACCCTGGGTTAACGGCGATGTTCGCGCGGCACTTACTGCGCGGACCACCGCTTTTAATTCCGAGAACCAGAGGGGGTACCAGGATGTCATGTTTGGGGGGGCATTTGGCTTGTTTGGGGGGGCAACATAAACAATTGAAAAAAATCGGCGCAAAATTAAGCTATACTACACACAATATGTTTTAGTGCAGATCTTTTTCTAAGCCAGGAACCCAGAGATAGGCACAGGGCCCCTATTAGACTATAGGGCTATCAAATAAAAGTTAATCAAATCAGGTCAACATTAATAATAATATGATGATATTATTATTGACAGATTCATATATATCAGATAAAGGTGATTTCCTGTGTTTGCTTGTGAGAAGACGTGCTACACGAGTAGGCTACCGAGAGGGATGAGAGTTTTTTAAATGAATCTGAAGTCACGTTTGTAGACAAGAGATAAATTAATTTGTTTCTTCTTCTAAACTGTCCCAGACGTAGGTTCTACTTTTAGGGCTTAAATGTTTCGTGAATTACTCTTAGTAAAACACAGTCTAAAGTTATGAGTCACATGCCCATTATTTTTAGGAGTTTGGCCAGTTAGGAGCTACTTGTAGCCTCTTATAAGATTCTTTGTGAATGCGGCCCCAGGTAAACAATTTTGATATGCTCATTTGAACAGTATGAGAACAGTATTTGAATGTTATTCTCTGGTGGCTTTGGATAAAAGTGTCTGCTAAATGAATAAATGAAAAATGTAGGCCTAGATAAAAGGAAACATATTAGGCTACATGCAGGGGGTCAGGAGACCTAGAGAGTTGAAATAAAAGCTATTTTTGTGAAACAATAAGAATTGAAAGTATGATATGATTAGCAGAGGCAACATAACTTTTTTTAAATATAGTTTTATTTTTATTTTTATTTTTTTTTTATTTTTTTTTTTTATTAGTGGAACTTATTCATGGATTTAATCAGGTCCCTGATACATCCAGTGTATCCTATCTACAGGACCAGTCTGCGGCTAGTCTTGGCAAATTCAGAAACAAATTGATTCATGTCCAGACCTTTTGTGATTTTCTTTTCGTGTGCCAAAATGACCAAATCTCTCTTCCTTGAATGCAGCATTGATCTTCGGAGAGGGGTGAGAATGCGGCTCAGGGTAGAAAAAGAACTTTCACATGCAGCTGAGGACACACCTATGATGAGTGCTGTGACATACAGCTTATGCAAAATGGGGAAGGCATCTTTGTACTGCTGAATGCACTTGCATACTTCAGAGAGGTTAGCATCAGTGGACAGTTTATTGAGCAACATTGCTTTTGCCACAGCAATTTCATTTTGCAAGGACATACTATTTTGCTCTGTGCCTGCAAGCACTTGAAGTGGCTCCAGGAGAGAAGGGTCAAGGAAAGATGCTGATTTTGGTAGGAGAAATGATGTTGCCCTCATTAAATCAACATTTCTTTGAGAGAATCTCGTCTCCATCTCCACAATAGCCCTATCAAGGATGTTGAACATAGCCCTTTTAAAAGTCTGATTAGGAGCAGTTTGGTCATCAGGGTCACCACCATGCCCTATTGTAGACAAGATAACACTACTGACAAGTTGTGAATTAACTATCCGTCTTCTTTTTGGTGGGTTGGTTGGCCTACTTCCACACTGAGAGAAATGCTCCTCCCAGAATGAGTCGCATCGCATCTCCTTCAGTGTGCCCAGGGAAGCTGTCACCACTTCCCCTGCAGTGCACAAATCCACTGTTTGGGACTGCAGAATTGAATTGGCTGGCTTCAGCGCACCAAGCACATGCAAAGAAGTTCTGTCTGTTAAGCTGGGTCAAAAGACCACATGCCTCTGTGTTAATGTCAAATGGAGCACTATCATCCTCTGCTATCTCAGACAGAAGCCTCCTGATGACATCCTCATTGTGAACAATAGACTTGGTGACATCATAATGACTGGTCCAGCGAATTTCTAATAGTCTTTTCAGTGTGGGTGTACTGTATCTATTTGCAACATAATGTCTGTGACAAAATGTGTTTAGTGAACTGGACCAGTCAAAGAACTTCTTTGCCACAGGTTCTGCATGCATTGCATGTACCACTGCCAAATGGAGTTGGTGGTTGTAGCAGTGCACATATGGGATGTCTTTACCCACTTTGTTTTGCAGCAAAGCCTGCACACCGCCCCTCACTCCTGACATGACAGAAGCACCATCATAACACTGAGACACTAAATTGTCACCATTGTAACCTAGGTCAGACAGATTAGACAGAATTTGGTCACATACATACTCAGCATCAAGCTGATTCAATTCAATGAGGCCGATTAGGTGTTCCTCTGGGATTGAGTTGCGAACAAATCTAATGATGACTGACAAATTCTCAATGTTACACCGATCCCTGGTACCATCACTTTTAATACAAAGGCCAGGAGAGTCGGCCTCCTCATATTTGGTCTGGATGTCTTTTAGGACCATTTTGGCAAGAGTTTGAATCATCTCGTTCTGAATCAAATTGGACGTGTATTTCGCGTTTTCGGGAATGCTTTTTGCAATCTCTGCGAGTTTAGGGTCTTTTTGGAGGGTGTAATCAAATAACCGAATTAAAAGACCTTCCTCATCCCCACCCCCGTGATGGTGCCCACGTAGAGCAAGTTCATTAACCGCCAGAAACTGAATAACTTCCCCAATACTTTTTACATAATATCTGTTTTTTTCTATGTGAGTTTGACCAAGCTGGTGAACAATAGTATTATCGGTCTCTGTCCGGCACTGGTATTCCTGCCACGCAGACATGGCTCTGACATGCGCAGTGCCGGAGGCATGTTTCTGAAAACCACTGTTTTTTATCAGCGCTTTTTTCCAATTGGTGTAGCCTACTTTTGTGAATGCATCATCTCTTTCTGAATTGGAGACACTAAATTTACGGCAGGGAAAGCAAAAGCTGGCATCACGTAAGAGAGAATATTCGAGCCATGGTCGAGACTGATACCAGCCCGCATTGAAACACCTGAGAGCCTGTCCAAATGGGCGCTTAGGATAGCTACTTAGCTTGGGCTGGGATGGGCTATACAAATCTAAGTCAGGGGGAACAGACACACTAGAGCTGGAGGAGGATTGTCTGTTTTGGGGAGGGCAGAATGTTGCTGGCTCTGACACAGATGCAGAGCTGGAGGATGGTGCATGTGGATTTTGTGGAGGACATGCGTTTGGAGGATTTACCGTTTTGGATGCAACAAGGCTCTGCTCGGTGTCGGAAGCAGAGGTACTGGGCTTGTCAGAGGCAGCATGTTCACTGTTGCTAGCAGGTGAGCTGAGCTCAGCAGAGACAGCTTGTATGGAGGGTGAAGGACAAGGTGCCTGTTTTTTAATGAGCCACTTAAGCATTTTTATGTTTAATAAAAACTGGTCTAATTATTAAATCCAAAAGCCTACTTCATTGACTTCAGTCAGTCAGTGCCAACTTCAGTGACTAGAGACTATAGCAACTTAAGTGACTAGCAGCTAGCTAAGCAGCATGAGCTAGGGTGTGTTACCCAACAAATTAATAGCCTACTAAAATGACAAAAAAAAAAAAAGTGCACACAAAACTGTTCAACCACAAGACTTTCAGGAAAAGCTTATAAGTACATACTAGCATTAAATGAGAAAAGAACAAAGTTGTGATCAGTGAGACTTTTAACACGAGCTGCCAACAGATTCAAAACCTAAATCGTCTGCGTGCAGAGTGAATTTGACTGCTGCACTCTCTGGCTGTTAAAGTGATCCGGCAGCAGACTGACACACCCCCAATAACGGCCAATAGAAAAGCAATAGGCTAAAAAAAAAAAAAAAGTAATGAACGTTCTGGTTAGGACTGTTCGTTTTTTATTTAAGGGGCTACTGGAGGAGTTTTGAGATATATAGTAAAAATAGACTTAGATAAATGTATTTAATTACATACTTATATTTTTCACAGTCGTCTTTTTACTTTAAGACCGGGGTAAAGCAAGGAAGACTACAATTTACCTCAACAAGGCGACAATAAACGACACTAGTCTCATACGTGGAGGTGGAAAAACAAGTTCTTTGTGAAATGCAAGATTTATTGTATTAAAATTTAAATGCAAAAGAAAAGGTATGTGTCTGCTGTTTTTGTCAATTTTAAGTTAATTTAAAATGTTTGCGAATCAGATTTTAATATAAATACATGATTAAATATTTTACCACTTGCTTGAGCAACTAAATATGTGATATGCGATCTGGGAAAACCCGTCAGAGTTTGAAGCTGCTCGTCTAAAAGACCTTGCTCGCCTCTCAATCTTCTAATTTCAAAACGGTTTTCACAGGTTCAATTTTGAGTTCGTAAGCTTTCGAATGATACGTAATCTATGATGATTACTAAAATATTTGATATGAAAAAAGGCAATAAAAAAGGGAGCACCAGTCGTCGCGCTAGCAGGACGTGACCATTAAGTAAACCTGTTTTTCTCAAAATTCCATTTCTGAAAATCATAGTCATCAGCCGACTTCGGATTACCACTTAAACTATAAAATAAATGAAAACAGATTTGGAAAGTGCTTGAACCCAGCTTTAATATGGTGCCAAACTACCAAAACCTGTAATATGTCAAATTTCACCATGTGGTGGGTTTTCCCAGATCGCATCACATATATTCTATATAGCATACGCACTGCACACGGCTTTCTCTCATTCATCATTTGGCCATTTCAGTAGATTTACTCACTAACATTGTTGTGGAAACACATTAAGCGCATGGAAACTAAAATATGAGATAGTATAATGCGCACATTCTATCAGCTGCAGTTCTGGCGCCACAGTCCCAATAATCGAGGTACATTCACATCACATGTTAATGCCGCGCCGCGGTAGTTACCATACACTCACAGGACACTGCACTTATTCGCAATCACAAAAATTCATTATTTGCTCGTGCTTTAAAGCTTTGCCAGGTAAACATTTCATTGGCGTTCTGTTCTCACATTATGCACTTTTTCAGAGTGCGTCCGAAGCACGCGCACACTGTCAAACAGCACCAAACTGGATTTTTGTTGGGTCAGACCCTTCCGCTAGCGATGGAAAAATATGCACAAAACAATCCACTTTTAAATCTTAATTTATCATCAGATGGGCAGATCATTTCTCAGGGGAGGCAGGGCTTATCCTAGGGGAGGCACTGCCTCCCCCAGCCTCCCCCTAGACACGCCCCTGCCGAGAACGCGGAGGAGCGTAAACAAGCCAGTTATGCCCTCCGTAAATCCATCAGCACAGCCAAACGCCAGTACAGGCACAAAATTGAGGGTCAGTTCAACACCACTGACTCCAGAAGTATGTGGAAGGGAATTAACATCATCACGGACTATAAACAGAATAAAAACTCCGCCATGAGCACCGTTGCCTCTCTCCCGGACGAGCTTAATACATTTTATGCTCGTTTCGAGAACAACAACACCGCCCTCGCGGAGAGAGCACTCGCGGCCGATACTACAGATGATGGTTCACTCTCCGTCTCTGTTGCGGATGTAACCCGATCCTTTCGACGGGTGAACATCCGTAAAGCCGCGGGTCCAGACGGCATTCCGGGCCGCGTCATCAGAGCATGCGCGAACCAACTGGCTGGTGTTTTTACGGACATTTTCAACCTGTCCCTCTCCCTGTCTGTAGTCCCCACATGCTTCAAAACATCAACCATTGTGCCTGTACCGAAGCAAGCCAAAATCACTTGTTTAAATGACTGGCGTCCTGTTGCCCTCACCCCCATCATCAGCAAATGCTTTGAGAGGTTGATCAGAGATCACATCTGCTCTGTTCTGCCCACCTCTTTGGACCCATTGCAGTTTGCCTACCGTAACAACCGCTCCACTGATGATGCCATTGCATCTACAATACACACTGCTCTTTCCCACCTGGAAAAAAGGAACACATATGTGAGAATGCTGTTTGTAGACTACAGCTCAGCATTCAACACTATAGTGCCCTCCAAGCTTGATGTGAAACTCCGGGCTCTGGGCTTAAACAGCTCGCTGTGCAGCTGGATCCTGGATTTCCTGTCAGGCAGACGTCAGGTGGTTAGAATGGGCAGCAACATCTCCTCACCTCTGACCCTCAACACTGGAGCCCCGCAGGGCTGTGTTCTCAGCCCACTCCTGTATTCCCTTTACACACATGACTGTGTGGTAACACATAGCTCCAATGCCATCATTAAATTTGCTGACGATACGACGGTTGTAGGTCTGATCACTGACAATGATGAAACAGCCTACAGAGAGGAGGTGCACACTCCTGACACGCTGGTGTCAGGAGCACAACCTCTCCCTCAACGTCAGTAAAACCAAGGAGCTTGTGGTGGACTTCAGGAAGAAAGACAGAGAACACAGCCCCATCACCATTAATGGAGCACCGGTGGAGAGAGTCAGCAGCTTCAAGTTCCTCGGTGTCCACATCACTGAGGAACTCACATGGTCCGTCCACAATGAGGCCGTTGTGAAGAAGGCTCACCAGCGCCTCTTCTTCCTGAGACGGCTGAGGAAGTTTGGAATGAACCAACACATCCTCACACTGTTCTACACTAGTACTGTTGAGAGCATCTTGACTGGCTGCATCACCGCCTGGTACGGCAATAGCACCGCCCACAACCGCAAAGACCTGCAAAGGGTGGTGCGAACGGCCAGAAACATCATCGGAGGTGAGCTTCCCTCCCTCCAGGATATATATAACAGACGGTGTGTGAAGAAAGCTCGGAGGATTATCAAAGACTCCAGCCACCCGAGTCATGGGCTGCTCTCACTGCTTCCATCAGGCAGGCGGTATCGCAGCATCAGGACCCGCACCACCCGACTACATGACAGCTTCTTCCCACAAGCAATCAGACTTTTGAACACATGATCTCTCACGATCAACAATCAGCACTGCACTTTATTAATCATCACTCTGTCATATATTCTCCCAATTCAGTTAGTGTATATATATATATATATATATATATATATATATATATATATATATATATTTATACCCGTATCTAGTGTGTGTATTCTACATTGTGTGTATTGTGTACATTTGTTATGTAAATTGTTGTGTAGGTATGTGTACATTTGTTATGTAAATTGTTGTGTAAGTTTGTTATGTAAATTGTGTTGTGTAAATATGTTGTTATTGTAAAGTGGTTTATGTCTCGTCACTGTCATTACTGCAATGTTGCTCGGAACTGCACACAAGAATTTCACCTGCTGTTGCACTCGTGTACACAGTAGTGTGACAATAAAGTGATTTGATTTGATTTGATTTGATACTGGCTGAATGAAGTTACCATACTGCATAAAATACTTAATTTGCCTATATTCAGTTTCTAGGCTTTTCAAAGGCTCAGATGCAGCGTCAAATTGATGGTTCAACTCTTGTGCTTCTATGCTTTTGTCTTGTCCAAGATCTTTAAGACATTGTTCTTTCCTGAAGCTTGGAGACAATATCAGACAACAGACTTGATGTTTCTTGCACTGTAAAATTCACAGCAGCGAAAGTCTGTGAAGATTTCGATATCAGTTTAGCCAATAAAAGAGCTACTCGATCTATCATATCTCAGTTTCAGGCCTTCATTTAGGCCTCCATTGTCACTAGTCTTTACTGACACGTAGCACTTGTTTTTCTGTTTCTTCTGCTTATCTGAAGCTCAAGGATTTCTTAGGATGTCTGTTATCCTTGACACACTGGTATAAATATGTTTGACTGTCAATAAACCTTTGAAGACACTTTGATATCAATTTTGTGTCATAGTCTCTTCCCTTGCAAGCATATTCCTGAGTGAGAGGACAACAGAGAGTGCTGGGGGTGAAAACTACAAACTACATAGATTATAGGAGAAATAATCTAACACAAATCATCCAAATCACTAATCCCACTAATGTCAGACACTTCCATACAAGAATGCTCTTGAGCATAATGTGCCTCAAATGTCAAACTGGGAGCCTGGTCAGAATCACACCTAGCTGAGCTGCTGGTGTTATGGTCATTATTGTGTTGAACTTCTGAGGGATCTCATGTAATAAAAAGTCCTTTGACAATGATTGCATTCAAAATGTGTGGAAGCAACGTTAATGCTGTGGACTGAGTGTGTAATACATTGTTTCCTGACAAATTACAGATATAATGCATGTCTAACTTACTCATTAGGTTAAAATGCTTAACCCAGCAAATGGGTAGAAAAAGTAACCCAGCATTTTTTTTAGAGTGATGATGATTCTCAATAGATTCTCAATTACTTTGATTCTGTTTGATCAGCCATACAGGAGCACACTTTCTACATAAGCAACAAATGTGAAGCTTCAGAAACGTCTGAACAACACTACAGGTACAGTAAAGAAAAACTCCCAAACAAACAATTCAAGGGATGAAGATGTGGAAAGACATGTTGCACAATGACCATGAAAAGTTCCCAATAGAGATGTGGAAGGAGAATATGAGCAAAGGCCAACGCACAGTAATTTTACTTTAACAAGTTTTCCTGATCAGTTTAATTCAAACAAATTGTTTAAATAATTGAACTATGTTTAAGTTTGCTCAGGATGAATTGAGATTAATTAATGCAAAAGACATTTAAAAATAAATAAAAATAAATATATTTGGTTTAGACTTACTACATTTTTAAGTACATACTCCTCATTTAAGTTTAATTAAATACTTTACATATATTCTGAAGATATATAGGAAAAATGTTCTTGATAAGTTTTTTTTTTCACCAAATTAGTCATTTAGCTGAAACACTTTCTTTGTCAAAGATTAAAAAATACTTGACGGACCATTTGTGGTTCCTCAGATGACACACCGGCAGAATCCTCTAAAGATTTAATGTAGGACTTTTATTTTGATAAGATCTAGCGGAAGTTGCAATTCCTCATACTTCCTGTAGGAGGCAGTTTTGTGTTATTCGGAGAACTTCAGTGTGTATATGAAAAGTTTTCCTGCCCGTTATTCGGATGTCCGTTGGTGATTTTATGTTTAAAGTGTTAGTACGTGACCATAAAGTAAGTGCTATTGTTTTTCTTTATGTTTTAACCATATGAAGTGTATTATTGAACTTTATGCTGATTCACGTGTGAGCGATAGATAACTATTCATCTGGTATTTAGTTATGTTGTATAACTTCCAGGGTTTCCGTTGTCCGGTAATTACCGGACATTGGCAGGAAAAAAAAAAGAAATGTCCGACTAAATTAAATCTCTCTGGTCAAATTGTCCGATTAAAATTGCCTAATAATCCCGCCCCCCTAACACAATCTGAATTTGAGAATAAGCCTAAAATGTATCCAGAGTGGACCAAGCTTCCCAAGATAGCCTGTGTAATCCCGGTCTCGAGTGTTCCTGCAGAGAGGGGGTTCTCGCTGCAGAATCGGATCAAGACGAAACAGCGAAGTCGCCTTGCGGAGAACAAGGTTACTCGGCTTATGCGCATTGCAAGTTGTGGAGAGACACTGGGAAGTTTTGATTTTAAGTCGGCAGCTGCACAATTCAGCACTGCAAAACAGCGTAAAAAGCAGCCTAAAATGACGAGAGACAATGTTATAGGCCTAGTCATTTGTTTGTTCCAGTTCATTTGACAAGGAGTCATTTCACGGTGGCCAATTTAAATGTTACCAGCTAAATGAGACATACTGAGAGTGTATAATTAAGTTCGCTTGAGTAAAAACAATAGGCTACTATTCAGATATGTTATGTGGGGAAGGGGGATTGGTTTGTTAAACAATGAATGTGAAACGCCAATCGGACGTTCATGTTTTTTTTCCGTCTATTTGAAAGTTAGGCTAATAAACATGTTGCATTCTATACGGCCTGATTATGTCATTTTTTTAAGTTACATAGCCTGCCTCCAGTTTTCCTCAACTTGACTAATTAAGAGGCGATATTTGACCGGCATATCATCAAAATGACCGGCACCATTTTTTTCTAGCGGAAACACTGATAACTTCATCTGTGATAAATACTGAACTAAATATTAAAGATTATTTTTAATCTGCCTGTAACCTGTAAATTAATGATACTGCAGAAGGGGTATCTGTATTATTTTCATTTGATTACGTTCATATTTGCTCGTGTCAATCAATAAAATCGCTAGTATTAAAAACACTATATATATATCTGATATTACGATATTAAGTTGCACGTTTAGTGATTCTCGCGTCACTGCTGCAGAATGATGGAGGACAAACATTTCTGTAAACATGGATTTTAATCCAATATAATCTAGATTATTCGATTTAATTTAAATTTAAAATGATCTAAAACCACATTATTAATGTTGATCCATGTAATATGTGCAGTTTATATCAAATAAAATATATGACGAGGTGAAACTGAAAGTGTCTGTTTGGTACTTGACTGCTTATCAGAGTCTTGAACTTTTTATTTATCTTTTTTATAGTTTGCACATTATTGTATTGTTGTGTACTACATTCAGTTACACGCAGTATAATTGTTTATACAGTATACGTGTATTTAATTGTTTGTATTGATCTTCTGTATTTGGAGCAAATTGCAAACAACATTTATAAAAGCGCTGAACAGATCGAGTAAATACAGGTTTCAAAATGTACAAATACCTTTAAAAACCTATAAATCTGTCTCCAGAACCATTACATTCAAATAAAGTTTAAATGATATTTAATGTAGGCCTAATAATAAAAGTCTCTGACCATTTGTCTTTTCAGATCAGGTGTGTGAATCACTATCTCTGACACATTAAATTCACCGGCAGCTTCATGAAGACTGAATGAATCATGGACGACACAAAAACATTCAGAGATGGAGATTTCTCTCCAGGATGCAGGTACTCTCTTTCAACTGTCTTTCATGTGATTTTAATATAGTTCTAATATACATAAACTACCTGCCTAATATTTTGTATGTCCCCCTCATGCCACCAGAATGGCACCAACCCGCATCTCTGAATAGCATTCTTGTTACCACAATTGTACAGAGTGATTATCTGAGTTACCGTAGACTGTCTCAGTTCAAACAAATCTGGCCATTTTCTATTGATCTCTCACATCAGTGAGGCATTTCTATCCGCAGAACTGCCACTCACTGGATGTTTTTTGTTTTTGGCACCATTCTGAGACTGTTATGTGTGAAAATCCCAGGAGATCAGCAGTTACAGAAATACTCAAACAGCCCATCTGGTACCAACAATCATCCATGTGATTATCTAATCAGCCAATCATGTGGCAGTAGTGCTGTGCTTGAAATAATGCAGATAGGGGTCAGGAGCTTCAGTTTATGTTCACATCAACCATCAGAATGGTGAAAATGTGATGAAGTTTCATCTCCCTCTGGAACTCTGTAACCAATAATCAATGGCAGTAATCTTAACAGAGTCCAGATTTCACCAACTGAATATTTTGACACAAATGACTTTGACGTTTGTTGTGGTCTGTTGGTTTTATCAGTAAACTTGAAAGGAAATGACTTGATGGCATTAAGGTCTTCTAATGTAAAGTACCTTTTGGAAATCAGGGACTTTATGCATAGAATTAACTCGGTTGGTATGAAGCCTTCAGAAAGTGAAGTCAGGCAAAAATATGGAGGAAACCTTGTACAGTGTGGAAATGAGAAATTTTCTCATGAACACAGTCTTTCTTTACTCCACCAGTGAATTCGTTTTCAATTCTTCTACAGTCTGTTTGTGAGTTTCGATTGTCCTCAGTGAAAACACTCCCTCTTTGACCTTGTGCTTGTTAATCTCTTGTAAAAACCGGTAGAATTTATCAACATTGAAACTTTCTTGGAATCCAGTTACCGAGTGGGCCACAAGTTGTCAGCTGACACACAATATAGAACCTCTGACACTTGTTCCCATTTTTTGAACAATAATCTAGTTGTTCTCAACCTTGTTTTTTTAATGAACACCCCCCCCAAATTATGTGAAATAATTTGAAAGCAGAGACTTTGTTGTACCAGAATTATTTTTATTTTTTTGCTTAATACAACTTTGATGCATTGTGTAATTTTTAAGTTTTGTTAATAAATGTAATGAATCTGAGAACAAACGTTGCATTTCTTGAATTTAAGCCAATGGAGGGCTATATCTGGGGCCTAAACAATGAAAATGCGAAGACCGAAACTGACAATAAAAGTGATATTAAGATATTTAACATTTGCCTTTTTGAAATTTATTTATTAATTAATTATTTATTTTTATAGTTTTAACAGAGGTATTTTGGTCTTCACTGTCATGGTTAGATGAAGCATGATATCTATAAAACAAACTGTGGCTTTTTTGTAATTATAAACAGTAGACCTACTCTAAATCATGTAAAAACAATAAAAACAAAATATAGTAAATTCAAGGGTGGTGATGTAGAATTCTGTGCCGAATTCAAATGGTTTCTGCTTCTCACTGATTCACGCAAAGCTGCGAGTTTAAGAGCTTGCGCTTTTAGAGTTTGCGCTCGCGCTGCTCTTTCTTTTTTTTTTTTTTTTTTCTTTTTTTTTGAGCTGTATCCATCTACAGATCCTTACAGGTGCATTATCTGAGGTTGTGCCTCTGCTTCCACACTGCTTACATGGTATGAAGAAGAGATCTGCACTGCTCCTGCCAATAAAAAACAAAACACAATCAAACAACAGCCAAATACGTACACAAAAATTCACTGAATATCTCACTCTTCAGAGTAAATGCAAAAAGAAAACACAATTTATAAACACTCCATTTCTCACACTGCATTGCATGTACATACTCGGATTCAAACACTAAATTCAATGCAAATTATGCAGTAATGAAATAATATGCAGGGCTTAAAAATGGGGCCAGTGTGAGAATTTCAGGTCAGCTGATGTTCACTCATTTCATGAATTATGGAAATATGTCAGCTACAACATTTTGATTATGAAACTGCTTTCAGTTATCGAACTTTCAAATAATGTATTGTTTTTCAATATTATTTAATCAACATTTAAATATGCAGAAAATGTAAATAAGCACTCAAATGGGTCTGTAGAGAGACACCACTCTTTAACAGGTTTGATTCATATACATATAGTCAAAACTTTGGCCGGGAAAGTCAATCTTAACAACTGATCTGGCCGAAAAAGTTCTCGTTGTTGAGCCTTTGTATGTTTAAAATTTGTCTTAAAAATACTGTTGATTTGGGGAACGAAATTAGTTTCTGAGGCAATCGATCCAAATGCTGCCGAATGGCTAACTTGTGCAAAACCATGGAGATTTCTTAACCTGCATGAGAAATAAGTGGGTTGCACTGTATCGTTTTAATTCTGTATTCTTACCTTATCCTTTTAAATTCATTGTAATATTTTTAAAAGGTCTTTTATCATTTATTTTATTACTTTTTATTCTTATTTCTTGTTCTCGATTGGTTTTAAAATGTATTTTTATATATCTGTATTTTCTTTATCATTTTAATGTAAAGCTCTTTGAATTACCATTGTGTATGAAATGTGTTACATAAATAACCATGCCTTGTGTACTCTCTACTTTTCCACAAATATGATTTCATGTTTGGAGATTCCATGATAATTAATATAAAATACAAATAACTTTAGCTAAACATCCCATCTGGATTTAATTTATACATCAGACATTAATAAAACAATATCAAAACTAGTACATGTGGGTTAAACTTAATATACAGTATAATAAATCTCACATGTGGATGCTTAATTTATACTTTATGTATCGTCAGATGCTGACTTTGGCAAAATTATTCGATTTTGTCCGTTTTACAGAGGATTTAATTTGGCTATTTGCCTTAATTTTAAAAAAGATACTCCTTACCACAGCATTTATATGTTTTTTTTTATTATATGATATAAATAATGATTTATAAAATCAGAGATAACATTGTTAACCTGTGAATAAAACCTTCACATGCAAATAATTTTGTCCACTATGATGGATTTTGAGTCTAGCTGTAGATCATTAATACACTGGGCCGATCAACCAGGTTAAAATATTGCAGCAGCATTTTCAAAAACAATTAAGATGCACAATCTCTTTTCCCCTCCCTTCAGTGCCACTATTATGTGACCAGAAATGAAGAGTTTATGCTGCTGACTGAAGTGAGTATTAGAGAGGAGGGGAGCAATAATGATCACTTGTTACCCAGTGATTCATCTTTAATTTTAGGTCCGTTTTTTTTATTTAAATCAGAGTTTACAGTAATGGAGCAACAGGATTAAAGTTAATCTAGATTAACTGTGAAATTTAAATTGACATCAAAATGTGGTTAAAGTGTAACCCTGATTAATTTTAAACAAGGTTTAACAGAATTATCAGTTAAACCTTAATTTATTCTAATTTTAAGAATAATTTTTATCGGTGCAATCCTCTCAAACACTATTAAGACTATGAGCCAAATCACTAGAGAGGTGAGTTGCACCTTCTGTGGAGGGATGAAGTCCATCTCTTTTTAGCAGGTCAGGTCTACCACAAAAACCTGCCCAATTGTCTAAATCTGATGCTATTCTTTGAACACCACTCAGACATCCAGCTTTGTCACATCACTGTCACATCATTGTGTTGTCGTATACACAACTGTTGGTAGAAGAAAATTCTTTTTTTAATTGTCTTCATGAGGTTTAAATGGACAAATATGAACTGTTGTCTCTATTCTGTTAAAGTCAACTCCATATGAAGAGATCATACTCACTGGAGCCCAGCTGTGTGTCCATGAAGAGTGACGCGTCTATGGCTGAGCCCTTAAAATTTAATGGTGAAGACACATCAACTGGTCTGAGGTACAACATTTTTGTCAGGATAGGTCAATTAGTATAATTATATATTTACATTATAATGCAAAACATTTTTATGTATTTTTTTTAGCTGAACTTGATTTGATTGTGGACTGTGATTCCACACGTTTAATTTAGGGCTGTCAATCTATAAAAAAATTTAATCTAATTAATTACATTTTGTCCTGATTAATCGCATATACAAATATTTGCTGAGAAAGCCCCTCATACATATATATATATATATATACATACACTCACCTAAAGGATTATTAGGAACACCATACTAATACTGTGTTTGACCCCCTTTCGCCTTCAGAACTGCCTTAATTCTACGTGGCATTGATTCAACAAGGTGCTGAAAGCATTCTTTAGAAATGTTGGCCCATATTGACAGGATAACATCTGGCAGTTGATGGAGATTTGTGGGATGCACATCCAGGGCACGAAGCTCCCGTTCCACCACATCCCAAAGATGCTCTATTGGGTTGAGATCTGGTGACTGTGGGGGCCATTTTAGTACAGGGAACTCATTCTCATGTTCAAGAAACCAATTTGAAATGATTCGAGCTTTGTGACATGGTGCATTATCCTGCTGGAAGTAGCCATCAGAGGATGGGTACATGGTGGCCATAAAGGGATGGACATGGTCAGAAACAATGCTCAGGTAGGCCGTGGCATTTAAACGATGCCCAATTGGCACTAAGGGGCCTAAAGTGTGCCAAGAAAACATCCCCCACACCATTACACCACCACCACCACCAGCCTGCACAGTGGTAACAAGGCATGATGGATCCATGTTCTCATTCTGTTTACGCCAAATTCTGACTCTACCAACTGAATGTCTCAACAGAAATCGAAGAATTCCAGTCTTCAACTGTCCAATTTTGGTGAGCTCTTGCAAATTGTAGCCTCTTTTTCCTATTTGTAGTGGAGATGAGTGGTACCCGGTGAGGTCTTCTGCTGTTGTAGCCCATCCGCCTCAAGGTTGTGCGTGTTGTGGCTTCACAAATGCTTTGCTGCATACCTCAGTTGTAACGAGTGGTTATTTCAGTCAAAGTTGCTCTTCTATCAGCTTGAATCAGTCGGCCCATTCTCCTCTGACCTCTAGCATCAACAAGGCATTTTCGACCCACAGGACTGCCGCATACTAGAAGTTTTTCTCTTTTCACACCATTCTTTGTAAACCCTAGAAATGGTTGTGCGTGAAAATCCCAGTAACTGAGCAGATTGTGAAATACTCAGACCGGCCCGTCTGACACCAACAACCATGCCACGCTTTTTTTTTTTTTTTTCAAGAAACAAGCCAGGTGTATACATAGTACACAATACTACATATATATTTTACAATAATGCCAATACATTATATTCATTACATAGTGCAATGCTTTTTAATGCTTTGGAGTTGTAGGAGGTACAAAGAGCATTTAAATAATATTTCAAGTCTTTACAAAGAAGTGCAAATAGGTGCTTTATTAGACATAAATTTACACTTATGTATAAAAACTTGGCAAGAAAAATAAACAGATTAATCAGAAAATATTAACTTAAGTTATCAAAACTGTGGAAACCAAATAAAACGTCTTTATAAAGCAAAGAAAACTAGTTAAAATAGAGGTACACACAAACAATATGTTCTCCAGAATACTACAGCGTGGACACATTCCCAAAAAAAGTGAGGGGCAGATTCATCTACAGCATTACAGAAGGAGCAAAGTGGATCTATTTCAGGGAGCATGTTTCTTAAATAAAGATTGACTGGGTAAAAATGGTGTAACCGTTTAAAGGACACCTCCTTAACCTTGTTGGTAATTAAATATTTGTGAGGTAAAGACCAAACGACCTGCGTCAGACATGCTTGTGTCGCGTCTCGGGTGTGCTGCGTCATAAACATACATTTTTATGTCACTGTGTCAAGTTAAATATAGTTTAATACTCAATGTTTAAATGCATCTTGAGATCCCTTAGTTTGCATTTGCACTCCTTCAAGTGTTTTGAATGCAAGAATGTAACGCATGTTTGTGTTGTTCTGCTGAAGTGTTTTCTTCACTGTATAAACTGTGTGTTGCTCATACAGCTGAAATTTCTCTTACTGGCCCTGGAGGAAACAGGTGGTACTACAAGCATTGTGATTAAATGTGTTAATTTTTTAATGCATTATTTTTTGTCAAATTAATCGCACTTTATTAACGCGTTAAATGGACAGCCCTACTTTAAATGTGTAATCTCAACTCAAATACTTTATGTGAGGGAACCTAATTAAATTAAATAATCCCAACAAAATTGGACATGTCAAAGTAACCCCAATTAAACCCAATTTTTAAAACATGTATATCTCTTTAGAGCCCTAAGTTCTTCATATTATACAGTGAGTTTGAGTATGTTAAATACATGCTGGTGGGAAGCACTAAAGTGCAGCTTGGTTACTATGTTCTGGTTAGTGCAGAAATGGTCAAATAAAGAAATTGATACATATCATGTACCACACAGCTCCACTTTTCACCAAAATGGTAACTTCAACATATACATTTATGTCCAAACTTCAACATAACAGTAACTCTTCTAAATCTCAATGTAAAACATTCAATACTAGCAAATATCCTCCTTTATATGAATCTTTTACAAAAACACATAAAATAACACTCACTTTTTAAGTTTACTCTTCCAATTGAGCCCAAAGCAAAGCATGCTGGGAACTAGAAATCCCCTGCCACAGTTTTCTTAAACTAAAAAAATAAAGAATTAATTTGTCACAACATGGATTGAAGTAAACTTAATTTTTATGGAAATAACTCAATACATGCAGCTATTTTCTTTGGAAACAAGTGGCATAAAAGTGCAGTTCCTATTTACTTGAATGGGGAAAGACTGAAATCTCTAAAATGGTTGGTCAAGATGATTACACTAAAAGAACATATTTCAAACCAGCAGTAAAATCTGACAACACTGGTTTGTTAAATTGTGCTTTTTTACCTCAGATCAGCTTGTTTAGCTCATACACATGTGCAATCTCAAGTTGATTGACAGATGATGTCTGTATCTAAAAGATGATTGTTTCTTTTGCCTGTAAGGCAGAACCTCCTTTGTACAGGAGGTAGATTTTGATTAATTTCAGTGATTGGACTATTTTTTTTAAAAATACTTGTTCATTGATTTGTTCACTGACCAGATCTTCAAGTTACATCTTTGTGCATGCAGATGGCACAAAATTACCATCTTTAATGTAAATGCTTTGAACCGAAAGCAGTCATTCTCATGGAATAACAAATGGACAGGGACAATTTGCATGTCTACAAAAGTACAAAGACACTTTAAAAACAGTTTAAACACCAGAACAGGTGGCACCACAAATGGCAATCTTATGCCTAAAGTATACTTAGATTTTGACGCGGACACGAGCCTGAACGCGTGATGCAAATCTCGTCATCAGAAGAGTGCTCGAGCACTGTATGCACGCAGCCCAATTTTTCCAACCATGTCTTTGAAAGTGCAGACTGCGCATGTTTGTGGACATCTTTACATGAATGTAACAGTTAAAGATGGCAAAGGAGGAAGCTGGGACCGGCTTGACAAACACAGACATTTAATAATACTTTTCAAGCTTCGGACATCCCACGTCTGCCGCTGTCTTTTCTCCTTAAATACTCCCGCCTCCCCTCACTGGAACTCGCTCTGCCCAGACACCACTTGGCTCCGCCCTGCACACCACAATAAATAACTTGGTCCACTTGGTGGCAATACTCTCATTTGAGCCTTTGCTGTCACCATTAAATGCAAGAAGAGACAAAGGTAAAAACAACAACAGTAAATTTGCACATCAAGAGCGCGTGTGTGAGGAAGTCAGGACCTGTATTTGTATAACTTGAGTCTGAAGGAGTATAAAGACATCTTTATGTGTCTAAATTCATGAAGAGGAATAGTCCTGTGTCTTATAACAGTTGTACCTCATGCTGTATGTCTCTGGTAATATTAAAAAGGGAATATTCAGAAAACCTGATGATAGTGAAAGTTTTTGAGTGTAGTTTATACTTTTCACTGTGTTTTACATGTTTGTATGATTCATTTCTGAGATTGTTCCTTATCTCCATGTATAATTAGTTTAAGGGGAATGTGTGTTGATGTCACATTCTGTTGACATATCACTCAGTTCAATATCTAATATTAATTTCAGTGTGTGTTTGTGTCTGATTCTCTTCATTGTCTGATTAAGGCCCGAACTGCTGCCCAGATCAGACGTACAAGAACAAACCTGTGTGCTCGAGAAGAGAGATCAGTCTATGAATGTACCAACACACTGGAATGAAAGCACATGTTTCAGGTAAAATAAAAGTGTTTCTTGGTTTTATTTTCACATTACTACATAAATACACGTGAGAATATTTTTAATTCATATTTAATTTCACTATTTGTATTTCATTGCACAAAATAGATATTTTTATGTTCTAATAATAAGAATACAAATTATTTATATTGGAGTGAACTGTTATTTCCTTAATACTGAAAGCTACAATGGTTACATTAAAATGTTTTTGCACTTTCTTTGTAGTGTTAAATATTGATGTGTGTTCTGATCACACAGACCGACTGAAATGATTGTACAAAGTCTCAACCTGCAGATTATGGGAGTTTAATAGTCATGTTAGTCGACCTTGGACAATAATAATTTAGCTTGATGACGTATATTTTTAGGGAGACAGTCATTATGACTGTTAATGACAACTAAGTAACTGATGAAAACGTCTGTTGATGAAGGGTTCTTTGATTTCGACAATGATAACAAATACGAAATGAAAAAGACGCATCATGATGATATATAAAATATTTTTTAAAGTTTATGGTTGACTACAGAAAATCCAGCAAGATATTAACAGTACAAGATAAACAGCAGAACCATTGTCGTCAAAAATCTTCTTCTATAAAAAGATGTTTTAGATATACATTAATTTAATCCAAGCAGGATTTGTGGGTTTTTCATGTGCAGTGGCGGGTACTTTTGCTCATCTACTGTGGCTGGCGAGCCCGGGGATGACCTGCATAGTGTCATCTATGAGAATGCTGCAAATTATCTCAGTCCATCTCAGGAGGTGCTCTGAGTTTAGTTCACTTTTATTTACACTGAACAGTTCATGTTTTACATGCATTGTGAATGCAGTCCTGCAGGTTCACTTTATTTTGACATTTCTCAATTACAAATATTTTTAGCTTTATATATTACCATACAGTACATTAGTAAATGACATGCAACAACATTAGATAAATTGTCATGTGTGTCTTCATAATTCAGTACAGCCTCAGAAATAGTGCTTGAACATGAAGTGTATCTTCTGTGATTATCTACTCTTTAGCCTCCGATTGTATGTTGCAAAATTAGAATTATAATAAAAATAATAATAAGTTGCATGGATTGATGATCTCAGACATGGAGGCAACTGAGATCCGACCTCCACCACCCAGATTGAGGCGAGTCACTACACCACCATGAGGATTTAGAGCTCATTGGGAATTGGGCATTCCAAATTCGGGAGAAAAAGTGGAGAGAAAAAATACAATGTCCCCCAAATCGGTTGTGGTGTGTAATATACAGTAGGTAGATATTAGGCCTAATCTGTGAATTAACAATGTGTATATAACATGAAATCAGACAACCCAAACAAGACCAACCCTGACTGATATACAAAGAACAAAAACTAAAATAACTGTATGGTCCAGAAATGAGACATGTAACAGGTGTTTTATGAGGATAACGTGAAGTTGACTTTTTCAAATATTCATCTTCACCCTCCAGCTGAACAGCTCTGATAATAATAGCCTAATAGCCATAGTGATCTTGCTTCTTTTCATATCAAACACCATTATCATGTAGAATTAATGTTTACGTTCTGAAACATCACCTAATTCAATTTACACTTACGTTTTGGATATTGAGCAGCTTGTGATTTCCAGACACGTGTGTAACTGGGGTTTAACAAAGTTTATTACGTCTCATTCGGCACTTCATCTGTAAATGAAAATGCTTCTCTAATGAGAGAAAATGTGTTTTTTTTTTTTTTTTACAGTGGGAATAAAACTAGTGCTCTGTTCCTTTACGAGAGCACATGCATGTTAAGCAGTGTACACTGCACGGAGAGAGATGATGATGAGAAATGATGGAAGGAGAGACATGGATTTTCAGTCCTATAGAAAGAAACTATTTCTATAGGACTCTTTTGTTCCAATGTGTGGATTACTAACTTTCACCAACATGTAAAAACAAAAAATGTGGGGAATTCCTGCACTGTGAACTCGGAATGTGCTGGGATACTTAAAATATTGCAAAACACGATAAATCCCACTACGAAATTCATTAAGTGGGTGTTTTTCCTGCTATTTTCTACACATTGGTAATAGCTGCTGCTAAGACACTTGGAAAAGTGCGAGGACTTGTGTGTGCACTCGACTGTGCCTTGCCGCGTCCAGTATATTATGCATTTGTGCATCTTTGCAAGATAAATATATTTGCGCTCGCTCCTCGGATAGAAGACTTCTTTCGCTCCCTGTATTTTTGTGCTCTCTCTCGCTTGTTGTTTGCTTGCACTAATGTTATAAATGGAGCACTGGCCCGATCGGGCAAGTGACAGTTTAGCAACTGGCCCGAATCTTTCTCACGCTGGTCCCGGGCCATTGGGCAATCCTTATTTTCGAGCACTGCTTAAGTATGTTATTTCAGGAGGTCGGGTTTTTTGTATGTATTTTGTGCGTAGTCTGTCTGTTATATGTTTGATACATGTTTATGAATATTTGTTTAAAGTTTGTTCTGTTGAAGTTTGACACATGGTTTTTGTCATTTTGCACATTTTCGTCAAATAAAATATTTTTTTTAGTTGACTAAACTTTTATGCCATTTAAGTTCCGAGTAACACTTAAAATGAATGTGTAAAACAGATCATATTCATGGGCAAGGAGGAGGTGAGAACCGGCTTGTCAACATAAATAATAATTTAATTAAGAACTTAAAACAAACATTTAGGACAGCAGACATGTCTGCCGATTAAGCTCTCTCTCTCTCTCGACCTCCGTCTGCGAATGGCCTTTATCCCTCTTGACCGCTCAATTTAGCTTGATACGGGACCGGGCGTGCGCAATCACGCGCCGGTCCCGCCCTCCACCGTGCCACAGAATGAAAATGACATGATGAAATATACACTTATTTTAAAAGACATATTTGTCAAAAGACTTAAATTATAAGAAAAAACTGTAAAACATTAACACCGATTTCAATCTTTCAGTCACTCACAACATGTTGAAGTCCAAAGCACATTCAAATCCAATCTGCTGAAGAAGTTTCAGTGTTTGTGTGAGGGAACAGCAAAGCAGGGAAACCCAACACTCCTGAATGAGATCTACACAGAGCTCTACATCACAGAGAGTGAAAGAGGAGAGATCAATAATGAACATGAGGTGAGACAGATTGAGACACAATCCAGAAGAGCAACAACAGAGGACACACCAATCAAATGCAATGACATCTTCAAACCTTTACCTGGACGAGACAAAACCATCAGAACTGTGCTAACAAAGGGAGTCGCTGGCATTGGAAAAACAGTCTCCGTGCAGAAGTTCATTCTGGACTGGGCTGAAGGGAAAGCCAATCAGGACGTCCACCTCATATTTCCACTTCCTTTCAGAGAACTCAATTTGATGAAGGGCAAAAAACTCAGTCTTTCAGATCTTCTTCAGGATTTCTTCACTGAAACAAAAGAAATGGAAATATCCAGAGATGAAAATAAAGTTTTCTTCATCTTTGATGGTCTGGATGAGTGTCGTCTGTCTCTGGATTTTCAGAGCAATGTGAGATTGTGTGATGTCACTGAATCAGCCTCAGTGGATGTGCTGCTGACAAACCTCATCAAGGGGAATCTGCTTCCATCTGCTCTCATCTGGATCACCTCCAGACCAGCAGCAGCTGATCTCATCCCCTCTGAGTGTGTTGATCAAGTGACTGAGGTACGAGGATTCAATGACCCACAGAAGGAGGAATACTTCAGGAAGAGAATCAGAGATCAGACTCTGGCCAACAGAATCATCACACACCTGAAGTCATCAAGAAGCCTCTTCATCATGTGTCACATCCCAGTGTTCTGCTGGATTTCAGCCACTGTTCTAGAGAGACTGTTGAGTGAAGCAGAGAGAGGAGAGATCCCCAAGACTCTCACTCAAATGTACACTCACTTCCTGATCATTCAGTCAAACATCAAACATGAGAAGGACTATGAGAAGAAAAGTAAAGACAGAGACATGATCCTCAAACTGGGGAAACTGGCTTTTGAACAGCTTGTGAAAGGCAATCTGATCTTCTATGAGGAAGACTTGAGAGAGTGTGACATTGATGTGACAGAAGCATCAGTGTACTCAGGATTGTGCACTCAGATCTTCAGAGAGGAGTTTGGGTTGTATCAGAGGAGTGTGTTCTGCTTTGTTCATCTGAGCATTCAGGAACATCTAGCAGCTCTATATGTGCACCTCTCCTTTATAAACAACAACATAAATGCATTTAAACAAATCACCAAACAAAGACTTTTCTCTAAATTGTTTGACTTTTTTAAATGGTTCATTCAACGCGTTTCTATTTTTGACCTGCATCAGAGAGCTGTGAATGAGACTTTACACAGTAAGAATGGACATCTGGACCTTTTTCTACGTTTCTTTCTGGGACTCTCATTGGAGTCTAATCACACTCTCTTACAAGAACTACCGACACAGACAGGAAGCTGCTCCTACAACAAAGAGGAAACAGTGAAGTTCATCAAGCAGAAGATCAGGGAGAATAACTCTCCAGAGAAATCCATCAATCTGTTTCACTGTCTGAATGAACTGGGTGATGATTCTCTTGTGATGGAGATCCAAAATTATCTGAAATCTGGAAAAATAAAAGAAACAAAACTCTCCTCTTCACAGTGGTCAGTTGTAGTGTTTGTGTTGTTGACCTCAGAGCAGAAGATGGATGAGTTTGATCTGAAGCAGTTCATTGGAGCACAAAATAAAGGAGATGAAGTTCTCCAGTATCTGCTGCCTGTGATTAAAGAATCCAGATCAGTTCAGTAAGTACTCTCACAATAATCACAGCAATGTTAAAACATCACATTTGGGAAATTACACTAATGTCACTGATCAGGACAGGTAGCTGAACATTCACAGTACTTACTACACTAACACCAAAGAGATTTTTGTGAGGTTCATTTGAGATCACAGAGGTCTGGTCATGGTGTAATGGCTTGATGGTGAATTGAATGTAATAAGGGACAGGACTGACAATAGTGTCTTCAGATCAGAACAGTGTCTTCAATTAGTTTCTAACAGGAGCCAGAAGCCACTGAAGAGACATGAGCAGAGGTGAAACAGAGAATTACTGAAAGATTCAAAGAAATCCAGAAGCAGCATTTTGAATGCAGTGTCATAAGTGAACTGCATTTAACCTTGTTCCTCTGTAATAACTATTTTAAACGTGGCATGAATTCTGTGTTTCTCCAAAAGTGTGTCACCTGGTCACTATCAGGTGAGGAAACTTTTGCATGGACAGACAGATAGACAGACAGACAGCAGCTGAGAGGGATATATAGTTCAATTGATTTTTTAATGAGTGGACACAATCCTTAAAACTGCAGCAAACTGCTTTCAACAATACTTCATAACAGGCTTCTGTAACAACATCCTCTATGTAGAGGTGGTGATGGGCAATTTATTTTTCTGATGTTTTTAAAGTTGGCAGAACATGTTAAAACACAACAGTTATTGCAAACATTTAATTCATGAAATAGTCTTGCTGGCTGCTTGAAGCAAATTGATTTTGTCATTATTATTTTCACTACTGCAAATATTTGAGCAACAACTGTAAAAAGATAAGTGAACAATGAATCATAATCTTTATAGATCAGTGTTCAGTATATTTTTATGTGTTTTCTCCATTTTCACATGTAAAGCGACCTTTTCACTGCACACAACACATGACAATTCATTAATTTCCTATAGAGAGGAAAGTACAAAATAAGTAACTAAATCTTTTTTCAACCCATTTTGTAATTCTATACAATACCGTAAATCCATGTACATTATACATGCTTAGGCAATTATCATGATATGAAAATGTATATACCATTACATCCCTAGTTTGTTTATTTGTAGATTTTTACAGTCTGTAAGATTATGTTTTTAATTGCAGCTGTGTCAGTTCATATCTCATCTTTTTTATCTTACTGCAGGTTGAAGGATTGTGATGTCACAGATGAAGGTTGTGCTGCTCTGACTTCAGCTCTGAGATCAAACCCCTCACACCTGAAAGAACTGAATCTATCTAAGAACAAACTAAGAGATTCAGGAGTGATGCTGCTCTCTGAAGGACTGAAGTACCCTCACTGTAAACTGGAGATACTGGTGTAAGATTTCACAAAACTCTCTAATCCTACTTCATTCTCATTCTGCAGTAAATAATGATTTAACGATATTGAAAAAATAAATAAAAATAAAAAAAACACTGAAAACATAGTTCTCTCCGATAACTGAAGAGAATTTTGCTTTAACCTGTTGATACGCAATCGACCGCACGCGATCAAAGGTCCAAGGGTACAAAATCGATATCCGATCTCTGTTTCACAATAGCAATGCTCCATAAACAGAAATTTAGTTATTTGTGAAATTATTTAGTCATTTGTGCCAGTAGTACAAATGAAAACATGCAATATCAAAACGGGATTTCATACCTTTTTTTATGAAGACGCGATCACCAGATAAATCCAGTTCTCCACACTTTGGTCAGTTGTCCATTACAAGCATTCATTGGAAAAACATCCAATAGCACTTTTTGTCCATAAAAGTGATAAATCTGAGACATATTGATATATTCTCCATTGTTTACATGAGATCTCGCCTGGAAGAATTACCCTTCATCATTGTTCTTCAACAAACTGTGCAATCTGAGCAGCGTTCATGTTGTAAAACTGTATATGATCTTATATATTAGAGTCTCATAAACAAAATGAGCCTGTCTCCAAAGTCTATTTTTTAAAATAGGGCATAGTTTTATTCATAAAAGCCAAACAGTGCAGTCAGATATTGTAGCGTTTTGAAAGGCAGAGCCTTAATTTTACTCTGTACACCATCATTTTTTTTTCAGAGAAAAAAGCTGGCAGGAACCACAGTTTTTGTTTGATCATCTTCCAATTTGAAACATAACTGCTTTAGACTTGTGGCTTTGAGAATATTGTATTTCTGGGTTGTATTTGTACTTTCATTATAGTATTTTTAGATTATAAAAACATGTTCAGCACACAATATTTCCATTACTATAAACTTCAGCTTCTCTAACTTTTAAAAAATAACAACATACATTAATTCTGAAACTTGGGAAATAAAGCCCAAATTGTCTTCTTTCTAAAGATACTACAACTGTGTCCATACTCCAAAGGGTCCAGTAAATACAACTATTTAAGTTCAGGTATGTCATTTTCATGGTTTGTGCTCAAAAAAGGGGTGCGTATCAACAGGTTAATTCACCAGATTGAATAGTCTGAATTTACCAGTCCGAATTGAACCCTCAGAAATGAATCTGTCATTTACTCCCCCTCATGTTTGGAGAATCCTCGCTGTAAACTGAAGATCATCTGAGAGTCCCATGATCTGATATTCTGATAGAAATATTTTTAAATTGTGCATAATTGCAACAATTCTTACAATAATATAGGGTTATGTGTGAAATATGTGTGTCACGTTATTAGGAAATACTATAGAAATTGATCTAGTCCAAATGTAAATCCAAGAAATGATCATAAGATCAGAAAAGTCCAGAAGTTCAGCAGAGAAACAAACAAATCTAAATCAAGAATCAGAGAACAGAGAAACCAGACAGAAAAGTCACAGTTGATTAATTTACAGTATTTAAAATAAAACACATTAGCTAAAATTGAGGAATTATCAAGAAAACTAAATCATTAAGAAAGAAAAGTAAAAACATAAAACAAATTATTTTGTGTCTGATATTTAAAAAGATATCTGATTTTATTCAACTTTATTTGTTGTATTAAAGCTTTTTCATCATCAGTAAAGATGGTTTGATTAAGTATTATCTAGATTCATATTTAGATATTTTTGTATCATATTGAACTGATGTGTTTCTTTACACATTTGAAACAAACACTCATTAATTTGAAATATTTTTAAATGGACACAGAAATGGTAATATTCTCCTGTTGAACTGATGTGTGAGTTGTGAACTGAGAGAGTGAAGAGTGTGTCATTGTTATCTGCAGGTTGAGAGATTGTGGTGCCACAGATGAAGGTTGTGCTGCTCTGACTTCAGCTCTTAGATCGAACCCCTCACACGTGAAAGAGCTGGATCTGTCTGGGAATAAACTAAGAGATTCAGGAGTGAAGCTGCTCTCTGATGGACTGAAGAATCCTTACTGTAAACTGGAGAAACTGTGGTAAGATTTCACAAAACTCTCAAATCCTCCTTCATTCTCCTTCTGTAGTAAATAATTATAATGATTTAAAAGTAAAGAAAAAAAACATTTTGAAAACAGAGTTCTGTCAGATAATGGAAGAGAATGTTGCTTTATCTTATCCGATTGAGTGCTAATTTTACCCTAAAATGGTCAAATCTGTCATTTACTCCCCCTGATGTTTGAAGAATCCTCACTGTAAACTGAAGATCATCTGAGAGTCACATGATCTGATATTCTGACGTAGGGTTGAAATGATTTGTAGACATTATCGTCAACATTGGAAATAAATAATAATTTCCAAACTAATGCACAAAGTGCTCTCATATTAATAAAGCTGAATATTGTCAATTTTCTTCGCGATATGATTAAATAAGTCACGAGCACTCACGTTATAATCTAGCTGCATTAAGAATGCGTGCTCGAGGGATGAGCGTCCCCGAGGCAGAGTCTATCTCAGCCGGGTGCAGTTTCAGTCTCTCCCCCTTATATCGGGACATTCGTGCAACTCAAAGAGGAACTGACCACACAGAGAAATGCCAGTTTCTGAGAGTATAGTTATTAACATGATATTATTTGAAATTTAATAAAGCTATAACGCATTAAATATAACTGCGTTTAAGATGTAATGCCGGGGTGTTTACTTTAAAGAGCTCCGCCTCCGCTTATTCCACAACCAGAGTGCCTCTGAATTTACCTTTTTTATTTTTATTCCCTAATACTTTGGGATCTACATAAGATGAAGCTGTGAAAGTTTAGAGTGCATCTGGACTGTGATCTGTGTAATTCCTCTCCTCCATCAGGCGTGAACTGCAATGTGCTCCTCTCGCGCTTCATCATTACAGTTTAATTTGATTTCATGTTAAGTTAAATGAGATCAAACGACTATTCGACAATGAAATGTTTTCTCTACAATTTTTTTTCGACGTTGTCGATAATGTCGACTAAATGTTTCAGCCCTAATACAAATGATAATATATCTTTAAAAATCACCTGCTTTAGTTGCTTGAATAAATCCAGGTGTCTGTATTTCAGGTGCTTTATCAAGTTTGATGTGTTTCCTCCTTTCGTCAGAAAATTGTGTAAGCAGCGTTTACAAATAGGTTTTTGCTGATCTATGATGTTTCCCTTTTCATCAGCCTCAAATCCAAAGAATTTCCAAACCTGGCTTTTTCCACTTTTCTTTTCGACAAGGTTCAGTTGAGACTCCGCAGCAGCAGCTACTATGCTTGTCGCCATCTTTTGCTTGTTGGAAGCATTAGAAAGTTCACAACTCTGCATGGGAACCAGGTAGCTTCAGAAATTCTGGTATCGTAAAAAAAGATTTTTGAGTACCGACTTATGGTATTTTTGACAACACTACTGCAAAATATAAACAGAAGAAGAAACATCTTGAGAATCTGTATATAGAAGAAGATATTAGACATGGATTCATATAATACATTCATTCTCCAATTGAGCTGGCAGAGTTTAACGCGCTGGGCATAATGAACCATTTCAGGCTTGGTGTGAACAATTCATTGCCACAGATTCTGACAAATTGTGGCTCTGCCAACACAACAACGTTTATAAAAAAAAAACCATTCGGTTCAATTATTTAACTCATTCTTCATTCTTTAATAAAATCTTGCAAACAATATGACTTTGTGCTATGAATTCTAGACTAGGACTACATGCTATAGAGTTCCTATGATGAAGATGAAATATTCAGAATTAATTCTGACAATAAAATGTTATTGAAAACTACAGTCAGGCGCATCTTACCGTTTGTTAACATCGGATCCATTCATGATCTTTCTGAAGTCATTGACTCAAAACACACATTGAGTCACTCAAAATATTGAGGGTGTGCAGTGAACATTTTTTACCCTGATAATTTCAGACCGGCCGAGAGATCTGATGATATCGACATGCCAATGTGCTTACATCACATGAGAGGCAGCTTGAACTCAATCTTCTAAAAAATAAAAAATAAAAAATTTATCAATTGTCACATATTATACATAAATTTCTGCATCTATACAGTGAAATTATTTATTTTTCACATATCCCAGCTAAGCTGGGGTCAGAGTGCAGGGTCAGCCATGATTCGGTGCCCCTGGAGCAGATAGGATAAAGGGCCTGGCTCAAGGGTCACACAATGGTGTCTTGGCGGTGCTGGGGCTTGAACCCCCAACCTTCTGGTCAGTAACCCAGAGCCTTAACCGCTGAGTCACCACTGCCCTTCTAGTGAACATGCATACCACAGCTGGCTGGAAGCTAACATTTTTAGTAAAAAAAAGTTTTAAATATGATCCATTTCGTACACTCTCATAGTGTTTTGCTTCTGAAGATTAATTAGAAGAATTAATTAATCCACTGGAGTTGAACAGACTTTTATGATGGCTATATGTGTGTTTTGGAGCTTCAGAAATGTGGCACCCATTTACTCTGATTTCATGGTCCTACAGAGCTGAAATATTCTTCTAAAAATCTTAATTTGTGTATTGAAGAACAAAGAAGGTGATATGCATCTGGGACGGCATGAGGGTGAGTAAATGATGAGAGAATATTCAGTTACCATTCACTTTCTTTTTTTTCTCCATTCAATTAAAGTGAATTGTGACTGAGGCTGTTATTCTGCCTAACATCAAATTATTTGTTCCACCTGAAGAAAGTCATATAGGTTTGGAACAACACAATGTTGAGGAAACAAGGATGAACTGGCCATTGGTTACAACGGGTGGGCCGGTCAAAACTCTCAATGGGGATCTTACCCCCACCCCACAAAATCTCTGTTGAACTGATGTGTGTGTTTTGATCTGAGAGTGTGTCATTGTTCTCTGCAGGTTGTGTGATTGTGGTGTCACAGATGAAGGTTGTGCTGCTCTGACTTCAGCTCTTAGATCAAACCCCTCACACCTGAAGGAACTGAATCTGTCTGGGAATGAACTAAGAGATTCAGGAGTGAAGCTGCTCTCTGATGTACTAAAGAATCCTGACTGTAAACTGGAGAAACTGGTGTAAGATTAAAAAAAACTCTCAAATCCTCCTTCATTCTCTTTCTGTATTAAATAATGATTTAACAATATTGAAGAAAAAAAACGTATTGAAAACAGAGTTCTGTCAGATCACGGAAGAGAATGTTGCTTTAACTTTTCAGATTGAGTCCTAATTTAACCCTCAGAAATTAAAAAATCTGTCATGTACCCCGACTCATGTTTGGAGAATCCACACTATAAACTGAAGATCGTCTGAGAGTCACATGATCTGATATTCTGACATAGGGCTGAAACAATTTGTCTATGGTACTGTCAACGTCAGCAATAAAAAAAATATATTCTAGAAACATTTTCAATGTCAAAAAATCCTTTGATCTAATTTAACATGAGATCATATGAAACTATAATGATGATGTGTGAGAGGAGCACTTCAGCTCAAGTGCATGATAGAGGAAGAAAAAAGCTCACAGTCCGGACACATTACAAACTTTCCAAACAGCTTAAACTTATGTAGATTGCAAAATATGAAGGAATTGTAAAAAAAAATACAATATAAGTCAAAACAAAAGCAGTGTCGTAAAGCAGAGGCGGAGCTTGTATTCCGCTGAAGATAAACTTGCATGTCAGAGCATTTATAAAGGCATGATTTGTTTCCACCCAAACCAGTTAAACGCAAACCATTTCCATTGATCCTCTCAATCACAGTGCTGATTGGCTACACAGTATTAATCTCATCAATGAAATCACTGACAAAAATGTGTCACGCATCATTAAAGGAAACAACCAAGCATATAGTTTTAATGCATCCTTTAAAATTCAAATAATAAGGAGGCGGGTCATGTATATAAGCACAAACTCCAGAACTGGCATTTCTCTGCACAGTCAGAGCCGTTTCTATGAGTCACGTGAAAAACAGCACGTGAGAGTTTCATGCCGGGTTCACACATCCTCCGTATCGGGGTGTGAGCAGCGCGGTCAGGTTGGGCATTCACATTGGTCGTGTCTCCTCTGCGAGAGACACAACTGCTGATTTTCTTTCATAAGGCCATAATGTAATTTTTTGAGAGGGGGTAATTGATTACTATAACAAATTTGGTCTTCATTAAATTGTTTGTACATGAGTAGGAGGACAACATTTACACCACAATGATAAATAATTTACAGATAGACTCCAGCCCAAACAGTATTGGGTCCGTAATCATCTGCATTTAGTCAGAGAAAAAAAACTGTGTTCCTGCTTCAAGAGTTTGCATCCTGTCCAACAGCCCAAAAATAGTTAAATAAGTAATAACATTCAAATAACAATGTTTTTTTTTATTAAACGCCTGAAAAATGTGTTATGTATACTAATATACTAAAAACATTAACTTACCAATTGCTGAAGCTACTGTATCCCACACCTTTTCCTTTGCTAATAAATCCTTCTATAATAAATACTGAGGGTTGTACGGCATTTTGTAATTCTCAACCTCCACAATCATTCAGGTCTCATCCATAATGTGGCCATGCAAATGGATGAGGTGAATTGTTGCTTCAGCAAAAACGTCAGTCATGTGCATTTGTTTGTTTATCAGCAAACTTGGTCATGATTGGTTAATATAGTAAAGCCCATACATCCCTATAGCCTACATAAACAGACAAAAGCAATGCGGTTTATTTATTTATTCTTTTTAGTTAATTTGTGTTTGTTTGTATTCAGATTGTAGATTGTACAGTGTTCTACGTTTGGCTTAAATAATTTTCATTTGCTTTTGGTTCTTTTCAATAATCTCCTGATTATTTTTAGATTTTCTACACTCAGAGCCAGTGTGAGCCGTGCGGCAAAAATAGGCTCAACGGCAAAACTATCCTCTCACCTCGTGACCATTAATAGGGGCACCAAAATGAAAAGGCACTCACTGAAGATGTGAGAACCTGGCATCAAATTGATCCCGGCTGATTCTCATCCCTCGCGTGCACTAATGGACCCTTTTCTTTGTTATGACATGATTCTGCCTTATTTAATAACATAAATGTAGAAAACAGTTTTATATATATATATATATATATATATATATATATATATATATATATGTGTGTATTATAACATTGAACTTAGTATTATATTACCCTGGAGTACTGGCTTCTGTCAGCTGTTGAGTGAGTGACAGAAAATGTAGCCTATTTCTCTCTAATTACTGCTGTTATCCAGCGCTCTATATTTTTATCTTCCTTTGAAATGTCATGAAAGCTTATTCTTTGATATTTTCTTTTGCTGTTTGAGCAAACAGGTTAGCAAAAGTTAGCGAAGTGTGTGTCATTGTTCTCTGCAGGTTGAGATATTGTGATGTCACAGATGAAGGTTGTGCTGCTCTGACTTCAGCTCTGAGATCAAACCCCTCACACCTGAGAAAACTGGATCTGTCTGAGAATAATCTTAGAGATTCAGGAGTGCAGCTGCTTTCTGATCTAAAAGATGATCCACATTATAAACTGGTGACACTGTGGTGAGTAGTCACAATTAATATAATCATATTTAAATTGATCTAATTTAAGTTTATTTTACAGATTAATTGTTGCCTATGTACTATAAATGTATTTAACTGTTTAATATGAGTTCCCTATCTGTCATTCACTCGACATTGTGTCACACAGCTGAATTCCCACGGCTTCCATTCACCTCTTCTGGATCCTTAGGAAGCATTACAGCAGGCGTTCTCCCCTCTCTGCACTGGTGCCCTGCAGAGATCCCCCTTGGGCACTTTGGCAGATCAAAACATTAGAGTATATTCTTAGAGTATTTCCACCTGAAAGATTATATTCTAAAAGAGTGGCACACAATGGAGCATCTTCCGTTTGTGTGTTAATCCTGGGTGCGCTCGTTATCTCTCGCCTGCAGACTGCCACGATCGCTCCTCCTGGATGGGCCGGCGGCCGCGTTGGCATATCAACTGCCTCGAGTTGTTGACAGTACTGCTCGCCCTGCGGAGGTTCCAGCCGTTGATCCAGAGCAAGCACGTGTTTGTTCGGACAGACAACACGGCAACAGTGACATATATCGTCCGTTAAGACAGCTTATTCTCCCGTTGTATGTCTCAACTCGCCCACCGTCTCCTCTGGAGTCAGCACACAAGTTACTGTCAGCCACTCACATCCCGGGCGACCTCAACACCACAGCAGACGCGCTGCCACGATAGGTTACCCACAAGGGAGAGTGGAGACTCCACTCTCTTGTAGTCCAGCTGATCTGGAGTCGATTCGGGCTGGCGCAGGTAGATCTGTTCGCTCTCCCAGAATCATCCCACTGCCTGCTTTGTGTATGCCCTGACCGAGGCAGCTCTCGGTATAGATGCGTTGGCACACAGCTGGCCCCCTTGACTGCGCAAATATGCATTTCCCCCAGTGAGCCTACTTGCACAGACCCTCCTCAGGGAGGGCGAGGATCAGGTCATCCTAGCAGCACCCTACTGGCCCAACCAGACTTGGTTCTCAGAACTCATGCTCCTCCATCATGAGGGTAGGTGACCTTCAAGCATTCTCTGTCAGCGAAACGTGCCTGGAGTTCGGCCCGGACTACTCTCACGTGATCCTGAGACCCCGGCCAGGATATTTTTTGGGCAGTCGACTTGTCCCCTAATGGCCGTTCGATGCTCATAGTAGCATTGGGGGAGGTTACGTGTCGGCCTGATGCGCTGGCTATGGGGCACACAGTAGTCTGCCCGTCTCGCACCGCCAGTTCACGTAACACTGTTCAGCTAGTTGTGGCTTTTTTTATGGGACCCCTTGTGTCACTTCTTCGACACAACGTCGAGTGAGTGACAGATAGGGAACGTCCTGGTTACCTCCGTTCCCTGATGGAGGGAATGAGATGTTTTGGCAATGTCCGGGACCTTATTCTCTGCTCCTCTGCACAAAACCTAATGAGCGGGATGCACGCCAGTTCTTTTATACCCGTATGTCTGGGGGAGTGACATGCAAATACCACTCGCCAATTCCAAGTGGCCTTTTATAAAAGATCAGAGGTGTCTTGGGCTCCCAAGAGTGACCCCTAGTGTCATTTCATCGACATAACGTCTTGTTCCCTCCATCAGGGACCGGAGGTTACGGAAGTAACTAGGATATTTGGTTCATTGATCGGTGAATACATAAATGATGTTTTCGGCTTTTTCAGTGTCTCTGTGTGAGATGCAGATTTGAATTATTTTCTATTGATTACTATTAAGCTATAGTTATAATGTTTATAATGTATAAAGAGATGTTTTACTTTTAAATTAGTATCTCCCACAGATAGTGCTAATAGTTTGTCTGATATAGATAATGAAGTAATTTCCCATACAGCATATTTGACTTTGAATTTGTTTGTTTTAGGTTTTAGATGGAAGTCTCTTTGAGAACTGATTGTGAACCGTTATTATTGTGAAGAAAACCAAGACGTCACAGTCAACAGAATCAACAGAGACAAAATGACCTGACACACTGATGTTGCAGTTGTACACTAAATTATTTATAATAGTAATTTAAGATTGTTGCTTGTCAGACTGAATGATATGAACGCATTGATATCGCCATGGCACACTGAGCACCATTATGTCAGTCTGCACGATACATGTCGTAGCTGACTGTGGTCCCAATCGTCCCTATCAGTGAACATGACTCACGTTATGGGAGTGTTGTGGAATAGAAGCGAAACGACAAAATTTGCCCACCACGGAGGAGCTTTTTTTTTTCTCTGAAAGTCAGGACATCAGTATTTCCATTGCTCCAATACAACTCCATCACGAGCATATGCTAACATTTAAAAAAAAGATGGATTTTGACAAAATGACCTATAATAAGGCAGCCTGATCACAAATACAGAAAATAACAGAACGTGAGTGCGGGAGGTAGCCTACAGTAATAATAAGATACCACAAACAAATATTCATTGTGGAAATAAAGACTTGTGGCCTGAAAAATTACACACTTTGTTTAAAGTAAATTCAGTAATTTAGTAATTAAATAGTAATTAAAATAAAGTTGTGAAGAAAATGCATGATAAATGTAAAGAAAAAAAATGTGAAAATGCAATCATTTATATTCATTTTGTAGATTAAGCTCTGTATTTATTTAATTCAGAGAATAATGCTTTCATATTGCTGGCGTGTTACACTTTTCTCCAAGTATTTTCTGCCTATTTATTTATTACATCTTTTTATATAAAATGCAAAGAAGAAAAACATTGAAAGTGTTTGAGGGATAACTGGACACAAATGTTGCTAAGATGCAAATGCGGAGCAGGTTTCTTTCGAGCAAGAGAGAGTGCAGCAATATCTCATCTGGCTGTCGTAGTAGCAATCACACTATACGGCTGTGATGCTAAATTTCAGACACTACCCAAACTTCGTCGGAGGCTGAAGATCATCGCAAAGGCTATTAATCGGCCGTCTGTGAACATGTCACACTGAACGTTGTAAGATTGCCGATTTTGCACCGAGAGAAATCTTTTAGGATTCCCGAAATTTGTCTCAGGTGGCAGAATCGTGGTCAAAATCGTACAGTGTGACCCACCTTTAGACATTAATTTTAAGCCCCAGAAAAAGAAAATATCAAAATGACTATGAATTCTAAAATGTCCATCATAAAAGAGGCGTGTTCAAGTATTTTGTTGGTGAAACGCACTTTAATGTATCTTTGAGTAACTTGATAGATAAGGGGGGAAAAAAAATACATTCAAATTGGAGTTTCTTGATTAAAATCATAAAAACTGATATTTCCTGCAGGTCATTTCTCATGTCTGTAATCTGATCTAATACAAAAGTGCTGCTGTAGTTGTTTGTCTCCAGTGTCAGAAGATTTTGTATGTAGTTTTGAGGTAATCTGTTCTGACGAGCCACTAAACACACAACATAGATGAAGAATGAGAAGAGATAAACATTCAAATGAATGAGAGACTCTTCACTGACACGTCATGATTTTAATGTCGTTCCTTGTACAGTCACAGTTAATGTTTACACACTGTGTTTGAACAGAAAACTACGTTTTTACTTTTTCTGAAGAAAATGTAAGTGGTGTTTGCCTGTGCAAAAGTCACATGTATGATGCAAGGGTTTTGTGGATGATTACCAGGGTGTTACTAGGATGTTTCCTTACTGGCCAACGTCAAAAGTCTGTCCAGTTTATCCCCTGTAACTGAACTCTGTATTATTTGGTTTGTTCAGTCGTGCTGATGGTGGATGATAAACTGAACCTGTTTGTACTGTAGTGAAGGTGGACAGGGTCTGAAATTGTTCATCTTATACGTCCAGCAGAGAAGTGACCCCTCATCTGTCTCCACTCTCACCTCTAACGGACTGTAAACGCCTTCATGTACCTGTTCCTGTCTGAAACAAATTTTACATTTATTCATTTGGCAGATACTTTTATCCAAAATGAGGAAGGATACAACATAAGAGATTAATCTTAAGAAGACCGTAACATGAGAAGTGCTGCATTACAAAGTTTCAGTTGCATCAGTAAAGTACATTAAAAGGACATTTACATAAAAATGTAATTTTGCACAAAGAAATTGAAGCTTGTGTAGGAATCATTCAGATTTGTTGCATTGTGATATTTTCACAGCAATTAAGCACAATTAACCTAAATCTCATTACTGTAATGTGTCTAGAAGTTTTACTTTAGAGGGGTTTTTTCTATAGTTTTCATTATTTTTATGATTCTCAATAGATTCTCATTACTAGAAAAATAATTCAGTAATACTATGATTGTTTTTTTCTTGTTTTGTTTTTTTAAAGTATAGGCCTAAATTAAACGAATACAAAGGGACAACAAACACTACTAAAATACTTCACAATTATAATAATACACTCAAAAAATATTTTCGTCTATAGGCTATCTAAGATGTACGCATTTCAATTTTATGTTACAATTACATCACAATGAATTGTGTATTTAAAACAATCATATATATATATATTATTTAATTTGATGAAATTAAGTGGCGGCTGCTGGTCTTTCAAAGAGGGGAAGCTCATTTTCGGCCTACATTATAAACTTGTCCATTTATTTAAAAGTAAATTCTGCCCTACGTTCCTTTTCGAGAAAATGCACTGTGACCATGTCGTACATACTACCCAGCTAACAATTTTAGGTTCTGGGAACGTTAGTTTTTGGTTCCCAGAACGTTGCAAGAACGTTCCCTATTGGTGATCCAGGAAAGTTTTCTTAACGTAAATAGAACGTTCCCTTAAGGTTAGGGGAACGTTCCCTTTAGGTTATAAAAATAGAACCTAAAAATAACCTACAGGGAACATTCCCAGAACGTTCTCCATAGGTTATAAAATTAAACCTAAAAATAACCTACCTGTTTGGTTCCCAAAAAATAACCAAATGGGAACCATACGGGAACGTTCTGTGTTTGCTGGGTATATGCCCTGTCAAAGTTAGACAGATCTCCAAACACCACCTTTGACCAAACAACACATCAGTGAGATGGTTTCATCAAGAGGCATGGCCAGCAGTACATTTTATGTCACAGCACTTCCAGTCAGCCAGCTACCAGGAGAGCTGAAAAGACCTGTTATTTTTCCCTATCTTTTGCACTAAATCAATCTTAGGTGTTGATCTGCCCTGCTGTTTAATTATAATTTTTTCCTCGTAAGGAAGACTTGGCTTCGCCAAAATCAGGTCGACAATATTAGCACTGTCTGCCATCGTGCGCAGTTTCACCTATACGACGCTAGCCTAGCCTACTGTATAAATGAATGAATGAATGAACGAACGATCTAAAAAAAATATATATTAAACTTGTTAAAACTGAAACAAGGAATGTGGTGTATAATTGTGTGAAATGTACTATGCAAATTGACAAGCAATTTCGCCAAACAAATATCAAGAAGCATTTGTCTTTCGACTACACTTGAGAAATCCGCGATGGGACTGAGTGCGAATAGCTTCAGCAACTTATAGATTCGCTGTCAGTCAAAAGGAGATGCAGTCTTTCGACAGATCCTCCAATCATTACGCGGAAGCCCGGAGTCCGGGCCAGCCCACTCCTCATTCACCCCCAGAGACGCTGAGCGTCCGTGGGCGGGACATAATCGCAGCATTTATCCAATGACCGTCTAGTTTCGGAGCACTGAAAAAAACTGTTCAAAGTAGCCCCATTGAAGTCAATGGACGCTCGGCTTCAACAGGGAAATGCACTGTGACGCTACGGGAATGTATGAGAATGAAATCAAGTCAGCCGACCTGCTACATGTAGCTGATTCTGAACGAACTCGTTTTCGAGATGAACATTTTTATTCAACGCATTTTTAGTCAATAAATTGTTTACACAATAGTAGTACATATTTGACCATTATTTTTTTGACATTATACGGGAAGCCGAGCTTCCCTTGCAGTCTTAAAGAAATCCCCACTGATATTAATTTGATGAAATTGAACATGCCCGAACTCTTTCAGGTAAGCCGCTGTTTCGCAATGCCTCGAGAGCGAAAGTGAAAGCAGATTCCCCCACCCCCACCCTTTGCCAGTTTACCTGAGCAAAACAAGATTCTTTGCATGAAGAAAAACTGAACTTTAAAGTGTTTACTACTAATGTTTATTGTCGATTATGAAGGATTTTACGTTTACTTAATGGAAAACTCTGAAGTTTTTGAGAGCTTGAAGTCTATCTAGGAACATTCTGACCAAGGTGAGTGTTCAGGTGAGCCGATAAGTTGTCTTCCTCAATATAAATTGATAGCAAACCAGAATCTCTCAATATTATATCGTATTTCTGTATTATTTCTCCTTTTGTTTGACACATACGTGTAAACTCGTTTTACACAGCGTTCTGAACGCTGAAAGCTGTAAATTTAAAAATATAAAATATAATTTACTTTCTCGTCGTGGTTGGGTCTTTCGAGAGAGGTGGAGCTAAAATTCGAAGTGTATTTGCTTTGTTATTGTTTTGGACAATATGGTTTTACCCCTTAAATTTATTTGAAAGAGTAACAGGTATTTGACAAGTATTATGGCATTTTAATTATTGGGTAAGTTACTTAAAAACATTATTAATTACTAACTAGGTCATTCCTAACATTCTGTGCCATTTAAGTACCCGTGACATAATGTGGTATAGGCCTATTTTGTGTAAAAATGGGCTAATACTTGTTTCTAAATGCTCATTTTACATAATTAATCCCATATACCATAGAACACAATAATATGTACCCAGGATTAATTAATTAAAAATAATTACTCTGATTTTAGCGCAAGCTAGGCTAAACTGCCATGTCCCTAAGTAAGTAGAATACTTTTTGGTGGCAAACTATAGTCATGTTTCCATCCACACGTTTTTATCCGAATTAAGTGATATCGAATGAAAAATGCATTATGGAAACAGTAAAATTCGATTGAATTTCATGAATATCGACTCAAATGAAATACGTTCGGTCTCATCGGATTATAGTTGTATTTAGACTGGCTTTTATATTTAATCAATTGGTTAAATTGTGTTTTCATTTAAGTGCATGATTAAAAATTAAACTTATGGTAACATACTATAGGCTTTATAACACAATATATTTACCACTACTTTGCTAAACAGCAATTTAACAGAGCAAACAGATAGTATATATTAAACAGAGAAAACACTGCATATATATATATATATAAAAAAATGATGTATGTAGACCTATATGAAAATCTAATGGATTGGTATCATAGTGACATTAGTTACATTCATGCGACCCATATGACCCTTTTGCACTTAAATTCTTGACCTTTCCTATAAGAAACACTCTTATGCCTGCCTAATAATGCCAACTTTCTTTTTCACCCTGTGTACTGTTACATAACCTATTGGTTTATGGTTAATCCTCTGTCCAATGCAACACTTGTTTGCTAACATTGGTATAATTATATACAAGTTACAACATATCAGGTTTCACAGGCAAGGCTTAAGCCTGTAGTCCCAGACTAAAATGCATCTTTGAGCTGTTTTACCGGAAAGCAACTTGCACTGACATATCTTAAAATATTTCAGTGCCATTGTTTTGTCTCAAGATGCACACATAATGTTTGTTTTTTTCTTCTAAGGCACATTTTAAAAAAGCTAATAACATGCCTTAATTGAACTAAGGCCTAATCCTGGCTTAATCTAAATCTTAAGGGTTTAATGTTAACCCTAACCCTAACCCTAACCCTTGTCTACAGACTTTTATTTAACAGCATGGATACTCCAAGTTGTTGACTGCAGTGGTTATGCTTTTAGCGTTGATACAGGACAAAGATCTTCTCACTATGACAGTTTACAATGTATTTTAGCAAATGGTGTATGGATTGTCCCTAAAATAGAGCTATTGGTGCGTTCAAGTCATGTCATAAAGATTGTATTTACGAGTTGAACACACATGCATGCCACCACAATGATGAAAATATGAGTAGGAAGCTGAGGATTTTCTTTAAGCCCTAATCTTTAAGAGTGTGTCAGTGAGAAACATTGTGGAACTTATAGGTATTTAGCAGTGACATTATCAGGCTTTTCTACTAACAATAAAGCAAGCTAATACCTGCACATAATATGATAGCATTATAATATAACAATATAATATGTAATGATAAAGTTTACAGTGGCTTCATAAATTAATTTAAAACATAAAAAATAAATAGTAAAACCTCATGAATACAAACTTCCCAGGAGGACTTAAATGCAACATATGTTCCATCACGAACCCTGCTGGCCTGCTGTCTTACCAGCAAGGTCAATTTAACAATATGTAATTGTGCAGTTTGCTTGCATTATTGCATTTCAATGTAGTAATTGTACTTAAATGGCACATGTAGCACTTTAGCATTTTAGCACTTCCAGTTCCATCGTCCCGAAGTCAATGGGTTTTTGTAATGGGTTTTTGGTTAAGTGGATGACAATGACGTGGTGAACACAAGCTCAATTCCCTTTCACGTTATAGGCTAAACCAGTATTACCCTACTCTTGATTTTCTGAAGCTGTGATGTGTCTTGAAAAAGGCTAACAAGTGGCTAAATGGGACTACTGAGGCTGTCGGGGACATTAATGTCTTTAACAACCAAGCTTACACCCTGGTCCTTTACAGGTGTTGTTTACATACCCTTATGTTTCTTCCATGAACTCTGATAATAGTAGATCAATAGTAGCCATAAAGACATGCACATCTGCCAAACTGAGGAAATCCATAGGATTGAATGTGTGTTTTCCACCCTGTATATATATATATATATATATATATATATATATATATATATATATATATATATATATATATATATATATATATATATCCTATTTTCTCCATGTGCTTTTTTTTGCTAGTTTCAGATGTGTCAGTATTTGCCTCAGTGCACTGCCTCACTCTCACACACGTATTACCATATACCCAGCAAACACAGAACGTTCCCAGAACGTTCCCGTATGCTTCCCGTTTGGTTATTTTTTTGGGAACCAAACAGGAACGTTCTGGGAATGTTCCCTGTAGGTTATTTTAGGTTCTATTTTTCTTAAACAAATTAAAAGGTTGCAAATGTTTGCTTTAACAGCAGTGATCAAATGCTTAATTACATGACCATTATCAGGCAGTAGAGAGCGTTCATTGATTGGCAAAGTCTTTTTTACATTCCCATAAAGTTTCCAGAACGTTCCCCTAACCTTAAGGGAACGTTCTATTTACGTTAAGAAAACTTTCCTGGATCACCAATAGGGAACGTTCTGGGAACCAAAAACTAACGTTCCAAGAACGTTCCCAGAACCGAAAATTGTTTGCTGGGTAGGCCTTCTATAACAAATGCACAGATTAGATAACATAACCAAGAGACTACGAATTGTTTAATGCAATGATAAAAGTTAGCTAAAATTATATATCAACAATTACAGAGTTTATATGTAAAAATACAATTAAATGTTAACTTATAATATTTACTTTAAAATGACAAGGAAATATGTTAGATTGTAAGTATGGATATAAACCTTTTATATAATGAGCTTCATATTTAATTACACATTATTGTAATTTTACACTACTTTATTATTTATACAGTATTTTTCTGTTTTCTTAAATTACATACACAGTAAATTTCCTGTATAAAAAATAAGCATTACTGTAATTTGGCATTAATGATATAATCCTTAACTTAACAGTCAATTAATTAATTTACAGATATGTTTTGTAATTTTACAGAGTTTTGAATATAATTTTAAAAAACAGAAAAATACTCTAAAATTTTTAGAGTTATTTTCTGTAAAATTAGGATTTTTTTTTTTACAGTGTATGTAAATTAAAAAAACAGAAAAATACTGTATAAATAATACAGTAAATGTCCTGTATAAAAAATAAGCATTACTGTAATTTGGCATTAATGATATAATCCTTAAATTAACAGTCAATTAATTAATTTACAGATATTTTTTGTAATTTTACAGAGTTTTGAATATAATTTTAAATAACAGAAAAATACTCTAAAATTTTTACAGTTATTTTCTGTAAAATTAGGATTTTTTTTACAGTGGGGAGTATAAGATGTATGTCCCACCTTTGCACCTCTGACTCACACAGATTTTGAATATGCAGGGACACATTTTTCAGAGAGTCTAACAATCCAGGATGTGCTTCGACATTCATACTGGCATAAAGCTCTCCAAAAACATCAATAAGCACCTCTACTCTAAATAAAACACATTTGATGCGTGGTTATCGACGTCATTCGCTAAGTTGCGCAACTCTCTAGCTATGGTTTAAAGGAGATTTGGCTATGACCTGACGTCACATCAAAACAAGTCAAGAGTAATCGAGCACGTTTCAATCTACAATAAACCAATGGCAAGCAGGACCCGCCCATATAATTATCATACAAGAGACAGAAATGTAAGAATTAATACAAAAATAAATAAATGTGGGAATAAATAAATATAAAAATAAATGAAAGAATAATACAAGTTAAAAATAATAAAAATAAAGTTAAAAATCAATACAGAAAATAATAAAGGAAAAAAGTCATACAATAATAAATTCAGGAATAAATTTCATTAAAAACTATTTATATTTGTTTTATCAAGACATTTATTTTATTTATTTAGTTTTTCTTCCATCGCATTACTGTTTCAAATTACATTATTTTGAGCCGCTCTTTAATCCTATGATGCATATCATATTTGATACATGACTTGATAAATCCTCTACATCATCAGCATGATGAAAATTAACAATAATGTTTATATTGTTACTGATATTTCAAAATTAGTATTTATTGAACTGAAGCAGCATGTGCTCACTTAAAATTGCATTATGTTGTATAAAAATGGGTTTAAATAGGTTTTAAAAAATAACTGTCTGACTATTTAATATGTTTATAGGATTAATCTTTATGCTTTATATGACACGTGCTGTCGAACCAAACATTATATTAATATTTAAATATTTAAAATTTACATTTTGAAGCCAGGACTCCAGAATGAAAGCAGCATAATATCATATAATTCATGATTTTATACTTTAATGGCTATGGGATAAAATATTGCAGTTTTAATGGTTTTCAATGGGGACATTTTTGTCCTTCATGTCCTGAGTGTAACTGTGTACACAGTGTATTATAGGAACTGTTTTATATAACGCCCCCCCCCCAAATACAAACCATTGGCAAAATTTATGCCGTTGGCATTAACAGCCAAAATGATCTAAAAAACTAAAATATCCCGAAGGTCGCACAAGGGCTCATATAGTTTAAACCAAATTATAAACGTTTGTTGTTGTTGTGAATGTGATGTTAATTTCGAAGCGGTTAAATGTCTCTTTTTGTCTTCATCCTGCAGGTTTTTGATGAAATTGAGTCATAAAACAGTGACTATTGAACTGAAGAATGGCACACAGGTCCACGGCACGATTACTGGTAATTATTATTTTCCATTTGTGAAACTAAACTGACCCGGTGGGTTATACTGTTGGCAATACATCTGATTCAAGTGTATATTTATAAATAATTCTTGAATTAATTGGTGAATACATTTCATTAATTTGTATAAATGTCAGGTGTGGACGTCAGTATGAACACTCACCTCAAACAGGGAGCCGATTCAACTTGAGTCCCTCAGTATCCGTGGCAACAACATCCGCCATTACATCCTGCCCGACAGTCTTCCTCTGGACACACTGCTGGTGGACATTGAACCCAAGGTCAAGTCAAAGAAGAGAGAGGCTGGTGAGTGCCGTTGTCATGGTGATATAGTGATGGACAAGCTACACTGAATGCACTGATTGTGTATTGCTTTCAGTGTTAAGAAGCAGTGAATCTGTTAACTGGTGTTCAAAACAACTAGGTACAATGTCGATTCGTCAACCATTCTGTACTTTCTACTCTCGCGGATCCTTAATGTCTTAAATTCAGTTTTCCAAAATGTAAGGTGATAAAAAGTCTTAAATAACTTAAACGATACAACAAATGTCTTAATTATAATCTATAGAGGTCTTAAATTTGGCGGGGGAAAGACAAAAATCGTTATATGACCTAATGTAATTATCAAACTTCAAAATAATACGATTTAATTAATCAAATGCACTGTTGCAGAGCAGTTCACAAGTTCATTAGGTCATCTGTTTGAATGAGCTGCTGGAGGCGTGAAGTGCAAACATTTCAAAATAAGAGTCAACAGTGTATTTCATCCTTTAAAGTTAAAATTTCCGCACTATGAATCAAATATTTTTCTTCCTCCCCATCACAGGAAGGAAAGTCTAAGAACATTTAATATAGGCTACCAATTTAACAACTATTGACAGATGAATGGCCTTTCAACGCATTATAGGATCAGCAATAATATTGGTTGACCTCCAATTTGTATTTATTTATATAATGGTACATAAACCAATTTTAATGTGATATACTGTATATGTGGACATGTCTTAAACTTGCATATATCCTACCCTGTTTTACTGACAAGCATTGTAAAGGCCATGTTGAATGTGTGCCCCTGCCTGTTTAAGTAAGAGCCTGTGATACATGATTTACTTTGAGATTGTGTGGATTTGTTTTGGTATGGGGATACCATAATAATTGTTTTTGTTCAGGTCTTGAAAAAGGTTTTAAAATCTTAAATTTGATTTTAAAAACTCTGCAGCAACCCTGTTCTAAATTGTCTGGATATAGGCAGCAATATCTATATTGCTTCAAGCTGTCACAGACTGAAGATGTGTCTATGAAGCAAGTGTTAATTCATTATTAACTTTCCTACAGTGGCTGCACAGGGCAAGGAAGAGGGCGGGGTCGTGACCGAGGAAGACGGTGGGGGCTGGGGAGGGCCTAGGAGATGAATCTCTGAAGCCTCTGTGCATTTTTCACATTGTACAGAATTTTTGTTTGTTCTTTCTTTAGAAAATACTTTGATTCTGATTTGTTTTCATTTTGTACATTTAAAATGCCTTCATTTTGGAAACCATATTGAGTCCTTTGTTTATAAGTGCTGAACTGTATGTGTCACTTAAATGATGCAGAACTGTGTTCCTGTAAAGGTGTCTGAATATTTTTCTAGATTGTTTCAATAAAGTGATAATTAAAAATCTCCACTCGAGTGTTGAAGGAATATTCCTTTTTATTTAAATTGGGTCATGATGTTTAAACCAAATCATATTATGTACACTGTCTCCATGGCAACAGTGTATCTCCAGTCACTTAAAAACTTGCAGTGCAGAAATTGATGACTTTTGTAAGAGAAACTGCTTGCTAGTATGTCACTATAAGTCAGTTTAAATAGAAGCACCTGTTAAATGTAAATGTTATGTAATATCCTCAGAGAATTGACCCAATTGAAATACAGACATAATACCATTTTGTTGCGAAAGGTAGCTTTTTGGTTATTCAGGGCAAGACAGTCATACTTCTGACGTCCAGAGGTTAGTCCTTTTCAAGGTAGTCTGGAGAGGTGAGTTTTCCAAGCCACATCAGTTACTTACTGGGGTACCTCAGGGCTCAGTGCTTGGGCCACTTCTCTTCTCTATATACACAACATCACTGGGACCCACCATTCAGTAACATGGTTTTGCTTACCACTGGCTGATGATACGCAACTCTACTTGTCTTTCCAGCCCAACGACACCACAGTGACCGCTCGAATCGCTACTTGTCTGGCAGACATCTCAGCTTGGATGAAGGAACACCACCTGCAACTCAAACCCTTGTCTTTCCAGCCAACCCCACTGTTGAACACAACATCAACGTGCAGCTGGGTGCAACTACAGTATCACCTTCCAAAACAGTCAGAAATCTAGGGGTAACCATTGATGATGACTGCAAGATCATGTAGATTTACACTCTACAACATCAGGTAGATAAGACCTTTCCTCTCCGAACATGCCACACAACTGCTTGTTCAGTCACTTGTCATCTCTAGACTGGACTACTGTAAAGAAGATACTGCGCCACATGCTCTGTACTGTTTTTGGAGTAGTTTACACCCCCTAAAGCGGCAGATACTCTGGGAGAGGTGATTATTAATTTTGGAAAAGGTAATGAGGCATCAGTGTATTACTCCCTGCTAATTCAGAGTCTGGGGGACGGAGCTTCAACTTCTGTCAAGAGATTATGGGAGAAAGATTTTAACTTGGCATTGGAGGAGGGAGTGTGGGATAGGATTCTAAAAAACATCAAGTCTGCATCTAGAGATGCAAGGGTGCATCTTGTGCAATTCAAGATTTTGGGGTAGGGGGGGTTAAATATTGATTCTGTTTGTACATGTTTTTCTTTTCTTTGTTTAATTGATGAATCAATAAAAAATGTTAATCACAAAAAGTATTTTTTTTCTGAGAAAGTTACTCAAAGATACATTAAAATGTGTTTCACACACAAAATACTTGAACACACCTCTTATGATGGACATTTTACATTTCAGAATTCAAAGTCATTTTGAGATTTTAAAATCAAAAATGTCTAAGTGGTGTAATTGTTTGGAGATTGTAAACAAGAAAATAATTCTCTTTAAAAGTTTGAAATGTTGGTATAAGTAGATTTAATCAATTATTGTTATTAAAAAAGTATTAAAAACCAATATGAATATAAAGATTATATTTATACATGTGTTTTAAACTGGAGTTTTAAAAGATTTTCCCATTTTATAATGTAGACATCTTTATTTGTCTTTGACCCATAAAAGTCACTTGAGGAAGAAACAAAAGGTTTCATTGTTTCACTGTCACTTCAGCAGGTGTTCTGAATAATTATGTAAAGTTACACACGTCAGTTTGTCTTCTGTTGACTGTGACGTCTCTGTTTTCTTCACAATCATTACAGTTCACAATCAGTTCTCAAAGAGACGTCCATCTAAATCCTAAAACACACAAAGTCAAAGTCAAATGTGCTGTATGGGACATTACTGCATTACCTATTTCAGAAAAACTTACTCTGTCTGTGAGTGATCAAACTTCTCCATTACAACTCTACTTAATAGTAATCAATAGAAAACAATTCAAATCTGTTTATCACACACACAGAGACACTGAAAGAGTTGAAAATATAATTTATATATTCACAGATCAATGAATCAAACAGATATTAAATACAGTTAAATACATTTATTGTACATAGGCAACAATTAATCTGTAAAAGAAACTTAATTAAGGAGATCAATTCAAATATGATTATATTAATTATCAACACTCACATCAGTGTCTCCAGTTTATAATGCGGATCATCTTTTAGATCAGAGAGCAGCTTCACTCCTGAATCTATTAGATTATTATAAGACAGATCCAGATTTCTCAGGTGTGAGGGGTTTGATCTCAGAGCTGAAGTCAGAGCAGCACAACCTTCATCTGTGACATCACAATAACTCAACCTGCAGAGAACAATGACACACTCTTCACTCTCTCAGTTCACAACACACACATCAGTTCAACAGAGATTTGGTGGGGTGGGGGTAAGATCCCCCTTTAGCACATTGTACCCAATGGCCAGTCCATCCCTGTTTACTCACCATTGTGTTGTTCCAAACCTATATGACTTTCTTTCTTCAGTGGAACAAAAAAGGAGATGTTATGCTGAATAACAGCCTCAGTCACAACTCACTTTCATTGTATGAAATAAAGATGTAAAGAAAGTGAATGGTAACTGAATATTCTCTCATGATTTTCTCACCCTCTACTCTTGGCAGGGTAAAAAACATCCACTGCACACCCTCAATAATTTGAGTGACTCAATGGGTGTTTTGAGTCAGCGAGCAGCTCAGGATCATTGATAGTGAATCTGTGAAAAGTTATTCTTTCCTCTTGCGATGATACCCGCGGATGTAATCTAATGTTTTTCAGTGTGTTGAGGATCAGCATACACAAGCACCATTTAAAAAAAGTAACAGATACAAATCTATAGTAAAAACCAACCAGCGGCGCCTTTTCATTTCAGCGTCCATATTAACAGTCATGAGATGATGTGTCCCAGATGCGGCAGTGAGCGGATAGTTTTGGCGTTGAGTATTTTTGCCGCGTGACTCACGCTGGACTCAGCGGCTCTGAGTGAATAAAATCTAAAATAATCAGGAGATTATAGAAAATAACCAAAACTACAAAAATGTACAATCTACAATCTGAACACAAACAAACACAAATTAACTAAAAAGAATAAATAAACTGCATTGCTTTTGGTTGTTTATGTAGTCTATAGGGATGTTTGGGCTTTACAACATTAACCAATCATGACCAAGTTCACTGATAAACAAACAAACGCACATGACTGAAGTATTCATTAAAGTAACAACTGACCTCATTCAGATTTGCATGGCCACATTATGGATGAGACCTGAATGATTGTGGAGGTTGAGAATTACAAAGTGCCGTTCAACCCTCAATATTTATTATAGAAGGATTTATTAGCAAAGGAAAAGGTGTGGGATACAGTAGCTTCAGCAGATGTGTGCAGATGGTAAGTTAATGTTTTAGTTTACAGTATGACTTCATGTCGAATAATCTATATAACACAAATTCATTATTTGAATGTTATTACTTATTTAATAATTTCTGTGTGGCTGAATGCAAACTCTCGACACAGGAACTGTTTTTTTTTCTCTCTAAATGCAGATGATTAAGGACCCAATACTGTGTGGGCTGGGGTCAAACTGTAAATTATTTATCATTGTGGTGCAAATGTTGTCCTCCTACTCATGTACAAACGATTTAATGAAGACCCAATTTGTTATACAATCAATTACACCTCTCAAAAAATTACCTTATGGTCTTATGAAAGTAAATGTTTGGTGTATGTAGAGATTACTTTATTTTCTGTGCAGAGTCGCAGTTGTGTCTCGCAGAAGAGACACGGCCAATGTGAATGCCCAACCTGACCGCGCTGCTCACGTCCTGATACGGGGGATGTGTGAACTAGGGCTGCACGTTTTCAAGTTTTTCATTAACCGAGGCCCTTAACGGTTAATACTCGGTTAACCATAGTGTGCGCCAGGGATGGAAATTAACTCTTTTGTCCACCGGCCACTGTGGATTTCAAAATCTACCAGCCACTCAATGTTTTTACCAGCCACTTTCTTGTTTTTAACCGACAATGTGTAACTGCATGTGAAAATTAATACTACAAGATCTACAATACTTAAGCCGTTTATTTAATCTCAAGTCTCAATGAAATACTGGCATTTTCTCTTTCTCTCTTATAGCCTACACACACAATCCATGAACTGATATTCATTTCAGTTCGCATACGAGGAAAACACAATGTTACGAACGTGAGCGCTCTGAAAGCAGCACTGAAAGATGCTTTAAAACTTCCACAGAGACATCAAACAGAAAGCACAAAACCTTTCTTTAAAGTGAATTTCGTTTTGTATTAATTGTGTCTTAATTTTAATCAATGTTTCATCAACCAATTACCTGGATTTAATAAATAAGAATTAAATATAGCAGACGATATAATCACGAAGCGGAGAGCCGGCACGTGAACTGGAGCTCGTCTCATAAATGAACCGAAACTCAGTGTATAAGGTAGCCTTGCCTCACAAATAATTCAAAACTAAAGAAAACAGACACAGACTGCTCTCTGCTTATGTAATCCGTAAGAAATGTGCATTTCTCTCTGGTGCGTTACAGCGAAGACCGCGAGTCAGCATCGTCAACTTCATCTTTGCAAATGACACGGACAAAGAAAAGACTTGTTTCTTAATAAATAATTAAAATATCTCCTTGCTATATTTTACATATTCATAATCATTACTTTTGCCGGTTCTTTGTGACAGATTTTAGGAGCTTTATTGGCAGCGCCACGCCGCCACCCTTACATGAGCGCGTCACCGCACCCACCAGAATAGCCCTGTTTTATTGTTAAGGATTTGTTTACTGTGTGTGTGATTCATTTAATGGAAAGCACATTCACTGAGTTGTCTTGCTAATCAGTGTCTCCTCGTTTATTCAAACTAATTTGTCCTTTAACAGACGAACGTCGCATGATGCTATTTTTATTTACCCGCCACGGTGGCCGGTAGGTGAAGCGAGTTTACCCGCCACAACACAAAATCACCCGCATTTGGCTGGTGGCGGGTGCTAATTTCCATCCCTGGTGTGCCCGGGTGTTGGCTGTTGAGATGGTACAACAACGAGGTTGTACTTGAAGTATATCTAAGCACTGCATTGCAATACTTGCATTTTGCCCCGTCATTCTCGATTTTAAAGTGCTCCCACGCTGTGCTTTTCTTTGCCCGCTTCATATTAGAAAACTGGTCAAGACTACTTCTTGTGGACATTACAAATGTCTGGGAGCGCTCTGGCAGTCTCTGCAAAAATGTATTACAACTAAATTCAATGCACGCCATTGACGCCACTTCACCGAGCAAAATGTTTCACTCGGTTAAGCAATTTTTAACGGTTAATCGGTTAACCATGGACACCCCTAGTGTGAACCCAGCGTGAAACTCTCACATGCTGTTTTGTGTGTATTCAATAAAAAATAAATCATAATAAAAAAATAGCACTTGGCGTAGCATTGTGTGTCCAGTGTTAATTTTTTCACAGTTTTTGTTTGAGACTTTTGCCGAAAAGATTTAGTCTTGTCATATTCATTTATTTTAGTCAGCTTTACTCAAACAAAAATGACATATTTTAGTTGATGACGTGCAAAACGGAAAACAAGAGTGTCAAACTGTAACAGAATAAACTTTAAAATATTAAAACATTTAGAAAAAATTCTAAACATTTTCTAACGTAATCACGTATCAAATATACAGTACATGCTGTCCTTGTTGTGAAAAACCTGAGCTCCTGAAATAATCATGAATAGACTGAAGTATTAGATACTTTTTACAAGTTATTCGACTGTATTCTGAATTCTTCATGATTTAGAGACATATTAATATTCTGTTAAATGATTTTACATTGCGTGTAGCATGTTTCTTACGGAAACAGCGTATTCACAACGCAAGTTACGCAACACAAGTTACGCATGTTCTGACTAGCGCATCATTTAGTTCAAGTTCACCTGTACATTTACTGCACTGTGCAGATGTAAGTTGCAGGCACGTGCAGAGGGGGTGGCTCTAGGGTATTGAGCCCCTTTTGCTGAGGTGCCCCTCCGACAGAGCAGTGTTCCAGGGTGTGCAAATACCACCCAATATGAAAGCTTGCACACCCAAATTAAATGACTAAGCTTTATAAAAGTATGTAGGGGTGTAAAATGCATCAACATTATGCTGAAACTCTGTTGTATCGATTACAGAGTATAATAATAAATTATAAAGCATAATCAGCAGTCTACTTACTATCTTTTTGTGTTTGTTTTCATAAAGTCAGGCATTAAAATCCTTTATTCATACTGGCTCAATACTTCGTAACAACAGTTGTATATATTTTTGAATTATAGACCAAATCTCCCTGAAGTCCATTAATAAAATAATGTTTGGAAAAGATTTTGAATCTTCTTACAGGTGTGCATTTTTCTGTTCAACACGATGCATTTCTTATCCACAAATATGTTTTTGAACTGGTGAATGTGACCTAAACCCAAAGTGTTTTTTTTATTTTCTCCTGTATAGCGCAACATATCCCAACATTTCTGTTTTCGTCTTTAGCATATTTTGGAAAATAATTATGGATACTGAATAATTATATCTAGTTTTATGTCTAATTAGGCTATTAAGCGTAATATTTTGATATGTATATTTAGTTCAGCTTTAAAAGTAACAACAACAAAAAATGACTATAGCACAAAATAAATTGAGGTGCATGTGCACCCCCCAAACCCCTCTTAAAGATTTAGAGCCCCTACCCCTCAAAATGTCTTTGCACGTCCCTGGTCAGTTGTTATATTACATAAACAGTATGTTAGGGATAAAGTGATTAATCTCTTGTATAAATAAGAAGTGTCTGAATGAGGTATTTACCCCGTTTTGAGCGGTTCATTATGCTGGTGTTCAGCACGTTCAACTCAGCAGCTGAAGCGGAGAATTAATGTATTATATGAATCCATGTCTAATATCTTCTTCTATATACAGATTCTCAAGATGTTTCTTCTTCTGTTTATATTTTGCAGTATAGTTTTTATCTCACCACATTTTCATCAACAGTTTGATTTACTAAAATCATTTAATTTGAGTCATTATGTGCTATTTTCATCTTGCTTCGTTATCATTGACAAAGTCAAAAAATCTTCATCAACAAACATTTTCGTCAGTGACGAGATTAACACTGTGTGTGTCCAATCAGCACTGTGATTGAGATGACCAATGGAAACGTTCCTGAGGGTTTCGTCATGACTGAGGGGCGTGGTTTGCGTTTAAGTGGTTTGGGGGAAAATCACGCCTTTAAAAACGCTCTGCAAGTTTATCTTCAGTGAAACACAAGCTCCACCTCTGCTTTATTTAATTATTACACTGCTTCTGTTTTGACTTATATTGTATTTTTGTATAATTCCCTCATATTTTGCGATCTACATCAGCTAAAGCTGTTTGGAAAGTTTGTAATGTGTCCGGACTGTGAGCTGTTTTCTTCCTCTCCTCTATCATGCGCTCGAGCTGAAGTGCTCCTCTCACACGTCATCATTACAGTTTCATATCATCTCCTGTTAAATTACATCAAACGAGTTTGACAACGAACATTTTTGTCAGCAATTTAACGTTGACAATAACGTCGACTAATCATGTCAGAATATCAGATCATGTGACTCTCAGACGATCTTCAGTTTACAGTGAGGATTCTCCAAACATGAGGAAATTATTACAGATTTTTCATGTTTTAGGGTAAAATTAGGACTCAATCTGAAAGTTAAAGCAACATTCTCTTCCATTATCTGACAGAACTCTGTTTTCAATATGTTTATTTTTCATTATTGTTAAATCATTGATTATTTACTGCAGGAGGAGAATGAAGGAGGATTTGAGAGTTTTGTGAAATCTTACCTCAGTATCTCCAGTTTACAGTCAGGATTCTTCAGTCCATCAGAGAGCAGCTTCACTCCTGAATCTCTTAGTTTATTATCAGACAGATCCAGATTTCTCAGGTGTGAGGGGTTTGATCTCAGAGCTGAAGTCAGAGCGGCACAACCTTCATCTGTGACATCACAATCAATCAACCTGCAGAGAACAATGACACACTCTTCACTCTCTCAGTTCACAACACACACATCAGCTCAACAGAGATTTGGTGGGGTGGGGGTAAGATCCCCCTTTAGCACATTGTACCCAATGGCCAGTCCATCCCTGTTTACTCACCATTGTGTTGTTCCAAACCTATATGACTTTCTTTCTTCAGTGGAACAAAAAAGGAGATGTTATGCTGAATAACAGCCTCAGTCACAACTCACTTTCATTGTATGAAATAAAGATGTACAGAAAGTGAACGGTAACTGAAAATTCTCTCATTTACTCGCCCTCATGCAATCCCAGAAATGTATGACCATATTTGTTCTTCAGAACACAAATTAAGATTTTTAGAAGAATATTTCAGCTCTGTAGGACCATAAAGCGAGAGTAAACGGGTGCCAAATCTTTGAAGCTCCAAAAAGCACATAAAGCCTTCATAAATGTCTGTTGGACTCCAGTGGATTCATTAATATCTTCTGGAGCGAAACGCTGTGTGTGTAAGAAATAATATTGAAAACTTTTTTCTAAAAATGTTCGCTTCCGGCCAGCTGTGGTATAAATTTGTTATATTGATCAATTATACCTCTCAAAAAAATACCTTATGGCCTTATGAAAGAAAATGTTTGGTGTAGGAACCCAGAGATTACTTTATTTTCTGTGCAGAGTCGCAGTTGTGTCTCGCAGAAGAGACACGGCCAATGTGAATGCCCAACCTGACCGCGCTGCTCACGTCCCGATACAGAGGATGAAACTCTCACATGCTGTTTGTTTTTTTGTGTATTCAATAAATAAAAACAAATAAAAATTAAAGCTGCAAGCAGCGATGACGGGCCCAAGCCGGTGGCACCGCAACCCTGGTGCCTTTAGTTACCGGGCTCATTTCCACTTGGTGGCTTTCGGAAAACAAAGGATGATGGACACAGCAACAACTCAAAAATATAGCTGCAAGCAGCAATGCGATTCCTCCTCAAAATGGCAAATCATTTAAAATTGATCAATAGAGGGTTGGGGTTAAACCCTCCCAATGAAAAAATCCAAAAAAACATGTCTTTCTGTCTGAATCCTAAACTAAACATTTTCAGTGTATAGGAAAATCCATCATGCCAGACCTTATGGATCCTGTAGGGTTTTTTGTTTACAATGAGAAATGAGGTATGTTCACCAGGTTTCAGAAAAACTAAATAAATGGGGTGGAAATACAATCACTTTGAAAAAAATGACATTTGGGCATGGCCTGTAGCGCCCCCTAAGGGCGAATGTGAGCCATTCTTGGTTTGTAGGTTCCTGTTGGCCTGTAGTATTAATGTACCAAATTAGAAAGTATTTGACAAAAAAATGTGCAATTTGGGAATGGCCTTTAGCGCCCCCTAAGGGCGAATGTGAGACATTCTTGGTTTGTGGATTTCTGTTGGCCTGTAGTGTCAATATACCAAATTAGAAAATTTTTGACCATAAAATGGGAATTTTGGGCATAGCCTGTAGCGCCCCCTAATGGCGAATATGGGCAATTCTTTGTTTGTGGGTTCCTGTTGGCCTGTAGTATCAATGTACCAAATTAGAACATTTTTGACCAGCAAATGGGAATTTAGGGCGTGGCCTGTAGCGCCCCCTAAGGGCTAATGTGGGCCATTCTTGGTTTGTGGATTCCTGTTGGCCTGTAGTATCAATATACAAAATTAGAACATTTTTGACCAGAAAATGGGAATTTTGGGCATGGCCTGTAGCGCCCCCTAAGGGCGAATGTGGGATATTCTTTATGCAGTACTTCAGAGTGATGTCATCTTTAAGTATATATATATATATAGGTCTATTTCTAACCCACACCTATAATATCACTTCTGAAGGCATGGATTTAACCACTGGAGTGGTATGGATTACTTTTATGCTGCATTTATGTGATTTTTGTAGCTTCTGAGTTCTGATCACCATTCAAGTCATTGAAAGGTCCAACAGGGTTGAGATAATCTTCTAAAAAGCTTAATTTGTGTTCACTAGAAGAAAGAAAACAATACACATCTGGGATGGAATGAGGGTGAGTATACGATGAGAGAAATTTATTTTTGGGGTGAAAACCATTTGTAGGCCTACTTTTTATTTACTTGGAAAATTGTTACTGTCTCTTTAAGAGGATTTTAAACGCATTTCATTCAAGGCACAGTCTGTGCGGCTTGTTTTATTGAGTTTAATCTTTTGAGAACTGTGAAGTCTCATTATTTTCGTGCTGTTACATCTGTATTCATTTCAGAGATTACTTGATTGAGATTGTGAAACTACATACAACCGACAAACCTCCATGAAGATGCGAGTAAATATGAGATGCCTCGCGCTGTCAGACACAACGCTGATAATCATTCTCGGAAGTGTTGATACTACATTTAGATTCGCGATTTCTTCATCAACTGTTTATGTTCACTTGGGACAAAACAGACAATATATCATGTATTTTGACATTTTGTAGTATGAAATTGTCCGTTCAAACGCAAGAAGCGAATGAGATCTCTCATCGGGGCTCGTGAGTTAGACGTGACGCTGCTAGACGTGTGCAGGGAAGCGCATTTCACTGAATTTACGATGTTACACGTATAAACCTTAATCAACCCGTTAATCCAAAACGCAAATGCCGTTATTTTGCGTCTCTCGCTCCTGCTTGTGATTGACAAAGTTGTCAAACGGGACAATTTGCAAGCGTGCAAGTTTGGATCGGTCTTTTCACGTTTTAATAATTTGCAGTGTTCGACATCTACGTTCAAATCGAGCGGTGCAATATGCAATTAATCCAAAATAATTACAAAGTTATTTTCGCTCTTGTTCTACATATTTTTTTCAAGCGTCAGGTGATGTTTCTACAGTATTAATTTTCCTGCGCCACCACGAACAGAGTTGGAAATAAAACACGCATCCGGGCATTCAGATGGGTTAAAAAAAACTGCTTAAAAAAACATCTGAACAGCGTCTGCTCTCGGTCTCACATTAATTCAGGTGGATTTTTCACAAGCGACAACATTGGCAAACAAAAGTGCTAGCTAATGTTTAATTAGCAAGTTTCACCGAAATGTATTAAAAATAGAGGCTAGCTGCCTGTCCGATGAACAAATAGAGTCACGTCATTTTTTTTTTCCAGAAATAACTAGCAATACTCCTGCAAATAAATGCTTCATAACTAAAACGTTTTGACTTTCAATAGAAAATATAGACAACACATGTTCTTACCTTGCAAAAATCGCCTCAGTATTTAATTTGAAGCAGTAAATCCAACACTGGAGTAAATCTCTCGTGATATCACCTTCCCTTTGAAATGAAGGAAGACGGTGATGACGATACAGTTATTATTCTTGCCCAGGAACCCTTAACCAATCACATGTGCCTTTAGCTTTTATTGTCATGAGTATCTGGGCAGATTTCAGAAAAAAAATCCCCTTAACCAATCACATGAGCCTTTAGCTTGTATTGTCATGAGTATCTGGGCAGATTTCAGAAGTGAAATCGGTGATTGGACGACGATGAAACTGAGACAGGAACCATGGGAATAATTGTTCCCAAATTTGAACGCTCTGGCTGTAAATGGTTAAAGGTTGTTAAAAATTGCATCCGCCACTCAGTTGATGTATATATTGAGTGGGGACACATTGTTTAGAATATCACAACATTAGAATATCGTGCAAAAGTTAATGTAAACCATACTATGTTGAACACAAGAGGGCAGTATAGCCCTATGTATTACATCACAAGACCCAACGTCCCCCCCTCCCCTCCTCACACACAGAGGCTCACAGAGTGACTTGCAAAAGTCTGACATTTTCTCCACATTCAAACCAAAATATCTGACTTTCTGTTGGTCGGAGCTAATGACTGTAAATTAGAAAGTTGTCCGGCTTGAGGAGAACTATAGCAATACCAATTTTTGTACCTGTAGATGAAACTAACCCCCCACTTTTTTGTCAAAAGGTGGCGCTACTGAGCCCCTCACCACACCCATTTCTGAAACTTTGCACATGTCTACTGGCTAATAAATGTGACGTGTCTGTCGAGTTTCATGCAATTTCTATGATGTAAAGAGTCTCAAAAGCATCAATAAAGAAAAGTAAAGTTTGAAGCGTTGCCACGGCAACAGTATCTAAGATATCAATAATCCTTTCACAGGTCTAAATCTGCCGTGTGTTTACATTATACATGTAAAGTTTGAAGCAAATCGGGTAAAAACAAGAGGGTGATTTCAAAGCATTTTGAAAGTGACACACTTCCTGCTGCCAGTTGGTGGCGCTATAACTTTGACTCACAATAGTCACATCCATGTGATCGGCGTCTTACAACGAACACACTGCTGAAGTTTCATCAAGATTTGTTAATTTATGCAGAAGTTATAACACACTTCCTGTCTCACTTTTCTCGCCATAAATTTGTTTCCACGCCACGGCCAAACCGTTCGAGATATCAAAAATCCGCTGGCAATTTTTCATCCTCAATGTCTTGACTTCATGCTGACTGAGATTCGTGGCGATTAAATGATTTCTCTAGGAGGAGTATTTCAAATTCCATTGTATACGTTTTACAAACAACCCTAAATAGCCGACTTCCTGTTGGGCTGAGGTAAAAAGTAAGAGCATGAAGTATATATGAAACGATGAGATCTATATGTGTACCGACTTTCATATTATTACATGCAAGTGTGTTTGATTTATGGACCAAGGTTTCGGACCCCGTTCCAGGGGGCGCTGTGAAGCCCCCCTGCCACGCCCGGGTACCATCTTCAGCCCAGCCCTGATGGCCGCGGGTTCTGACCCGTGTGCAAAGTTTCAAGAGTTTTAGAGCACGTTAAGGCCCCCAAAAGTGCCCGAATAGTCGATAAAATAATAATAATAATAATAATTAAAGCTGCAAGCAGCGATGACGGGCCCAAGCCGGTGGCACCGCAACCCTGGTGCCTTTAGTTACCGGGCTCATTTCTACTTGGTGGCTTTCGGAAAACAAAGGATGATGGACACAGCAACAACTCAAAAATATAGCTGCAAGCAGCAATGCGATTCCTCCTCAAAATGGCAAATCATTTAAAATTGATCAATAGAGGGTTGGGGTTAAACCCTCCCAATGAAAAAATCCAAAAAACATGTCTTTCTGTCTGAATCCTAAACTAAACATTTTCAGTGTACAGGAAAATCCATCATGCCGGACCTTATGGATCCTGTAGGGTTTTTTGTTTACAATGAGAAATGAGGTATGTTCACCAGGTTTCAGAAAAACTAAATAAATGGGGTGGAAATACAACCACTTTGAAAAAATGACATTTGGGCAAGGCCTGTAGCGCCCCCTAAGGGCGAATGTGAGCCATTCTTAGTTTGTGGATTTCTGTTGGCCTGTAGTGTCAATATACCAAATTAGAACATTTTTGACCATAAAATGGGAATTTTGGGCATAGCCTGTAGCGCCCCCTAATGGCGAATATGGGCAATTCTTTGTTTGTGGGTTCCTGTTGGCCTGTAGTATTAATGTACCAAATTAGAAAGTATTTGACAAAAAAATGTGCAATTTGGGAATGGCCTTTAGCGCCCCCTAAGGGCAAATGTGAGACATTCTTGGTTTGTGGATTTCTGTTGGCCTGTAGTGTCAATATACCAAATTAGAACATTTTTGACCATAAAATGGGAATTTTGGGCATAGCCTGTAGCGCCCCCTAATGGCGAATATGGGCAATTCTTTGTTTCTGGGTTCCTGTTGGCCTGTAGTATCAATGTACCAAATTAGAACATTTTTGCCCAGAAAATGGGAATTTTGGGCATGGCCTGTAGCGCCCCCTAAGGGCGAATGTGGGATATTCTTTACGCAGTACTTCAGAGTGATGTCATCTTTAAGTATATATATATAGGTCTGTTTCTAACCCACACCTATAATATCACTTCTGAAGGCATGGATTAAACCACTGGAGTTGTATGGATTACTTTTATGCTGCATTTATGTGATTTTTGTATCTTCTGAGTTCTGATCACCATTCAAGTCATTGAAAGGTCCAACAGGGTTGAGATAATCTTCTAAAAATCTTAATTTGTATTCACCAGAAGAAAGAAAATAATACACATCTGGGATGGAATGAGGGTGAGTATACGATGAGAGAAATTTATTTTTGGGGTGAAAACCATTTGTAGGCTACTTTTTATTTACTTGGAAAATTGTTACTGTCTCTTTAAGAGGATTTTAAACGCATTTCATTCAAGGTACAGTCTGTGCGGCTTGTTTTAGTGAGTTTAATCTTTTGAGAACTGTGAAGTCTCATTATTTTCGTGCTGTTACATCTGTATTCATTTCAGAGATTAATTGATTGAGATTGTGAAACTACATACAACCGACAAACCTCCATGAAGATGCGAGTAAAAATGAGACGCCTCGCGCTGTCAGACACAACGCTGATAATCATTCTCGGAAGTGTTGATACTAGATTTAGATTCGCGATTTCTTCATCAACTGTTTATGTTCACTTGAGACAAAACAGACAATATATCATGTATTTTGACATTTTGTTGTTATGAAATTGTCCGTTCAAACGCAAGAAGAAGCGAATGCGATCTCTCATCGGGGCTCGTGAGTTAGAAGTGACGCTGCTCGCGGTTTCACACAAATATTTATTTGAGTTGTTTCGTCATTTTTTTTTCCAGAAATAACTAGCAATACTCCTACAAATAAATGCTTCGTAAATAAAACGTTTTGACTTTCAATAGAAAATATAGACAACACATGTTCTTACCTTGCAAAAATCGCCTCAGTATTTAATTTGAAGCAGTAAATCCAACACTGGAGTAAATCTCTCGTGATATCACCTTCCCATTGAAATGAAGGAAGACGGTGATGACGATAAGTTATTATTCTTGCCCAGGAACCCTTAACCAATCACATGTGCCTTTAGCTTCTATTGTCATGAGTATCTGGGCAGATTTCAGAAATAAAATCGGTGATTGGACGACGAAGACACTGAGACAGGACCCATGGGAATAATTGTTCCCAAATTTGAACGCTCTGGCTGTAAATGGTTAAAGGTTGTTAAAAATTGCATCCGCCACTCAGTTGATGTATATAGTGAATGGGGACACATTTCTTTGTTGTATTCACCTGCTACGGCGTGCGTAACATTTTTCTGTCAACTCTGCATACATGTTGAACACAAGAGGGCAGTATAGCCCAATGTATTACATCACAAGACCCCCTCCCTTCCTACTCCTCACACACAGAGGCTCACAGAGTGACTTGCAAAATTCTGACATTTTCTCCACATTCAAACCAAAATATCTGACTTTCTGTTGGTCGGAGCTAATGACTGTAAATTAGAAAGTTGTCCGGCTTGAGGAGAACTATATCAGTACCAATTTTTGTACCTGTAGATGAAACTAACCCCCCACTTTTTTGTCAAAAGGTGGCGCTACTGAGCCCCTCACCACACCCATTTCTGAAACTTTGCACATGTCTACTGGCTAATAAATGTGACGTCTCTGTCGAGTTTCATGCAATTTCAAGTATGTTAAGAGTCTCAAAAGCATCAATAAAGAAAAGTAAAGTTTGAAGTGTTGCCACGGCAACAGTATCTAAGATATCAATAATCCTTTCACAGGTCTAAATCTGCCGTGTGTTTACATTATACACGTAAAGTTTGAAGCAAATCGGGTAAAAACAAGAGGGTGATTTCAAAGCATTTTGAAAGTGACACACTTCCTGCTGCCAGTTGGTGGCGCTATAACTTTGACTCACAATAGTCACATCCATGTGATCGGCCTCTTACAACGAACACACTGCTGAAGTTTCATCAAGATCTGTTAATTTATGCAGAAGTTATAACACACTTCCTGTCTCACTTTTCTCGCCATAAATTTGTTTCCTCGCCACGGCCAAACCGTTCGAGATATCAAAAATCCGCTGGCAATTTTTCATCCTCAATGTCTTGACTTCATGCTGACTGAGATTCGTGGCGATTAAATGATTTCTCTAGGAGGAGTATTTCAAATTCCATTGTATACGTTTTCCAAACAACCCTAAATAGCCGACTTCCTGTTGGGCTGAGGTAAAAAGTAAGAGCATGAAGTATATATGAAACGATGAGATCTATATGTGTACCGACTTTCATATTATTACATGCAAGTGTGTTTGATTTATGGACCAAGGTTTCGGACCCCGTTCCAGGGGGCGCTGCTGAGCCCCCCTGCCACGCCCAGGTACCATCTTCAGCCCAGCCCTGATGGCCGCAGGTTCTGACCCGTGTGCAAAGTTTCAAGAGTTTTAGAGCATGTTAAGGCCCCCAAAAGTGCCCGAATAGTCGATAAAATAATAATAATAATAATAATTAAAGCTGCAAGCAGCGATGAAGGGCCCAAGCCGGTGGCACCGCAACCCCGGTGCCTTTAGTTACCGGGCTCATTTCCACTTGGTGGCTTTCGGAAAACAAAGGATGATGGACACAGCAACAACTCAAAAATATAGCTGAAAGCAGCAATGCGATTCCTCCTCAAAATGGCAAATCATTTAAAATTGATCAATAGAGGGTTGGGGTTAAACCCTCCCAATGAAAAAATCCAAAAAAAACATGTCTTTCTGTCTGAATCCTAAACTAAACATTTTCAGTGTATAGGAAAATCCATAATGCCGGACCTTATGGATCCTGTAGGGTTTTTTGTTTACAATGAGAAATGAGGTATGTTCACCAGGTTTCAGAAAAACTAAATAAATGGGGTGGAAATACAATCACTTTGAAAAAATGACATTTGGGCATGGCCTGTAGTGCCCCCTAAGGGCGAATGTGAGCCATTCTTGGTTTGTAGGTTCCTGTTGGCCTGTAGTATTAATGTACCAAATTAGAAAGTATTTGACAAAAAATGTGCAATTTGGGAATGTCCTTTAGCACCCCCTAAGGGCAAATGTGAGACATTCTTGGTTTGTGGATTTCTGTTGGCCTGTAGTGTCAATATACCAAATTAGAACATTTTTGACCATAAAATGGGTATTTTGGGCATAGCCTGTAGCGCCCCCTAATGGCGAATATGGGCAATTCTTTGTTTGTGGGTTACTGTTGGCCTGTAGTATTAATGTACCAAATTAGAAAGTATTTGACAAAAAAATGTGCAATTTGGGAATGGCCTTTAGCGCCCCCTAAGGGCGAATGTGAGACATTCTTGGTTTGTGGATTTCTGTTGGCCTGTAGTGTCAATATACCAAATTAGAACATTTTTGACCATAAAATGGGAATTTTGGGCATAGCCTGTAGCGCCCCCTAATGGCGAATATGGGCAATTCTTTGTTTCTGGGTTCCTGTTGGCCTGTAGTATCAATGTACCAAATTAGAACATTTTTGACCAGCAAATGGGAATTTAGGGCGTGGCCTGTAGCGCCCCCTAAGGGCGAATGTGGGCCATTCTTGGTTTGTGGATTCCTGTTGGCCTGTAGTATCAATCTACAAAATTAGAACATTTTTGCCCAGAAAATGGGAATTTTGGGCATGGCCTGTAGCGCCCCCTAAGGGCGAATGTGGGATATTCTTTACGCAGTACTTCAGAGTGATGTCATCTTTAAGTATATATATATATATAGGTCTGTTTCTAACCCACACCTATAATATCACTTCTGAAGGCATGGATTAAACCAATGGAGTGGTATGGATTACTTTTATGCTGCATTTATGTGATTTTTGTAGCTTCTGAGTTCTGATCACCATTCAAGTCATTGAAAGGTCCAACAGGGTTGAGATAATCTTCTAAAAATCTTAATTTGTATTCACCAGAAGAAAGAAAATAATACACATCTGGGATGGAATGAGGGTGAGTATACGATGAGAGAAATTTATTTTTGGGGTGAAAACCATTTGTAGGCTACTTTTTATTTACTTGGAAAATTGTTACTGTCTCTTTAAGAGGATTTTAAACGCATTTCATTCAAGGCACAGTCTGTGCGGCTTGTTTTAGTGAGTTTAATCTTTTGAGAACTGTGAAGTCTCATTATTTTCGTGCTGTTACATCTGTATTCATTTCAGAGATTAATTGATTGAGATTGTGAAACTACATACAACCGACAACCCTCCATGAAGATGCGAGTAAAAATGAGACGCCTCGCGCTGTCAGACACAACGCTGATAATCATTCTCGGAAGTGTTGATACTAGATTTAGATTCGCGATTTCTTCATCAACTGTTTATGTTCACTTGAGACAAAACAGACAATATATCATGTATTTTGACATTTTGTTGTTATGAAATTGTCCGTTCAAACGCAAGAAGAAGCGAATGCGATCTCTCATCGGGGCTCGTGAGATAGAAGTGACGCTGCTCGCTGTTTCACACAAATATTTATTTGAGTTGTTTCGTCATTTTTTTTTCCAGAAATAACTAGCAATACTCCTACAAATAAATGCTTCGTAACTAAAACGTTTTGACTTTCATTAGAAAATATAGACAACACATGTTCTTACCTTGCAAAAATCACCTCAGTATTTAATTTGAAGCAATAAATCCAACACTGGAGTAAATCTCTCGTGATATCACCTTCCCATTGAAATGAAGGAAGACGGTGATGACGATAAGTTATTATTCTTGCCCAGGAACCCCTTAACCAATCACATGTGCCTTTAGCTTCTATTGTCATGAGTATCTGGGCAGATTTCAGAAATAAAATCGGTGATTGGACGACGAAGACACTGAGACAGGACCCATGGGAATAATTGTTCCCAAATTTGAACGCTCTGGCTGTAAATGGTTAAAGGTTGTTAAAAATTGCATCCGCCACTCAGTTGATGTATATAGTGAGTTGGGACACATTTCTTTGTTGTATTCACCTGCTACGGCGTGCGTAACATTTTTCTGTCAACTCTGCATACATGTTGAACACAAGAGGGCAGTATAGCCCAATGTATTACATCACAAGACCCCCTCCCTTCCTACTCCTCACACACAGAGGCTCACAGAGTGACTTGCAAAATTCTGACATTTTCTCCACATTCAAACCAAAATATCTGACTTTCTGTTGGTCGGAGCTAATGACTGTAAATTAGAAAGTTGTCCGGCTTGAGGAGAACTATATCAATACCAATTTTTGTACCTGTAGATGAAACTAACCCCCCACTTTTTTGTCAAAAGGTGGCGCTACTGAGCCCCTCACCACACCCATTTCTGAAACTTTGCACATGTCTACTGGCTAATAAATGTGACGTCTCTGTCGAGTTTCATGCAATTTCAAGTAGGTTAAGAGTCTCAAAAGCATCAATAAAGAAAAGTAAAGTTTGAAGTGTTGCCACGGCAACAGTATCTAAGATATCAATAATCCTTTCACAGGTCTAAATCTGCCGTGTGTTTACATTATACACGTAAAGTTTGAAGCAAATCGGGTAAAAACAAGAGGGTGATTTCAAAGCATTTTGAAAGTGACACACTTCCTGCTGCCAGTTGGTGGCGCTATAACTTTGACTCACAATAGTCACATCCATGTGATCGGCGTCTTACAACGAACACACTGCTGAAGTTTCATCAAGATCTGTTAATTTATGCAGAAGTTATAACACACTTCCTGTCTCACTTTTCTCGCCATAAATTTGTTTCCTCGCCACGGCCAAACCGTTCGAGATATCAAAAATCCGCTGGCAATTTTTCATCCTCAATGTCTTGACTTCATGCTGACTGAGATTCGTGGCGATTAAATGATTTCTCTAGGAGGAGTATTTCAAATTCCATTGTATACGTTTTCCAAACAACCCTAAATAGCCGACTTCCTGTTGGGCTGAGGTAAAAAGTAAGAGCATGAAGTATATATGAAACGATGAGATCTATATGTGTACCGACTTTCATATTATTACATGCAAGTGTGTTTGATTTATGGACCAAGGTTTCGGACCAAGTTCCAGGGGGCGCTGCTGAGCCCCCCTGCCACGCCCGGGTACCATCTTCAGCCCAGCCCTGATGGCCGCAGGTTCTGACCCGTGTGCAAAGTTTCAAGAGTTTTAGAGCATGTTAAGGCCCCCAAAAGTGCCCGAATAGTCGATAAAATAATAATAATAATAATAATAATAATAATAATAATAATAATAATCCTAAGGAAAACAATAGGGCCTTCGCCTTTTCAGGCTTGGGCCCTAATTAAAGCTGCAAGCAGCGATGAAGGGCCCAAGCCGGTGGCACCGCAACCCCGGTGCCTTTAGTTACCGGGCTCATTTCCACTTGGTGGCTTTCGGAAAACAAAGGATGATGGACACAGCAACAACTCAAAAATATAGCTGAAAGCAGCAATGCGATTCCTCCTCAAAATGGCAAATCATTTAAAATTGATCAATAGAGGGTTGGGGTTAAACCCTCCCAATGAAAAAATCCAAAAAAAACATGTCTTTCTGTCTGAATCCTAAACTAAACATTTTCAGTGTATAGGAAAATCCATAATGCCGGACCTTATGGATCCTGTAGGGTTTTTTGTTTACAATGAGAAATGAGGTATGTTCACCAGGTTTCAGAAAAACTAAATAAATGGGGTGGAAATACAATCACTTTGAAAAAATGACATTTGGGCATGGCCTGTAGTGCCCCCTAAGGGCGAATGTGAGCCATTCTTGGTTTGTAGGTTCCTGTTGGCCTGTAGTATTAATGTACCAAATTAGAAAGTATTTGACAAAAAAATGTGCAATTTGGGAATGTCCTTTAGCACCCCCTAAGGGCAAATGTGAGACATTCTTGGTTTGTGGATTTCTGTTGGCCTGTAGTGTCAATATACCAAATTAGAACATTTTTGACCATAAAATGGGAATTTTGGGCATAGCCTGTAGCGCCCTCTAATGGCGAATATGGGCAATTCTTTGTTTGTGGGTTCCTGTTGGCCTGTAGTATCAATGTACCAAATTAGAACATGTTTGACCAGCAAATGGGAATTTAGGGCGTGGCCTGTAGCGCCCCCTAAGGGCGAATGTGGGCCATTCTTGGTTTGTGGGTTCCTGTTGGCCTGTAGTATCAATGTACCAAATTAGAACATTTTTGACCAGCAAATGGGAATTTTGGGCATGGCCTGTAGCGCCCCCTAAGGGCGAATGTGGGATATTCTTTACGCAGTACTTCAGAGTGATGTCATCTTGAAGTATAAATATATAGGTCTATTTCTAACCCACACCTATAATATCACTTCTGAAGGCATGGATTTAACCACTGGAGTGGTATGGATTACTTTTATGCTGCATTTATGTGATTTTTGTAGCTTCTGAGTTCTGATCACCATTCAAGTCATTGAAAGGTCCAACAGGGTTGAGATAATCTTCTAAAAAGCTTAATTTGTGTTCACTAGAAGAAAGAAAACAATACACATCTGGGATGGAATGAGGGTGAGTATACGATGAGTGAAATTTATTTTTGGGGTGAAAACCATTTGTAGGCCTACTTTTTATTTACTTGGAAAATTGTTACTGTCTCTTTAAGAGGATTTTAAACGCATTTCATTCAAGGCACAGTCTGTGCGGCTTGTTTTAGTGAGTTTAATCTTTTGAGAACTGTGAAGTCTCATTATTTTCGTGCTGTTACATCTGTATTCATTTCAGAGATTAATTGATTGAGATTGTGAAACTACATACAACCGACAAACCTCCATGAAGATGCGAGTAAAAATGAGATGCCTCGCGCTGTCAGACACAACGCTGATAATCATTCTCGGAAGTGTTGATACTAGATTTAGATTCGCGATTTCTTCATCAACTGTTTATGTTCACTTGGGACAAAACAGACAATATATCATGTATTTTGACATTTTGTTGTTATGAAATTGTCCGTTCAAACGCAAGAAGAAGCGAATGCGATCTCTCATCGGGGCTCGTGAGTTAGACGTGACGCTGCTCGCTGTTTCACACAAATATTTATTTGAGTTGTTTTGCCATTTGTTGAGTTGAATGGTTTAAAATCGCTTGAAAGTTCAAACAGGAAAGTGTTAAAAACACATACAACAGACAAACATTGCTCGCACTGAAGATGTGTTCATTGAAGAAAAGTGTTCGCGGAGTTTCACTTGATTTTTCTGACGTGCATCAGACCGCTAAGACAGATTCGGCGCACTCGGTTTATTTTCGTTATTTTACAAAAGCTCAAGGTTTTGTTGTTATTGTAAGTGTACACAAATAACAGTAGACCTTTTATAGTTTGTAATGATCTCTTCCATGTATCTGAATGGGCAAAAATGACGCAGTATTTTGTTTAAGTTTTTTCCGCTGTTTAGAACAATGCATCTGAAAGGACCTTACAGCGCCATTGTTGATCCCCGTAATAATGCCAGAATTCAATAATGGTTCCCGATTTCAGATTCCTCGCAAACATTTATTTGAGTTGTAATGCCATTTGTTGAGTTGAATAGTGTAAAATCGCTTGAATATTCAAACTGGGAAGCAGTAACTCTCATCGGGGCTCGTGCGTTAGACGCGACGCATCTCGCGGTTTCACACAAAACTGCTCACAAACATTTATTTGAGTTGTTTCGTCATTTTTTTTCCAGAAATAACTAGCAATACTCCTACAAATAAATGCTTCGTAACTAAAACGTTTTGACTTTCTATAGAAAATATAGACAACACGTTCTTACCTTGCAAAAATCGCCTCAGTATTTAATTTGAAGCAGTAAATCCAACACTGGAGTAAATCTCTCGTGATATCACCTTCCCATTCAAATGAAGGAAGACGGTGATGACGATACAGTTCTTATTCTTGCCCAGTAACCCCTTAACCAATCACATGTGCCTTTAGCTTGTATTGTCATGAGTATCTGGGCAGATTTCAGAAATAAAATCGGTGATCGGACGACGATGACACTGAGACAGGAACCATGGGAATAATTGTTCCCAAATTTGAACGCTCTGGCTGTAAATGGTTAAAGGTTGTTAAAAATTGTATCCGCCACTCAGTTGATGTATATATTGAGTGGGGACACATTGTTTGCCTTTTTTCTGGGATTCGACTGCAAAAGAGCTCAAGCAACTGTTGAACTCAGTCCCTGCCCATTCTGGACTCAGACCTGTTGTAAATCATTGAACAATGAGGCTTGGATGCCATCTATTGGACATTTCTTGTAATTGCCACTCAGAGAATGAACAGACAGTGGATTAAACTTTAGTTTTTTAGGCTTTAGTTCTTGTATTCACCTGCTACAGCGTGTTTAACATTTTTCTGTCAACTCTGCATACAGGTGAAACTCGAAAAATTAGAATATCGTGCAAAAATTAATGTAACCCATACTATGTTGAACACAAGAGGGCAGTATAGCCCTATGTATTACATCACAAGACCCCCTCCCTTCCTACTCCTCACACACAAAGTCTTAGAGAGTGACTTGCAAAATTCTGACATTTTCTCCACATTCAAACCAAAATATCTGACTTTCTGTTGGTCGGAGCTAATGACTGTAAATTAGAAAGTTGTCCGGCTTGAGGAGAACTATATCAATACCAATTTTTGTACCTGTAGATGAAACTAACCCCCCACTTTTTTGTCAAAAGGTGGCGCTACTGAGCCCCTCACCACACCCATTTCTGAAACTTTGCACATGTCTACTGGCCAATAAATGTGACGTCTCTGTCGAGTTTCATGCAATTTCAAGTATGTTAAGAGTCTCAAAAGCATCAATAAAGAAAAGTAAAGTTTGAAGCGTTGCCACGGCAACAGTATCTAAGATATCAATAATCCTTTCACAGGTCTAAATCTGCCGTGTGTTTACATTATACATGTAAAGTTTGAAGCAAATCGGGTAAAAACAAGAGGGTGATTTCAAAGCATTTTGAAAGTGACACACTTCCTGCTGCCAGTTGGTGGCGCTATAACTTTGACTCACAATAGTCACATCCATGTGATCGGCCTCTTACAACGAACACACTGCTGAAGTTTCATCAAGATCTGTTAATTTATGCAGAAGTTATAACACACTTCCTGTCTCACTTTTCTCGCCATAAATTTGTTTCCTCGCCACGGCCAAACCGTTCGAGATATCAAAAATCCGCTGGCAATTTTTCATCCTCAATGTCTTGACTTCATGCTGACTGAGATTCGTGGCGATTAAATGATTTCTCTAGGAGGAGTATTTCAAATTCCATTGTATACGTTTTCCAAACAACCCTAAATAGCCGACTTCCTGTTGGGCTGAGGTAAAAAGTAAGAGCATGAAGTATATATGAAACGATGAGATCTATATGTGTACCGACTTTCATATTATTACATGCAAGTGTGTTTGATTTATGGACCAAGGTTTTGGACCCCGTTCCAGGGGGCGCTGCTGAGCCCCCCTGCCACGCCCAGGTACCATCTTCAGCCCAGCCCTGATGGCCGCAGGTTCTGACCCGTGTGCAAAGTTTCAAGAGTTTTAGAGCATGTTAAGGCCCCCAAAAGTGCCCGAATAGTCGATAAAATAATAATAATAATAATAATAATAATAATAATAATAATAATTAAAGCTGCAAGCAGCGATGACGGGCCCAAGCCGGTGGCACCGCAACCCTGGTGCCTTTAGTTACCGGGCTCATTTCCACTTGGTGGCTTTCGGAAACCAAAGGATGATGGACACAGCAACAACTCAAAAATATAGCTGCAAGCAGCAATGCGATTCCTCCTCAAAATGGCAAATCATTTAAAATTGATCAATAGAGGGTTGGGGTTAAACCCTCCCAATGAAAAAATCCAAAAAACATGCCTTTCTGTCTGTATCCTAAACTAAACATTTTCAGTGTACAGGAAAATCCATCATGCCGGACCTTATGGATCCTGTAGGGTTTTTTGTTTACAATGAGAAATGAGGTATGTTCACCAGGTTTCAGAAAAACTAAATAAATGGGGTGGAAATACAATCACTTTGAAAAAATGACATTTGGGCATGGCCTATAGTGCCCCCTAAGGGCGAATGTGAGCCATTCTTGGTTTGTGGATTTCTGTTGGCCTGTAGTGTCAATATACCAAATTAGAAAATTTTTGACCATAAAATGGGAATTTTGGGCATAGCCTGTAGCACCCCCTAATGGCGAATATGGGCAATTCTTTGTTTGTGGGTTCCTGTTGGCCTGTAGTATCAATGTACCAAATTAGAACATTTTTGACCAGCAAATGGGAATTTAGGGCGTGGCCTGTAGCGCCCCATAAGGGCGAATGTGAGCCATTCTTGGTTTGTGGATTCCTGTTGGCCTGTAGTATCAATATACAAAATTAGAACATTTTTGACCAGAAAATGGGAATTTTGGGCATAGCCTGTATCACCCCCTAATGGCGAATATGGGCAATTCTTTGTTTGTGGATTCCTGTTGGCCTGTAGTATCAATATACAAAATTAGAACATTTTTGACCAGAAAATGGGAATTTTGGGCATGGCCTGTAGCGCCCCCTAAGGGCGAATGTGGGATATTCTTTACGCAGTACTTCAGAGTGATGTCATCTTGAAGTATATATATATATATATATATATATATATATATATATATATATATATATATAGGTCTGTTTCTAACCCACACCTATAATATCACTTCTGAAGGCATGGATTAAACCACTGGAGTTGTATGGATTACTTTTATGCTGCATTTATGTGATTTTTGTATCTTCTGAGTTCTGATCACCATTCAAGTCATTGAAAGGTCCAACAGGGTTGAGATAATCTTCTAAAAAGCTTAATTTGTATTCACCAGAAGAAAGAAAATAATACACATCTGGGATGGAATGAGGGTGAGTATACGATGAGAGAAATTTATTTTTGGGGTGAAAACCATTTGTAGGCTACTTTTTATTTACTTGGAAAATTGTTACTGTCTCTTTAAGAGGATTTTAAACGCATTTCATTCAAGGTACAGTCTGTGCGGCTTGTTTTAGTGAGTTTAATCTTTTGAGAACTGTGAAGTCTCATTATTTTCGTGCTGTTACATCTGTATTCATTTCAGAGATTAATTGATTGAGATTGTGAAACTACATACAACCGACAAACCTCCATGAAGATGCGAGTAAAAATGAGATGCCTCGCGCTGTCAGACACAACGCTGATAATCATTCTCGGAAGTGTTGATACTAGATTTAGATTCGCGATTTCTTCATCAACTGTTTATGTTCACTTGAGACAAAACAGACAATATATCATGTATTTTGACATTTTGTTGTTATGAAATTGTCCGTTCAAACGCAAGAAGAAGCGAATGCGATCTCTCATCGGGGCTCGTGAGTTAGACGTGACGCTGCTCGCTGATTCACACAAAACTGCTCACAAACATTTATTTGAGTTGTTTCGTCATTTTTTTTCCAGAAATAACTAGCAATACTCCTACAAATAAATGCTTCGTAACTAAAACGTTTTGACTTTCTATAGAAAATATAGACAACACGTTCTTACCTTGCAAAAATCGCCTCAGTATTTAATTTGAAGCAGTAAATCCAACACTGGAGTAAATCTCTCGTGATATCACCTTCCCATTCAAATGAAGTAAGACGGTGATGACGATACAGTTCTTATTCTTGCCCAGTAACCCCTTAACCAATCACATGTGCCTTTAGCTTGTATTGTCATGAGTATCTGGGCAGATTTCAGAAATAAAATCGGTGATCGGACGACGATGAAACTGAGACAGGAACCATGGGAATAATTGTTCCCAAATTTGAACGCTCTGGCTGTAAATGGTTAAAGGTTGTTAAAAATTGTATCCGCCACTCAGTTGATGTATATATTGAGTGGGGACACATTGTTTGCCTTTTTTCTGGGATTCGACTGCAAAAGAGCTCAAGCAACTGTTGAACTCAGTCCCTGCCCATTCTGGACTCAGACCTGTTGTAAATCATTGAACAATGAGGCTTGGATGCCATCTATTGGACATTTCTTGTAATTGCCACTCAGAGAATGAACAGACAGTGGATTAAACTTGAGTTTTTTAGGCTTTAGTTCTTTGTTGTATTCACCTGCTACAGCGTGTGTAACATTTTTCTGTCAACTCTGCATACAGGTGAAACTCGAAAAATTAGAATATCGTGCAAAAGTTAATGTAACCCATACTATGTTGAACACAAGAGGGCAGTATAGCCCTATGTATTACATCACAAGTCCCCCTCCCTTCCTACTCCTCACACAGAGTCTCAAGAGAGTGACTTGCAAAATTCTGACATTTTCTCCACATTCAAACCAAAATATCTGACTTTCTGTTGGTCGGAGCTAATGACTGTAAATTAGAAAGTTGTCCGGCTTGAGGAGAACTATATCAATACCAATTTTTGCACCTGTAGATGAAACTAACCCCCCACTTTTTTGTCAAAAGGTGGCGCTACTGAGCCCCTCACCACACCCATTTCTGAAACTTTGCACATGTCTACTGGCTAATAAATGTGACGTGTCTGTCGAGTTTCATGCAATTTTAAGTATGTTAAGAGTCTCAAAAGCATCAATAAAGAAAAGTAAAGTTTGAAGCGTTGCCACGGCAACAGTATCTAAGATATCAATAAACCTTTCACAGGTCTAAATCTGCCGTGTGTTTACATTATACACGTAAAGTTTGAAGCAAATCGGGTAAAAACAAGAGGGTGATTTCAAAGCATTTTGAAAGTGACACACTTCCTGCTGCCAGTTGGTGGCGCTATAACTTTGACTCACAATAGTCACATCCATGTGATCGGCCTCTTACAATGAACACACTGCTGAAGTTTCATCAAGATCTGTTAATTTATGCAGAAGTTATAACACACTTCCTGTCTCACTTTTCTCGCCATAAATTTGTTTCCTCGCCACGGCCAAACCGTTCGAGATATCAAAAATCCGCTGGCAATTTTTCATCCTCAATGTCTTGACTTCATGCTGACTGAGATTCGTGGCGATTAAATGATTTCTCTAGGAGGAGTATTTCAAATTCCATTGCATACGTTTTCCAAACAACCCTAAATAGCCGACTTCCTGTTGGGCTGAGGTAAAAAGTAAGAGCATGAAGTATATATGAAACGATGAGATCTATATGTGTACCGACTTTCATATTATTACATGCAAGTGTGTTTGATTTATGGACCAAGGTTTCGGACCCCGTTCCAGGGGGCGCTGCTGAGCCCCCCTGCCACGCCCGGGTACCATCTTCAGCCCAGTTCTGATGGCCGCGGGTTCTGACCCGTGTGCAAAGTTTCAAGAGTTTTAGAGCACGTTAAGGCCCCCAAAAGTGCCCGAATAGTCGATAAAATAATAATAATAATAATAATAATAATAATAATAATAATAAGAATAATAATAATAATAATAATAATAATAATAATAATAATAATAATCCTAAGGAAAACAATAGGGCCTTCGCCTTTTCAAGGCTTGGGCCCTAATAATAATCCTAAGGAAAACAATAGGGCCTTCGCCTTTTCAGGCTTGGGCCCTAATTAAAGCTGCAAGCAGCGATGACGGGCCCAAGCCGGTGGCACCGCAACCCTGGTGCCTTTAGTTACCGGGCTCATTTCCACTTGGTGGCTTTCGGAAAACAAAGGATGATGGACACAGCAACAACTCAAAAATATAGCTGCAAGCAGCAATGCGATTCCTCCTCAAAATGGCAAATCATTTAAAATTGATCAATAGAGGGTTGGGGTTAAACCCTCCCAATGAAAAAATCCAAAAAACATGTCTTTCTGTCTGAATCCTAAACTAAACATTTTCAGTGTACAGGAAAATCCATCATGCCGGACCTTATGGATCCTGGAGGGTTTTTTGTTTACAATGAGAAATGAGGTATGTTCACCAGGTTTCAGAAAAACTAAATAAATGGGGTGGAAATACAATCACTTTGAAAAATTGACATTTGGGCATGGCCTGTACCGCCCCCTAAGGGCGAATGTGAGCCATTCTTGGTTTGTAGGTTCCTGTTGGCCTGTAGTATTAATGTACCAAATTAGAAAGTATTTGACAAAAAAATGTGCAATTTGGGAATGTCCTTTAGCGCCCCCTAAGAGCAAATGTGAGACATTCTTGGTTTGTGGATTTCTGTTGGCCTGTAGTGTCAATAGACCAAATTAGAAAATTTTTGACCATAAAATGGGAATTTTGGGCATAGCCTGTAGCGCCCCCTAATGGCGAATATGGGCAATTCTTTGTTTGTGGGTTCCTGTTGGCCTGTAGTATCAATGTACCAAATTAGAACATTTTTGACCAGCAAATGGGAATTTAGGGCGTGGCCTGTAGCGCCCCCTAAGGGCTAATGTGGGCCATTCTTGGTTTGTGGATTACTGTTGGCCTGTAGGATCAATATACAAAATTAGAACATTTTTGCCCAGAAAATGGGAATTTTGGGCATGGCCTGTAGCGCCCCCTAAGGGCGAATGTGGGATATTCTTTACGCAGTACTTCAGAGTGATGTCATCTTGAAGTATATATATATAGGTCTGTTTCTAACCCACACCTATAATATCACTTCTGAAGGCATGGATTAAACCAATGGAGTGGTATGGATTACTTTTATGCTGCATTTATGTGATTTTTTGTAGCTTCTGAGTTCTGATCACCATTCAAGTCATTGAAAGGTCCAACAGGGTTGAGATAATCTTCTAAAAAGCTTAATTTGTGTTCACCAGAAGAAAGAAAATAATACACATCTGGGATGGAATGAGGGTGAGTATACGATGAGAGAAATTTATTTTGGGGGTGAAAACCATTTGTAGGCCTACTTTTTATTAACTTGGAAAATTGTTACTGTCTCTTTAAGAGGATTTTAAACGCATTTCATTCAAGGCACAGTCTGTGCGGCTTGTTTTATTGAGTTTAATCTTTTGAGAACTGTGAAGTCTCATTATTTTCGTGCTGTTACATCTGTATTCATTTCAGAGATTAATTGATTGAGATTGTGAAACTACATACAACCGACAAACCTCCGTGAAGATGCGAGTAAAAATGAGATGCCTCGCGCTGTCAGACACAACGCTGATAATCATTCTCGGAAGTGTTGATACTAGATTTAGATTCGCGATATCTTCATCAACTGTTTATGTTCACTTTGAGCCAAAACAGACAATATATCATGTAATTTGACATTTTGTTTATGAAATTGTCCGTTCAAACGCAAGAAGAAGCGAATGCGATCTCTCATCGGGGCTCGTGCGTTAGACGCGACGCATCTCGCGGTTTCACACAAAACTGCTCACAAACATTTATTTGAGTTGTTTCGTCATTTTTTTTCCAGAAATAACTAGCAATACTCCTACAAATAAATGCTTCGTAACTAAAACGTTTTGACTTTCTATAGAAAATATAGACAACACGTTCTTACCTTGCAAAAATCGCCTCAGTATTTAATTTGAAGCAGTAAATCCAACACTGGAGTAAATCTCTCGTGATATCACCTTCCCATTCAAATGAAGGAAGACGGTGATGACGATACAGTTCTTATTCTTGCCCAGTAACCCCTTAACCAATCACATGTGCCTTTAGCTTGTATTGTCATGAGTATCTGGGCAGATTTCAGAAATAAAATCGGTGATCGGACGACGATGACACTGAGACAGGAACCATGGGAATAATTGTTCCCAAATTTGAACGCTCTGGCTGTAAATGGTTAAAGGTTGTTAAAAATTGTATCCGCCACTCAGTTGATGTATATATTGAGTGGGGACACATTGTTTGCCTTTTTTCTGGGATTCGACTGCAAAAGAGCTCAAGCAACTGTTGAACTCAGTCCCTGCCCATTCTGGACTCAGACCTGTTGTAAATCATTGAACAATGAGGCTTGGATGCCATCTATTGGACATTTCTTGTAATTGCCACTCAGAGAATGAACAGACAGTGGATTAAACTTTAGTTTTTTAGGCTTTAGTTCTTGTATTCACCTGCTACAGCGTGTTTAACATTTTTCTGTCAACTCTGCATACAGGTGAAACTCGAAAAATTAGAATATCGTGCAAAAATTAATGTAACCCATACTATGTTGAACACAAGAGGGCAGTATAGCCCTATGTATTACATCACAAGACCCCCTCCCTTCCTACTCCTCACACACAAAGTCTTAGAGAGTGACTTGCAAAATTCTGACATTTTCTCCACATTCAAACCAAAATATCTGACTTTCTGTTGGTCGGAGCTAATGACTGTAAATTAGAAAGTTGTCCGGCTTGAGGAGAACTATATCAATACCAATTTTTGTACCTGTAGATGAAACTAACCCCCCACTTTTTTGTCAAAAGGTGGCGCTACTGAGCCCCTCACCACACCCATTTCTGAAACTTTGCACATGTCTACTGGCCAATAAATGTGACGTCTCTGTCGAGTTTCATGCAATTTCAAGTATGTTAAGAGTCTCAAAAGCATCAATAAAGAAAAGTAAAGTTTGAAGCGTTGCCACGGCAACAGTATCTAAGATATCAATAATCCTTTCACAGGTCTAAATCTGCCGTGTGTTTACATTATACATGTAAAGTTTGAAGCAAATCGGGTAAAAACAAGAGGGTGATTTCAAAGCATTTTGAAAGTGACACACTTCCTGCTGCCAGTTGGTGGCGCTATAACTTTGACTCACAATAGTCACATCCATGTGATCGGCCTCTTACAACGAACACACTGCTGAAGTTTCATCAAGATCTGTTAATTTATGCAGAAGTTATAACACACTTCCTGTCTCACTTTTCTCGCCATAAATTTGTTTCCTCGCCACGGCCAAACCGTTCGAGATATCAAAAATCCGCTGGCAATTTTTCATCCTCAATGTCTTGACTTCATGCTGACTGAGATTCGTGGCGATTAAATGATTTCTCTAGGAGGAGTATTTCAAATTCCATTGTATACGTTTTCCAAACAACCCTAAATAGCCGACTTCCTGTTGGGCTGAGGTAAAAAGTAAGAGCATGAAGTATATATGAAACGATGAGATCTATATGTGTACCGACTTTCATATTATTACATGCAAGTGTGTTTGATTTATGGACCAAGGTTTCGGATCCCGTTCCAGGGGGCGCTGCTGAGCCCCCCTGCCACGCCCGGGTACCATCTTCAGCCCAGCTCTGATGGCCGCGGGTTCTGACCCGTGTGCAAAGTTTCAAGAGTTTTAGAGCACGTTAAGGCCCCCAAAAGTGCCCGAATAGTCGATAAAATAATAATAATAATAATAATAATAATAATAATAATAAGAATAATAATAATAATAATCCTAAGGAAAACAATAGGGCCTTCGCCTTTTCAAGGCTTGGGCCCTAATAATAATAATAATCCTAAGGAAAACAATAGGGCCTTCGCCTTTTCAAGGCTTGGGCCCTAATAAAATAAAAAATAAAAAAAACACTTAGCGTAGCATTGTGTGGCCAGTGTTAATTTTTCACAGTTTTTGTTTTAGCCTTTTGACGAAAATGTCCTTTAAAATTTGTCCAAATTTTGTCATGTCATATTCATTTATTTTATTAAATTTTACTCTGATGACAATGACATAAATTTAGTCAAAGAAAATTACATGTTTTAGTTGATGATGAAATGCAAAACAGACAAAAAGTGTCAATCTGTAACAGACTAAACTAATTAAATATTGAAACATTTAGAAAAAAATTCGAAACATTTTCTAACGTAATCATATATCATATATACAGTACATGCTGTCCTTGTTGTGAAAAACCTGAGCTCCTGAAATAATCATGAATAGACTGAAGTATTAGATACTTTTTAAAAGTTTTTCTACTGTATTCTGAATTCTTCATGATTTAGAGACATATTAATATTCTGTTAAATGATTTTACATTGCGTGTAGCGTGTTTCTTACGGAAACAGCGTATTCACAACGCAAGTTACGCAACACAAGTTACGCATGTTCTGACTAGCGCATCATTTAGTTCAAGTTCACCTGTACATTTACTTCACTGTGCAGATGTAAGTTGCAGGCACGTGCAGAGGGGGTGGCTCTAGGGTATTGAGCCCCTTTTGCTGAGGTGCCCCTCCGACAGAGCAGTGTTCCAGGGTGTGCAAATACCACCCAATATGAAAGCTTGCACACACAAATTAAATGACTTTAAGCTTTATAAAAGTATGTAGGGGTGTAAAATGCATCAACATTATGCTGAAACTCTGTTGTATCGATTACAGAGTATAATAATCAATTATAAAGCATAATCAGCAGTCTACTTACTATCTTTTTGTGTTTGTTTTCATAAAGTCAGGCATTAAAATCCTTTATTCATACTGGCTCAATACTTCGTAACAACAGTTGTATATATTTTTGAATTATAGACCAAATCTCCCTGTAGTCCATTAATAAAATAATGTTTGGAAAAGATTTTGAATCTTCTTACAGGTGTGCATTTTGTAATGTTGGGACTCGTAATCAGAAGAAATCAACAAGAAGAGAGGACGAGTTATTTATTCCATCATCAAACTTTCTTTTATTTCTTTTTCTTCTCCACTCCTTTTTCCCATCCAGACCCTTCTCTCTCAAAGCTTCTAGCGGACTGGATCAGTATTACAGTCCATGAACATTAACACTAACATAGAACATAACATTCCCCCCTTTCTTTTAGGAAAGACTCTTACCAGTGGGATTATTCAGACCAATGTCCATCCATTTATGAATTATACCCTTAACCTATAAATTTACTTCTGTATCTTATAGCATATCCATTAACTAACATATGAATACACATGAACACATTCAACATATGTTTCAATTACTTCCCTACTAGAACATTTTTTTTTCCCCAGTTTTCCTTTACTCTGTAGCATAGTCTTTTAACCATACAGGAGGCTGTCTAGCCCGTGTGCTCTTAACCGGTTCACTCACAATATTCTCTGTTCCAGGGTTAACCTGAGCATTCTCTAATTCAATTTGAGTGTTTTCTGGAACCAGAGACAAGTGAGCCGCGTTCCATTTTTTCCCATCACTCAAGACATAAGTACTTGGTCCCAATTTCTTATTCACAACCATCGGAACAGTGAATTTCCTTCCCACCTTCGGTACATGCATAGGTTTTCTTACACGTACACGATCTCCACACTTGAAGGGTGGTGGCTTTGCTCCGCATTTCTTATCTGTGTACCATTTCATCTTTTGCTGAACCCGCTGTACACGGTCACGTATGCCCATTTTCACTTTCTCATCCTGAGCTGTTGTGGTGGACAGTGTTTAGCTTTGTGCGCATCTTCCGCCCTCTTAACAGTTCAAAAGGTGAAATGCCTGTGGTTGCATGCGGTGTAGCTCGGTAGTTCAGGAGAAAATCTGTGACCGCTTGTTTCCATGGAAGTTGCTGCATTTCAGCTACTTGGATGCAGTTCTTTAAAACACGATTCCATCTCTCCACAGCACCGTTCGCTTGAGGCCAGTAAACACTGCAACGAATGTGTTTTATCCCTCTTTCATCCAGGAACTCAGCGAATGCAGTAGAAGTAAACTGAGGACCGTTATCACTGACTAAGGTGAGTGGGTTACCTTCTCTCGCAAACACAGATGCTAGAAACTTTGTAACGGTGTTGGTTGTGACATCTGAGGTAAAAGCAACCTCCGGCCACTTACTATAATAATCCACCATCGTAATAGCAAACCGACAGTCCTGGGTGGCTCTCTCAAAAGGTCCTACAATATCTATTGCAACTTTCTGAAATGGACTGTCAGGCAGATCCACTGGCTGCAAGGGAGCTGGACACGTCCGGGCAGTTTTGTCACATGACTGACAGGCAGCACAAGAAGCAATGGTTGAATGCACATCATAGTCCATACGAGGCCACCAGTACAAGTCTCTTAGCCGTTGCTTAGTTCGTACCACTCCCTGGTGCCCCTCGTGTGCTAAGTGAATGAGTTTAGAGCGCAAAGCGATTGGCACCACTAGTCTCTGCCCTCTCAAGATATATTTATCATCCACAGCTAGTTCATGCCTGATCTGAAAGTATGCCCCGATCGTTGGATCCATCTGTTTCTGTGTTTTAGGCCAGCCTTGTGTGATTTGGGCATGCAGCTTGGACAACTCTGGACAAGATTTGCATTCTTCCAGGAGTTCCTTCATAGGAATGGCTCTTGAAAGGTCCTTAGAAATCTCTGCAACAAGGCCTAATTCCTCTCCCTGACCAGCATCTGAATCAGGTAATGGTAAGCGTGACAAACAATCAGCGACACAATTTGTTTTACGTGGTCTGTACTCCAGCTTGTAGTTGAAACAAAGGAGTCTAGCTGACCAACGCGCTATCCTCATTCCTGCTCTGTTCATTCCTTTGGTGGCCAGTAATGTGGTCAGTGCTTGGTGGTCAGTCTTCAGAGTAAACTTCCTGCCCCAAAGGTAAGTCCTCCAACGTTCTACTGTCCAGACACACGCTAATGCTTCCTTTTCAACTGTACTGTATTTCCTTTCAGCTGGCGTCAATGTACGAGAAGCAAATCCAATTGGACGCTCTGTCTGATCTGGGTGCAGTTGAGTGATGACACCTCCAATGCCGTAGTCGGAAGCATCAGTGGACACAAAAGTTGTTAAGGAGGGGTCGAATAAAGCTAAAGCTGGGCTGTGAACTAACAGCTGCTTTAGCTCTTGAAAACTCGTCTCAGCTGCTTCCGTCCATGTAAATCCATTCTGCGATGATCTGAGTATCTCACGCAGAGGGTCTACTACCATCGCATAACTCGGGATGAACTTGCTAAACCAAGATGTCAGACCTAAGAAGGACCGTAATGAAGGTCAGTTGGTGCAGGTGCCTTTGCAATGGCTTCAACTGAGTCAGGGTTAGGATGAAGTCCCTCTTTTGAGATGTCATGGCCTAGATACTGAATTCTGCTCTGGCCAAATTTACTTTTCTTCATGTTAAGTTGCAGACTCTGTGAGACGAGTCAGTACTGCCCGTAGGTTGGTGTCGTGGGTGGCCTTGTTTTGACCGTACACGATGAGATCATCTAAGTAGTTCTGTACTCCTGGTAAACCCTCAAGTACAGTTTTCATCATTTTCTGAAAGGCGGAGGGCGCCGAAGCCAACCCAAAAGGAACCTTTGTGAATTTGAATAACCCATCATGTGTAATGAATGCAGTCAAGTTTTGACTCTCCTCATGAAGAGGAAGTTGATGGTATGCGCTTTGCAAATCGATTTGAGAACACCGTAGCGCCTCTGAGCTCTGTGAAAAGATCCTCCATATGAGGCAGTGGGTAACAGTCAGTAATTACCGCTCGATTAGGTTCTCTCAAATCCACACACACCTGAATTTCTCCAAACTTTTTCCTGGTTACAACGATTGGTGACACCCATGGCGAAGCATCAATTTTTTCAATTATTCCGTCTCTCAGCAAACGATTAATTTCCTTGGAAACCTCCTCCCGTACACTCAGTGGTAATCTGCGTAGTTTGTGCTGCACTGGTTTCACAGACTCATCAATCTGCACTTTGTGCACAAATCCCTTGACACATCCCAGTGAGCTCGCTGCTGTATTACATATTTCTAGTACTGGTGAACCAGCAGGAGCCGATAATGTAACCATCCTATCTCCTACAATGTGACAGTTTAAGGCTTTAATTAAGTCCATGCCCAAAAGTGGTGAACCCGTTTTGACCACATAGAAATTTGCAATGGTTGAAACCCCATCATGCGACACAGAACCAGTGAAACAACCTAAGGTTGGTAAGTGTTCACGCGAGTATGTGACTAACCTCACTTGAGGTTCCTTCAATTCACAATTTGCAAAGTGTTTCCTGAATAGGGTCTCTGGAAGTATGGACACACTTGATCCTGTATCAACAATCAATTCAAGTGGTATTTTATTTCCTTTCGGTGCTTCCAACTGTACTTGGCAGTGAATTTTGTCATGAGACTGATTTACAAACAATACAGTCAGTTCAGGCACCATCACTTCTTTGACAGAAGCAGATTTACATACCTTTGCAAAATGTCCTTTCTTTCCACACTGATGACATGTGGCAGACGCAGCAGGACAAGTGTGTGCGTTGGCCAAGTGAGTATTTGATCCACAGCGAAAACAGCGTCTTTTAATTGAAGTCTGTGGCTTTCCAGTTTGTGCTGGCATTTTTTCAAACTTTTGTTTACCTCTTTTGAAACTGGCCTTTGTCCTCGAGATGGCTTGAACCTGGGCAGGAGATGAACCAGTAGTTGAAAGAAGTGTAGCATTTTGTACTGCCGATTCGACTTGCAACGCTAACGCAGAAGCGCGTTCCAATGTGAGTTCAGGCCCGAGTAACAATCTGTCTCTAACCGCGGCCAGAAAAACCCGTTCAATCAGTTGGTCCCTCAGCATTTCGTCCTCCATTCCTCCGAACTGACAATCCACCGCCAGATGACGTAACTCCGCTATATACTAACTTACGGTTTCATCTGTGCGCGTTGTCTGAATTTATGCCGTGCAGCGACAACATTCACTCTTGGCGTGAAATGAGCATCAAGAGCCGCCATGGCCTCATCATAAGTTGTACCTCCGTTTGGAAACGTATAGAAAAGTCTCTGGCCCTCCGTACCGAGACAATGTAAAAGAACTGCACGAAGTCTAGCATCAGGCCACGCATCACCTCGCGCTCCGATGACAAGCAAGTAGTTTTGGAAAATCTTCTTCCATGTAGAAAACGGTATAGCAGGCTCCCCTACCGTCGGAAGAAAACATGCAGGCATGGGTACGGATGCAGACATCCTCGTCGCCAAAATTTGTAATGTTGGGACTCGTAATCAGAAGAAATCAACAAGAAGAGAGGACGAGTTATTTATTCCATCATCAAACTTTCTTTTATTTCTTTTTCTTCTCTACTCCTTTTTCCCATCCAGACCCTTCTCTCTCAAAGCTTCTAGTGGACTGGATCAGTATTACAGTCCATGAACATTAACACTAACATAGAACATAACACATTTTTCTGTTCAACACGATGCATTTCTTATCCACAAATATGTTTTTGAACTGGTGAATGTGACCTAAACCCAAAGTGTTTTTTTTATTTTTCTCCTGTATAGCGCAACATATCCCAACATTTATGTTTTCGTCTTTAGCATATTTTGGAAAATAATTATGGATACCGAATAATTTTATCTAGATTTATGTCTAATTAGGCTATTAAGCATAATATTTTGATATGTATATTTAGTTCAGCTTTAAAAGTAACAACAACAACAAAAAAATCACTATAGCACAAAATAAATTGAGGTGCATGTGCACCCCCCAAACCCCTCTTAAAGATTTAGAACCCCTACCCCTCAAAATGTCTTTGCACGTCCCTGGTAAGTTGTTATATTACATAAACAGTATGTTAGGGATAAAGTGATTAATCTCTTGTATAAATAAGATGTGTTTGAATGAGGTATTTACCCCGTTTTGAGCGGTTCATTATGCCGGTGTTCAGCACGTTCAACTCAGTAGCTGAAGCGGAGAATTAATGTATTATATGAATCCATGTCTAATATCTTCTTCTATATACAGATTCTCAAGATGTTTCTTCTTCTGTTTATATTTTGCAGTATAGTTTTTATCTCACCACATTTTCATCAACAGTTTGCTTCACTAAAATCATTTAATTTGAGTCATTGTGCGATTTTCATCTTGCTTCGTTATCATTGACAAAGTCAAAAAATCTTCATCAACAAACATTTTCGTCAGTGATGAGATTAACACTGTGTGTGTCCAATCAGCACTGTGATTGAGATGACCAATGGAAACGTTCCTGAGGGTTTCGTCATGACTGAGGGGCGTGGTTTGCGTTTAAGTGGTTTGGGGGAAAATCACGCCTTTAAAAACGCTCTGACATGCAAGTTTATCTTCAGCGAAACACAAGCTCCGCCTCTGCTTTATTTAATTATTACACTGCTTCTGTTTTGACTTATATTGTATTTCTGTATAATTCCCTCATATTTTGCGATCTACATCAGCTAAAGCTGTTTGGAAAGTTTGTAATGTGTCCGGACTGTGAGCTGTTTTCTTCCTCTCCTCTATCATGCGCTCGAGCTGAAGTGCTCCTCTCACACGTCATCATTACAGTTTCATATCATCTCCTGTTAAATTACCGTATTTTTTGCACTATAGGGCGCACTAGATTATAAGGCGCACTGTCAATGAATGGTCTATTTTCGATCTTTTTTCATATATAAAGCGCACCGGACTATAAGGCGCATTAAGCGGGGAAAAAACTGTCAGATAAGTCAGTCAGTCAAACTTTATTAAACGCGTTCACAATAACTCTCAACATTATTCAAATGTTAATGAGCGTATTCACAATAACTACCAATCTTGTTCAGTTGTAACATGTAAAATACAACACAATACACTCACTTTTTCAGTTTATTCCTCGTCCACAAATCCGACGCTCCTGGCTACGGTAGCCGTAATGCTGTAAGCGGTGCGGCTTTGTAGTTTACCAAAGTTGTACTAAAACATTTTGACTTAGCGCCGTGTGCGCCTTGTACCACACAAAATCGCTTAGAGGTCAGTAAGCAAAACCAGAATTAATCCATATATACGGCGCTTCGGATTATAAGGCGCACTGTCGTTTTTTGAGAAAATTAAAGGCTTTTAAGTGCGCCCTATAGTGCAAAAAATACGGTACATCAAACGAGTTTGATAACGAAAATTTTTGATGATAACGTCGATTACAACTAATCATGTCAGAATATCAGATCATGTCACTCTCAGACGATCTTCAGTTTACAATGAGGATTCTCCAAACATGAGGAAATTATTACAGATTTTTCATGTTTAGGGTAAAATTAGGACTCAATCTGAAAGTTAAAGCAACATTCTCTTCCATTATCTGACAGTTTTCAATATGTTTATTTTTCATTATTGTTAAATCATTGATTATTTACTGCAGAAGGAGAATGAAGGAGGATTTGAGAGTTTTGTGAAATCTTACCTCAGTATCTCCAGTTTACAGTCAGGATTCTTCAGTCCATAAGAGAGCAGCTTCACTCCTGAATCTCTTAGATTATTCCCAGACAGATCCAGATTTCTCAGGTGTGAGGGGTTTGATCTCAGAGCTGAAGTCAGAGCAGCACAACCTTCATCTGTGACATCACAATCACTCAACCTGCAGAGAACAATGACACACTCTTCACTCTCTCAGTTCACAACACACACATCAGTTCAACAGAGATTTGGTGGGGTGGGGGTAAGATCCCCATTTAGCACATTGTACCCAATGGCCAGTCCATCCCTGTTTACTCACCATTGTGTTGTTCCAAACCTATATGACTTTCTTTCTTCAGTGGAACAAAAAAGGAGATGTTAGGCTGAATAACAGCCTCAGTCACAACTCACTTTCATTTCTTGAAATAAAGATGTACAGAAAGTGAACGGTAACTGAATATTCTCTCATTTACTCGCCCTCATGCCATCCCAGATGTGTGTGACCTTATTTGTTCTTCAGAACACAAATTAAGATTTTTAGAAGAATATTTCAGCTCTGTAGGACCATAAAACGAGAGTAAACGGGGCCAAATCTTTGAAGCTCCAAAAAGCACATAAAGCCTTCATAAAAGTCTGTTGGACTCCAGTGGATTCATTAATATCTTCTGGAGTGAAACACTGTGTGTGTGTGTGTGTAAGAAATAATACTGAAAACGTTTTTCTAAAAATGTTCGCTTCCGCCCAGCTGTGGTATAAATTTGTTATATTTGTAGTGGGAAATTTCAGTACAATGTAGGGGTAAGTATCTATTCTGAATATCTTGGACGCCTGGGGAAATGGCAGGATCTAAGTCCCCACTCCTAGGACAATTAACTCCTGTACCTATTATAAATAAGTATGTTTTAATCTGTCTTGATCAAATGTGCTTTTTCTTAGCAACGACTGGTGAGGAGGCGACTCCAGGACTTAAAGTGTACACTGTAGCTTTCCCAGAGTGCAATATAATTAACCCCTTTTTATACTACCAGCCTACAAGACAGGAGGAATGCCCCTACTCCAAGATGACAGAGATTGATGTATTTATTCTAAATGAAATAAAATAAAGAAAATGATTGTAAGTGCCAAAAATAAACTTTTGTTTCACATCACTTGTGAATGAAAAATAAACAATCACAGAATGAAAGCTTCACTTAGCTTCGAGCTTATGTTCAGTCTCTTTCCCTTCTACAGGAATTCTCCAGTCAAATAAAATAAAATAAACAACAGCTCCAACAGAATATTCAAGTGAAAACCAGTTCAGTCAGCAGTACACAATGAATATTACATTTCACATCAGACACTTCTTCTCATGTCAATCAACACACCTGAGTAATATTCACAACTCAAGGTTTAAATGTTGCCTCACCGCAGAACTGGTCTGGCGTTGGACTGTCCAGGTATGGCAGGGAAATCAAAACAGCTATCAGGAACTTGTTAAAAGATAGCAAGTCTCTTCCTTTTCCAAACACAGGAAATTAATGTATTTTAAATAAAAGGACAAATATTATTTTCCACGAATGTTCCTGGAAGAATAGGCAGTCTCTTGAAAACAAACCCGAAATGCGGATTCACTCACTTGTGCAAACTAAAATGTCTGTTCACAAGTCCATGCAAGTGCTAAACAAAGTTGTTAAACAAAGATACTGCAAAGCGTCCGGAAATGTATTATAGAGAAATTATAGATAGATGAAAAACCATTCTCAGGACAGAGGCTATACTCAAAATAGGGAGGAAAAAATGAAATCAAAAGAATTTCAAGGAGTCTGTAATGCCGCTTGCGTCCACAGAGCGGCGCTAATGTGTCAACAATGGATAGTGAGGATTTTTCTCCAAACAACAATAGCAAAAAAAAAACATTCGTTCTGAATCGGTTTATTCTACATCAACAAAAAAAATGATGTCCGTGTTTTTCTTCCGGATGTCAACTGTGATGAAACAACAATGATAAACTCACAGTACTTCAGCTGCCTTAAATCGGAGACAAACACTCGGGTCACACAACTGTCAGCACGACGAGCAATGGCACTCTTCGTATCACACAGACACGTAGTTCAGCTGCAATCACACTTGTAACTCGTGACAGCACAAGCTCGGTACAGCTTCTCGTCAGCTCACCTCGACACTTGTCAACTGCTGTTCACGTAAAAGAAAATAAATCACCAGAAAACGGTTTATTTCGTCTTTCACTCAGCTTTACTCGCCCTCTCATTCGTCTCACTCGTGCTCTCTGAATTTCTTCATTCGCGCTCTTCTTCTTCTTCTTCTAGGATTTAATGGCGGTTGGCAAACCAACTTAAAAGGTGCATTCCCGCCACCTACTGAAATGGAGTGTGAAGCGCATATTGGAAAGGAAGTTTAGACTAAATCTACTCTTTCAAAAAAAAAAAAAAAAACCCCAATACATAGAAGAGATTTTTACATCCTATTATATAATCCTGTTTCCTTTAAAAATATAAATAACTCATGATAAATTCTTGATTGCTTAGTACCTTCTCCTAGGAGAACCTGAAGTGTCAGCTCATTGATTTCGATATTTCTTAAAGCATGTTTTAGCTGGAACCGCTCCCTTTCATAAGCTTCGCATTCTATAAGCACATGTTCTACAGTCTCAGCTAATCCACACTTATCACAATTTCCATTCTCATGTTTACCAATTCTTTGTAAGCATTGATTTAATAAACAATGTCCAATACGCATTCTTGTTATTAATACGTCCTCTTTCCTGTTTCCGAATCTTCTTCTCTCTGAACCTACTTTTCCTTGAATGCAGTAAAAATGTCTACCTTTTGTTCCTTCATTCCATTCCTTCTGCCAAATTTCCTGTATTTGTTTCGCTATTATCACTTTAATTTCTGTTTTACTTAATGCCACTTCAATGTCAATTTGTGAATAATTTAATGCCCGTTTAGCCAGACTGTCAGCCGCCTCATTTCCTTTCACACCCATATGCGATGGAACCCATACAAGATTTACCAGAATTCCATACTGTTTTGTTCTGTAAAGACTCTGCATTACTTCAATTATCATGTCTTGCCTTGCTGATGATGTTCCACTTTCCAAACTATTTAGAGCTGATAGAGAATCTGTACAAATCACTGCCCTTGTTGGTTGTATTTCTTCTATCCACTGAAGTGCTAGACATATTGCTATTATTTCTGCAGTGAATACCGAAATATGATCTGATGTTCTTTTGGACATTCTAATGTTAAAAAGTGGAATATATACCGCTACTGCTGTTTTCCCAAATTCTGGGTCTTTTGAACCATCAGTATATATTTGCACTGCACTATAGTAAGTTTGATCTATGTATTGCTGTATACCTAGATTTTCTAATCCATTTCTATCTTTAAGCAATTGTATATCAATCAAAGGCATTGGGAACAACCAAGGAGGAATTGCTGACCTAGCCACAGTAGGGGCAACATTGTAATCACTTAATCCCATTCTCTGGGCTTCCTCACTAGCCTTCCATCCAAAACTTGATAACTTTTTATATCCATATTCCCAACAGTCCTCCAACACCATTTTAACTGGGTGACTATCCGAATGTCCCTTTATGCTTGTAAAATACCTCATCTTTAACTTGAGCCTACGAATTACTAGAGGCATTACACCCATCTCTACTTGCACTGCTGATATTGGGGAAGATCTAAATGCTCCACAACAAATTCGCATAGCTTGTGACTGAATTGCCTCTAGTTTTACAAGTTGTGTTTTGGATGCAGTGCAATATACCATACTGCCATAATCTATTGCTGATCTTATTAGAGCACAATATATTATTTTAAGTGACTGGCGACATGCTCCCCAATCAACTCCTGCTAGACACCTCATGATATTTAATGCTTTTTTGCATTTGTCAACCAGTTTCTGGATATGTATACTAAAATTCAGTTTCATATCCATCCATATACCTAGAAACCTCACAACTGTTGTTTGCTTCACTTCTTGTCCATACAACTTAATATTAATAGTAAGGTTACTTTTCCTTTTTGCAAAACAAATTACCTGAGTCTTATCTACTGAAAACCGAAATCCCCATTCATTTGCCCAGTTTTCTACCATTTTAACAGCATTCTGCAAACATCTTTCCACATACTTTACATTACGCCCTCTTTTCCACAGCGCTCCATCATCTGCATATAAAGAGCTTCCAATGCCCCTATCAACCTTTGTAAAGATGTCGTTAATTATAATATTAAACAGAATTGGACTACTTACGCTTCCCTGAGGTGTTCCATTCTCTATTGTGTGTATCTGAGAAAAAGCATGACTTACTCTTACTTGTATAGTTCTGTTAAACAGGAAATCCCTGATCCAGTTATACATTCTTCCTTTAATTTCCATTTTTTCTAACTTAATTAAAAGTCCCTCTTTCCACATCATGTCATATGCCTTTTCGACATCAAAAAATACCCCAACTAAAGCTTCTTTATTTACCTGAGCCTTTCTTATTTCAGATTCCAGACACAGTACTGAGTCCATTGTATTTCGTCCTTTCCTAAATCCACTTTGGTAAGGTGATAAGATATCATCCCTTTCAATGACATATACCAATCTACTCATAACCATACGCTCCATTATTTTGCATAAATTAGATGTTAAAACTATAGGTCTATAATTATTTGGCTGTGTATTATCCTTGCCTGGTTTTGGAATAGGCACTATGACCCCATGTTTCCAGTCATTTGGTAACTTTCCTGACTCCCAAACCTTATTAAAAAACCTCAAAATTGTCTCTAATGCTATCTCTGATAATTGTTTTACCATCTCATAACAAATATCATCTCTGCCTGGAGATGTTTGCTTAACCCCTGTAAGTGCTTTTTTCAATTCATACAAGGAAAATTCTGAATCCAACGTACTACCCGAAGGTCCTTTTTCCTCCAATAAATTAGGATATTTACTTAATATCTTGTCCCTAGTTTTCCTAACATCCTCTGATAAATTTGAATTACTATGAACTTTAACAAATGTTTCTGCAAACACCTCTGCTTTACCACTTTCAGATATAATTTGTCTGTTATTATATTCTAATACAGGTATGTTGTAATCTCTTTGTATCCCGCCCATCTTTCGTATCATATTCCATAACTCACTTATTTCAATGTCTTCCCCTATTCTATTACAAAATTCCCTCCAATAATTTCTTTTAGACGTCCGAATAACTCTTCTCACTATAGCTTGTGCCCTTTTATAGCTAACTAAATCGTTAAAATTAAGTGACCTTCTTACCTTCTTGAGTTCTTTATTTCTCCTTTTTATTGCCTCACTACATTCCTCATTCCACCATGGCACAGCTTTCCTCTTACCTATTACTTCTTCAGCTGTACTCTGAAGGACCTTGCATATTTCCTTATTAAAAACATCAACATCTTCTATACATTTACTTATATCCTTCATTTTGCTTTCACATAACTCCTTATACTTATCCCAATCCGCTGACTTAAACCTCCACCTAAGCATTTTTTCCCCCACTCTTTGTTCTATATCTACTCCAACTTGACTGCAAGTAGGAAAATGATCACTTCCTATTGTACTTTGTTTTAGTACTTTCCATTTACATTTACTCGCTAAGCTTTCAGAGACTATTGTCAAGTCTAATGCTGAATGCCTTCCCTTATCCAAATCAATTCTAGTATGACTTCCATCATTAATGCACACTAACCTTCCCCAGTCTAGCATATCTTCAATGATCTCACCATTATAATCTGTTTTTGCGCTTCCCCATATTGAACTATGAGCATTAAAATCTCCACACCACACTGTTTGATGACTTCCATTCCCTCCTATACTTTCTAGAACATCCTTTCTTAACTTATCACATGGATTGTAAAAATTTATTATTCTAATACACCGTGTTCCTTCCCATATTTCCACCACCACAACTTCTATTTCCCTATCTACCTCAACTGTTTTATACCCAATTCCTTGTTTTATAAAAGTAGCAACTCCACCTCCATTCCCTTGATGTCTATCCCTCCGAATAGTAATATAGCCATGTATTATAAAGTTATATTGTGATTTAAGCCAAGTTTCCTGTATAAATATAATATCTGGGCTTTTCTCTTGGTTTTCTATATATTTCTTAAACTCCTGTTTGCAATCAAACTTCTTGCATTCCATTGTAAGATATATAACACCATTAAGATCCACCACATGTTGTCTGACTATTTTCTGCTTGACTATTTAATGTTGGAATCTTAAGCCTTTCATTTATCATGTCCACAGTAACATTCCCCAGATCCAAGTACTTTTCTGCAGCTCTGATAATGATTTTGATTCTTTCAGTCCTGCTTTCAGTTTGTGCTGAACAGTTCACTACTTCAGCTATAAATGCTACAAATGCCACTTTATCATTCACTACTACTACCCTTTCATCTCTTTGCTCTTTCCTCTGTTGTTTTGAATTAATTTCTTCATTCCTAGTTTCATTTGTTTTAGGAGTCTGGCTTACTTTCTTTAATGCCTCAGCGTATGTTATCCCTTCTGTCATTTTAACATTTTGAACCTTGACTGCATTTTTCCGCACCTGACAACCACCATATCCTGCACTATGGTCTCCACCACAGTTGCAGCATTTAGGATTTACACCTTGCCCACACTTGCCATATTCATGCTCACCTCCACACCTCGCACATTTCTGTTTACCTCTGCATACTGCCGCTACGTGACCGAATTTTTGACATTTATAACATCTTAGCGGTGGAGGAACGTATGGTCTTACCGCATACCTTACACTTCCTAAATAAACTTTCTCTGGCATTTTATTTTCATCAAAGTTAATCATTACTGAGAGGCTGTCTGTCTTTTCATTATTTCTAACACACTTGAGCCGTCTAACAAACTTTACCGCTGCTCCCGTGATATTCTTCTTAATCTTCTCCTCCGTGACATCTGTCGAAATCCCAGATATAACTCCTCTAACCCAATTCTTTTCTTCTGGTATCGAGCATATCACCTTATGTCCAATCATCAATTTTACATCAAGAGCTGATTTTTGCTGCCTACTGTCTTTACAAAACAACATCAAATTGCCATCCCTCAAAGTCCTAATGCTTTCAACCGTCCCTATCATTTCTTTCAATGTTTTCGTCAGCTTCAACGGATTAATCGCTTTTACCGAATCAACAAACTTCAACAGTACCTTATACTCCTCTTTCCTACTTTTAGCCTGGAGATTTCCTTTCTCACTGCCCGAATCTGAAGATTGTCCCCAATTCTTCTTTCTTTTCCGATTTTCCACTACACTCCACTTACCACTTTCATTCTTACCACCTCCTCTATCCACATCCTCCATTTCCGGATCACTTCCGGAATCTACGCTACTTCCTTCCAACATCGCTCCAGTCACAATCCAGCTGTCTGCAACCAGCCTCCAGCCCCCGCCGCTTCCAAACTCCCTCATTCGCGCTCTCCCTCGCGGTTGCCGTATCTTCCGAGAAAACTTTCAAAATAAAAGTCCTTGAATACCTCCACATATTGATCAATTATACCTCTCAAAAAATTACCTTATGGTCTTATGAAAGAAAATGATTGGCGTAGGAACACAGAGATTACTTTATTTTCTGCACAGAGTCGCAGTTGTGTCTCGCAGAAGAGACACGGCCAATGTGAATGCCCAACCTGACCGCGCTGCTCACGTCCCGATACAGAGGATGAAACTCTCACATGCTGTTTGTTTTTGGTTTGTGTGTATTCAATAAATAAATACAAATAAAAAAAAAAACACAAAAATCACACTTAGCGTAGCATTGTGTGGGCAGTGTTAATTTTTCAGTTTTTGTTTTAGCCTTTTGATGAAAATATCCTTTAAAATTAGTCAAAATTTTGTCATGTCATATTCATTTATTTTATTCAGTTTTACTCTGACGACAATGACATAAATTTAGTCAAAGAAAATTACATATTTTAGTTGATGATGAAATGCAAAACAGACAAAAAGTGTCAATCTGTAACAGACTAAACTATCCATCCATCCATCATCAACCGCTTACCCTGTACACGCCTATCCCAGCTAACATTGGGCGAAAGGCGGGGTACACCCTGGACAGGTCGCCAGTCCATCGCAGGGCCACACATACAGACAACCATTCAGGGCCGGTTCTAGACATTTGGAGGCCCTAGGCAAAATGTATGTTGGAGGCCCCCCGCCACGCCCTCCTCCCCTCCACCTTTCAGAATTCACGTGTTCACTTACGTCAAATTAAATTGTGTAAAGATTATGCTGTCCAGGGGAGGGCTCCAGGCTGAATTTTGGCCAGAACCCAGAGTATTACATTGGATTGCATTGTATTTTGGATTGTGTTGTTTACATCCAATCAGAGATTATTAAAATCAAAGTGAGGAAATGGGGGTGGTGGAGGGATGCGGATAAACTGTCAATGAACAGAGGTAAGTCTGCAGTATATATACCTCTTATCTCGTTGATTAACTGAATGTGCTCCTCCCGAACTTTGTTAATAAAACATAATTTAATAAAAAAGACTTGAAATAAATATGATTCCTAACCATTTTATTTATACAAAACCTGTTATCAGTATTTTTATATTTTTACATAAATGTGCATATTAATTTAACTTTAATTAAGGTAAACAAAAAAATAATAATCTGAAAAGTCATCTGGACCAGCACTTATTATTCTTATTCCATGGCCACCTACAGAGGCACTCTTCTGCTTTTTTTTTAAGCAAACTCATCAATAACTAACTCTCTGGATCTTCACTCTCCTTGCCCTGTTGATGCTCTGCCTCATGACTACTCTCTTGCTCCTCTCTCTCTTTGCCCTGTTGATGCTCTGCCTCATGACTACTCTCTTGCTCCTCTCTCTCTTTGCCCTGTTGTTCTTCTGACTCACCGCTGGTTTTTAGAAACCTCAGTGATCCTACAACAGGTAATGTTTAAAACAAATAATGTCATTATAGGCTACATTTGTTTTTCTACACTGTAAAAAATAATTTGTTTAAAACAAAAAATTCCCTCATTGTTTAATTTTAATTTAATTACTTTTTTTTTAGCAGTCAGGATTTTTTTTGCAGTAATTTGTTCTGTAATGTATTTATGGTAACACACTAACCCACTATTTGGGAATGGATAATGAACAGTTTTGTTTTTGATAGACTAATATAGTCATATTATGTATTGTAGAGAAATACCTTATGATACACAAATCAGCTGCTAGTGGAAGTGAAAAGACAAGTTCATTTCTTCAACTGTAATTGTGTGCTTATTCATATGCTTAAAATTGCATACTTATTTTCAATAAATATTGCAACAGTGTTTATGATTGGAAAACGAAAAAAATGAAGTCTATTATGGTCTATAGGTCTATTAGACTAGAGCAGTAAATTTAGGCTAAACATCTGCGTTTTAGAAGATATACAGACTGTTTTAAAACATAATAAACAATGCTCTCGTATAGTGCGTTTGCTCTTTGACTGACAAACTTTACTTTTTCTTTAGTATTTTGCGAGTCAGCTCCTGACTAAGGCTGGAAATCGATTATAAAAGAATCGATTCCTTGATTCAGAGGCGTTAGGAATCAAGATTCGATTCCATCGAGGAGAATCGACTCCTTTGTAAGATTCAGATCAACAGTTAATCATGAATTCGCCTCTATCTCTCCAACAGTGACTGGAAGTCTGATTCATTTCCGCGAATTAGACTCTTTCGGACGGTTCGTTTAGAACGTATTTCTATTTTCTAATAAAATTCTGCATTGTACGCTCGGATTCAAAGCGTCAGAAGCGAATTCAGTCCATCAACGGTGCTCGCGCTCTTTTGAACTCAGATAACCATCAAATGATCTATCTCAAAATGACGCTGATCGTCAGAATCAGTTTATTTTTTACAATACATTACAATCACTCAATGATACCTGATGATACCTGAATCACGAGCTGCACTTTCTTTGCGTGCCTGCTTAGCTTTATGCTTAGCAGCCCCTGAAGGATGAGTTTGTTTCGGCGCCATCTGATAAATTTGCAGAAAAGTTGGATTTTGTTCATCTTCATATACAATCTCTTCATTCATACATTCAGAGGTTGGGAGTGACTCACATGTAAACGGTGATATTAATTGTGGTTTAACAACAGGAGGTGAATGACAATTGTTTATATCCAATGGACAAACAGCCACTAGTATTTTGCTGCTCTTGATTGGTGGATAAGCTAAGCATGTGTATGTTTTGGAGGCCCCGCCTCCAAGGCCGAGGCCCTAGGCAACTGCCTAGTCCGCCTATAGGTAGCGCTGGCCCTGCAACCATTCACACTCGCAGCCACACCTAGGGCAATTTTTTTTTTTGGAAACATCAATTAACCTATCCTGCATGTCTTTGGATGGTGAGAGGAAGCCGGAGCACCCGGAGAGAACCCACGCAGACACAGGGAGAACATGCAAACTCCACACAGAAAGGCCGGGGCAACCGGGGTTTGAACCCATGACCTTCTTGCTGTGAGGCGACAGTGCTAACCGCTGCACCACCGTGCCGCCCTCATTGGGCTATTAAAACATTTAGAAAAAATTCTAAACATTTTCTAACGTAATCACGTATCAAATATACAGTACATGCTGTCCTTGTTGTGAAAAACCTGAGCTCCTGAAATAATCATGAATAGACTGAAGTATTAGATACTTTTTACAAGTTATTCGACTGTATTCTGAATTCTTCATGATTTAGAGACATATTAATATTCTGTTAAATGATTTTACATTGCGTGTAGCGTGTTTCTTACGGAAACAGCGTATTCACAACGCAAGTTACGCAACACAAGTTACGCATGTTCTGACTAGCGCATCATTTAGTTCAAGTTCACCTGTACATTTACTGCACTGTGCAGATGTAAGTTGCAGGCACGTGCAGAGGGGGTGGCTCTAGGGTATTGAGCCCCTTTTGCTGAGGTGCCCCTCCGACAGAGCAGTGTTCCAGGGTGTGCAAATACCACCCAATATGAAAGCTTGCACACCCAAATTAAATGACTTTAAGCTTTATAAAAGTATGTAGGGGTGTAAAATGCATCAACATTATGCTGAAACTCTGTTGTATCGATTACAGAGTATAATAATCAATTATAAAGCATAATCAGCAGTCTACTTACTATCTTTTTGTGTTTGTTTTCATAAAGTCAGGCATTAAAATCCTTTATTCATACTGGCTCAATACTTCGTAACAACAGTTGTATATATTTTTGAATTATAGACCAAATCTCCCTGTAGTCCATTAATAAAATAATGTTTGGAAAAGATTTTGAATCTTCTTACAGGTGCATTTTTCTGTTCAACACGATGCATTTCTTATCCACAAATATGTTTTTGAACTGGTGAATGTGACCTAAACCCAAAGTGTTTTGTTTATGTTTCTCCTGTATAGTGCAACATATCCCAACATTTATGTTTTCATCTTTAGCATATTTTGGAAAATAATTATGGATACCGAATAATTTTATCTAGTTTTATGTCTAATTGGGCTATTACGCATAATATTTTGATATGTATATTTAGTTCAGCTTTAAAAGTAACAACAACAAAAAATCACTATAGCACAAAATAAATTGAGGTGCATGTGCCCCCCCCCAAACCCCTCTTAAAGATTTAGAGCCCCTACCCCTCAAAATGTCTTTGCACGTCCCTGGTCAGTTGTTATATCACATAAACAGTATGTTAGGGATAAAGATCAACAAACATTTCGTCAGTGACGAAAAAAGTGTTTATTTTTCAATATTGTTAAATCATTGATTATTTACTGCAGAAGGAGAATGAAGGAGGATTTGAGAGTTTTGTGAAATCTTACTCCAGTATCTCCAGTTTACAGTCAGGATTCTTCAGTCCATCAGAGAGCAGCTTCACTCCTGAATCTCTTAGATTATTCACAGACAGATGCAGATTTCTCAGGTGTGAGGGGTTTGATCTCAGAGCTGAAGTCAGAGCAGCACAACCTTCATCTGTGACATCACAATCTCTCAACCTGCAGAGAACAATGACACACTCTTCACTCTCTCAGTTCACAACACACACATCAGTTCAACAGAGATTTGGTGGGGTGGGGGTAAGATCCCCCTTTAGCACATTGTACCCAATGGCCAGTCCATCCCTGTTTACTCACCATTGTGTTGTTCCAAACCTATATGACTTTCTTTCTTCAGTGGAACAAAAAAGGAGATGTTATGCTGAATAACAGCCTCAGTCACAACTCACTTTCATTGTATGAAATAAAGATGTAAAGAAAGTGAATGGTAACTGAAAATTCTCTCATTTACTCGCCCTCATGCCATCCCAGATGTGTATGACCATATTTGTTCTTCAGAACACAAATTAAGATTTTTAGAAGAATATTTCAGCTCTGTAGGACCATAAAACGAGAGTAAACGGGTGCCAAATCTTTGAAGCTCCAAAAAGCACATAAAGCCTTCATAAAAGTCTGTTGGACTCCAGTGGATTCATTAATATCTTCTGGAGTGAAACAGTGTGTGTGTGTGTGTGTGTGTGTGTGTGTGTAAGAAATAAGAAATAATATTGAAAACTTTTTTCTAAAAATGTTCGCTTCCGGCCAGCTGTGGTATAAATTTGTTATATTAATCAATTACACCTCTCAAAAAAATACCTTATGGCCTTATGAAAGAAAATGTTTGGTGTATGAACACAGAGATTACTTTATTTTCTGCACAGAGTCGCAGTTGTGTCTCACAGAAGAGACACGGCCAATGTGAATGCCCAACCTGACCGCGCTGCTCACGTCCCGATACAGAGGATGAAACTCTCACATGCTGTTTGTTTTTGATTTGTGTGTATTCAATAAATAAATACAAATAAATGAATAAAATACAAATATCGCACTTAGAGTAGCATTGTGTGGCCAGTGTTAATTTTTCAGTTTTTGTTTTAGCCTTTTGACGAAAATGTCCTTTAAAATTGGTCAATATTTTGTCATGTCATATTCATTTATTTTATTCAGTTTTACTCTGATGAAAATGACATATTTTAGTTGATGATGAAATGCAAAACAGACAAAAAGTGTGTCAATCTGTAACAGACTAAACTAATTAAATATTAAAACATTTAGAAAAAATTCTAAACTTTTTCTAACGTAATCACGTATCAAATATACAGTACATCCTGTCCTTGTTGTGAAAAACCTGAGCTCCTGAAATAATCATGAATAGACTGAAGTATTAGATACTTTTTACAAGTTATTCGACTGTATTCTGAATTCTTCATGATTTAGAGACATATTAATATTCTGTTAAATGATTTTACATTGCGTGTAGCGTGTTTCTTACGGAAACAGCGTATTCACAACGCAAGTTACGCAACACAAGTTACGCATGTTCTGACTAGCGCATCATTTAGTTCAAGTTCACCTGTACATTTACTTCACTGTGCAGATGTAAGTTGCAGGCACGTGCAGAGGGGGTGGCTCTAGGGTATTGAGCCCCTTTTGCTGAGGTGCCCCTCCGACAGAGCAGTGTTCCAGGGTGTGCAAATACCACCCAATATGAAAGCTTGCACACCCAAATTAAATGACTTTAAGCTTTATAAAAGTATGTAGGGGTGTAAAATGCATCAACATTATGCTGAAACTCTGTTGTATCGATTACAGAGTATAATAATCAATTATAAAGCATAATCAGCAGTCTACTTACTATCTTTTTGTGTTTGTTTTCATAAAGTCAGGCATTAAAATCCTTTATTCATACTGGCTCAATACTTCGTAACAACAGTTGTATATATTTTTGAATTATAGACCAAATCTCCCTGTAGTCCATTAATAAAATAATGTTTGGAAAAGATTTTGAATCATCTTACAGGTGTGCATTTTTCTGTTCAACACGATGCATTTCTTATCCACAAATATGTTTTTGAACTGGTGAATGTGACCTAAACCCAAAGTGTTTTTTTTATTTTCTCCTGTATAGTGCAACATATCCCAACATTTATGTTTTCATCTTTAGCATATTTTGGAAAATAATTATAAATACCGAATAATTGTATCTAGTTTTATGTCTAATTAGGCTATTAAGCATAATATTTTGATATGTATATTTAGTTCAGCTTTAAAAGTAACAACAACAAAAAAAAATCACAATAGCACACACAAGCTCCACCTCTGCTTTATTTAATTATTACACTGCTTCTGTATTTACTTATATTGTATTTCTGTATAATTCCCTCATATTTTGCGATCTACATCAGCTAAAGCTGTTTGTAAAGTTTGTAATGTGTCCGGACTGTGAGCTGTTTTCTTCCTCTCCTCTATCATGCGCTCGAGCTGAAGTGCTCCTCTCACACGTCATCATTACAGTTTCATATCATCTCCTGTTAAATTACATCAAACGACTTTGACAACGAAAATTTTGTCAGCAATTTAACGTTGACAATAACGTCAACTAATCATGTCAGAATATCAGATCATGTGACTCTCAGACGATCTTCAGTTTACAGTGAGGATTCTCCAAACATGAGGAAATTATTACAGATTTTTCATGTTTTAGGGTAAAATTAGGACTCAGTCTGAAAGTTAAAGCAACATTCTCTTCCATTATCTGACAGAACTCTGTTTTCAATATGTTTATTTTTCATTTTGGTTTAATCATTGATTATCTACTGCAGAAGGAGAATGAAGGAGGATTTGAGAGTTTTGTGAAATCTTACCACAGTATCTCCAGTTTACAGTCAGGATTCTTCAGTCCATAAGAGAGCAGCTTCACTCCTGAATCTCTTAGATTATTCCCAGACAGATCCAGTTTTCTCATGTGTGAAGAGTTTGATCTCAGAGCTGAAGTCAGAGCAGCACAACCTTCATCTGTGACACCACAATCACTCAACCTGCAGTAAGATAAAAAATATGAGATATGAACTGACACCAGCTTCAATTTTAAATCATATAAACAATTAATCAGTGACATTAGTGTGATTTCCTAAATGTGATGTTTTAACATTGTTGTGATTATTGTGAGTGTTACTTACTGAACTGATCTGGATTCTTTAATCACAGGCAGCAGATACTGAAGAACTTTATTTGCTTTATTTTGTTCTCCAATAAACTGTTTCAGATCAAACTCATCCATCTTCTGCTCTGAGGTCAACAACACAAACACTACAGCTGACCACTGTGAAGAAGAGAGTTTTGTTTCTTTTATTTGTCCAGATTTAAGATAATCTTGGATCTCCTTCACAAGTGAATCATCACCCAGTTCATTCAGACAGTGAAACAGATTGATGGATTTCTCTGGAGACTGATTCTTCCTGATCTTCTGCTTGATGTATTTCACTGTTTCCTCTTTGTTGCAGGAGCAGCTTCCTGTCTGTGTCGGTAGTTCTTGTAAGAGAGTGTGATGAGACTCCACTGAGAGACCCAGAAAGAAACGAAGGAAAAGGTCCAGATGTCCATTCTTACTCTGTAAAGTCTCATCCACAGCTGTCTGATGCAGGTCAAACATAGAAACCTGTTTTGATGGATTCTGTTTCGTCAACTTTAAAACTTTAGAGAACAGTCTTTGTTTGGTGATTTCTTCAAACACATTTATGTTGTTGTTTGTAAAGGAGAGGTGCACATATAGAGCTGCTAGATGTTCCTGAATGCTCAGATGAACAAAGCAGAACACTTTCCCCTGATACATCCCAAACTCCTCTCTGAAGATCTGAGTGCACAATCCTGAGTACACTGATGCTTCTGTCACATTAATGTCACACTCTCTCAAGTCTTCCTCATAGAAGATCAGATTGCCTTTCACAAGCTGTTCAAAAGCCAGTTTCCCCAGTTTGAGGATCATGTCTCTGTCTTTACTTTTCTTCTCATAGTCCTTCTCATGTTTGATGTTTGTCTGAATGATCAGGAAGTGTGTGTACATTTGAGTGAGAGTCTTGGGGATCTCTCCTCTCTCTGCTTCACTCAACATCGTCTCTAGAACAGTGGCTGAAATCCAGCAGAACACTGGGATGTGACACATGATGAAGAGGCTCCTTGATGACTTCAGGTGTGTGATGATTCTGTTAGCCAGACTCTGATCTCTGATTCTCTTCCTGAAGTATTCCTCCTTCTGTGGGTCATTGAATCCTCGTACCTCTGTCACTCGATCAACACACTCAGAGGGGATGAGATCAGCTGCTGCTGGTCTGGAGGTGATCCAGATGAGAGAAGATGGAAGCAGATTCCCCTTGATGAGGTTTGTCAGCAGCACATCCACTGAGGCTGATTCAGTGACATCACACAATCTCACATTGCTCTGAAAATCCAGAGACAGACGACACTCATCCAAACCATCAAAGATGAAGAAAACTTTATATTCATCTCTGGATATCTCCATTTCTTTTGTTTCACTGAAGAAATCCTGAAGAAGATCTGAAAGACTGAGTTTTTTGTCCTTCATCAAATTGAGTTCTCTGAAAGGAAGTGGAAATATGAGGTGGATGTCCTGATTGGCTTTCCCTTCAGCCCAGTCCAGAATGAACTTCTGCACGGAGACTGTTTTTCCAATGCCAGCGACTCCCTTTGTCAGCACAGTTCTGATGGGTTTGTCTTGTCCAGGTAAAGGTTTGAAGATGTCATTGCATTTGATTGGTGTTTCCTCTGTTGTTGCTCTTCTGGATTGTATCTCAATCTGTCTCACCTCATGTTCATTATTGATCTCTCCTCTTTCACTCTCTGTGATGTAGAGCTCTGTGTAGATCTCATTCAGGAGTGTTGGGTTTCCCTGCTTTGCTGTTCCCTCACACAAACACTGAAACTTCTTCAGCAGATTGGATTTGAATGTGTTTTGGACTTCAACATGTTGTGAGTGACTGAAAGATTGAAATCAGTGTTAATACTTTTTTTTTTTTTTTTGTCAAATATGTCCTTTAAAATAGGGCGGCACGGTGGTGCAGCGGTTAGCACTGTCGCCTCACAGCAAGAAGGTCGTGGGTTCAAACCCCGGTTGCCCCGGCCATTCTGTGTGGAGTTTGCATGTTCTCCCCGTGTCTGCGTGGGTTCTCTCCGGGTTCTCCGGCTTCCTCCCACCATCCAAAGACATGCAGGTTAGGTTAATTGGTGTCTCCAAAATTGCCCTAGGTGTGTATGTGAGTGTGAGTGTGTGTCTGTATATGTGTGGCCCTGCGATGGACTGGCGACCTGTCCAGGGTGTACCCCGCCTTTCGCCCAATGCTAGCTGGGATAGGCTCCAGCCCCCCGCGACCCTGTACGCAGGATAAGCGGTTGACGATGGATGGATGGATGGATGGATGTCCTTTAAAATTAATGTATATTTCATCATGTCATTTTCATTCATTTTTAGTGTTACTCACATCTGAAAAAACGTGAGTCAAACTGTAACAGACCAAACATTAAACAAATATTCTTAAACATGTATCAAAAATATAAAAGACTACATACAAAAATCTCCTGAAATAATATACTCAAGTATGAGCGACTCTTTAGAAGTTAGTCAATTTAGCCAGTTTAAGAAATTGTAGTGCATGTATAGTGTGTTTTTTTTACAGAAAAATCGCATTCACAACGCAAGTTACACGTATTATGACCAGAAACTTAGATCAAGTTCACCTGTTCATTCGGTTCATTGTCTGTGCAGATGTAAGTAATATTATTACATAGATGTTGTGGATGTAGTGATTAATTTCAATAGGATGTGTTTGAGTGAAGTAAATAACCTGTTTCAATGCTGTTCATTTTGGCAGAATTCAGTGTGTTCAACAAGTGCAGCTCAAGTGGGGAAATTCAGGGTGAGAAATTCACTTATTTGCCCACCAGCCACAGTGGAGGGTGAATGCCCAATTTTACCAGATATACCAAATATATAGAATTTGAACACCATATTATTATTATTTTTATCATAATGCTAATTTTGCAACATGCAAACAGAGGCTAAAGAGTAGATGAGCACAGTACTATATGGTAACATATAATTCCACAAATATTTGTAATTGAGAAATGTCAAAATAATAACGCATGATCCATATCTAAAACATCTGTTTATTGAAGAAGATTTATCAAGATGTTGCAGTATTTTTTGTAGTCAACAAAATATTTTATTTGTAGTCATGATGCTTCTTTTTCTTTTCGTATTCATTATCATTGACGAAATCAAAGAACCCTTCATCAACGGATGTTTTCGTCAGTGATTTAGGTGTCAAGATAAACACTGATTGAAATAATGCAAAAAAATGAAATCAAGTTGATAAGAATCATAATGACTGTCTCCCTCAAAGTATACGTCATCAAGCTAAATTATTATTGTCCAAGGTTGACTAACATGACTATTAAACTTCCATAATCTGCAGGTTGTGACTTTGTACAATCATTTCCATCGGTCTGTGTGATCAGAACACACATCAATATTTAACACTACAAAGAAAGTGCAAAAACATTTTACAGTATGTAACCAGTATTAAGGAAATACCAGTTCACTCCAATATAAATAATTTTATTCTTATTATTAGATCATAAAAATATCCATTTTGTGCAATGAAATACAAAGTAATAGTGAAATTAATTACTTCAAATATCTATTCAATAATATCTGAGGTGACAAAAGATCATTAAAGACATCATGTTGACATCATTCTCAAGTGCATTTATGTAGTAATGTGAAAATAAAACCAAGAAACACTTTTATTTTACCTGAAACATGTGTTTTCACTCCAGTGTGTTGGTACATTCATAGACTGATCTCTCTTCTCCAGCACACAGGTTTGTTCTTGTACGTCTGATCTGGGCAGCAGTTCGGGCCTTAATCAGACAATGAAGAGAATCAGACACAAACACACACTGAAATTAATATTAGATATTGAACTGAGTGATATGTGATCTTGCTGGCCTATGAAAAATTTTTTTTTTTCATATTTCAGCTCCGTAGTTTCATACAATGTGAGTGAAAAGTGATCAGACCTTTGTAGCTCCAAAAATCACGTAAAACTTAAAAGTAATCCATATGATTTCAGTGGCAATACAATATGTGTGTGTAAGAAACAGATCAAAACGTAAGTCAGTTTTACTCTGAATCACCACTTTTATTTTCAGATGTGAAAGTGGAATTAATCAGGCACCACATGTGACTTTCAGATGTAAAAGTGAAAGTGGAGATTTAGAGAAAAATGACTTTTGATTTTTAGGTGAATTATCTCTTTAATCCAGTGTGATATTACTTGTCTTTCACTGTTTGTCAATCTACAGTATGTGACTCCAGAAGTCATCAACACACTTTCCCCTTAAACTAATTAGACATGGAGATGATGAACAATCTCAGAAATGAATCAAACAAACATGTAAAACTCAGAGTGAAAAGTATAAACTACACTCAAACACTTTCACTATCAAAAGGTTTTCTGAATATTCCTGGTTAATATTACTAGAACGATTAAAACGAATAGTAGTGATGTTTCATTTGTGAATTAATCAGTCTTGAATTAATCTTTTAAGCGAATTAATCGTTCTCGTTCACCCCCAAAACATAATCCCCATTTTATATTAAAATGATTGAAGACCATACATATAAAAGGACATGAATTTTGAATAGAAATATTAATAACTTAATTTATATAGCTCCTTTCAGCAATTCAGCACAGTGCTTCACAAAACATCAAATCAAATCACACTCAGTAAAACACAAGGTTAATACTAAAATTTACAAAGTAGTAAAATGAAGTTTATACAAATGAGTTTTTAATTGAGATCTAAAAACAGACCGATTCAGCAGATCTAATGTCCCAGGGCAGGCTGTTCCATAATCCTGGGACTTTGGTGCAGAGTGTGAGATATTTAGGCTTTTCTTAACATTTTTGGTTTAGTAATAATTAAGCCCAATGTGACTCTCCTGCTGTATGAGAATCGAACCGGCGTTTCCGGCATGGGAGGCGGGTGCACTAACAAGGAGGCTAAAGGCTACAGCCCTGGCATCAGTCGCTAGTGCACTTCGAGGTGAGGAGAGTGAGGTTTATACACTATGCAGAGCTATCGATCAGATGGCTCCCATTACACAAGATGTTTATGATGCAATAATCCCGAGACGCTGCACAAGCATATCTGATGCAGGTGTATATTGACGGGTCCCAAGCCCTCATAATAAATCTCGGACTGAAAATTACAGCTGGAGTCATATGGATGATGTTTATGCTGACTGTCTGTGATTTTTGGCACTTCAAAAGAGAAATCGCCATTCACTCGATTTTAAGGACCTGCTGAGATATTTTTCTTCAAATGTGTTCTGGTGAACAAAGAAAGTCATCCACACCTGGGATATCATGAAGGTGAGTAAATAATGAGCAAATGTAAATTTTTGGTATATATGCATGATAGAGGCAAATAATCAGTATTGTACCAATTGATAACATTTGTTTTAACTGTTATTTTTTACACTGGATCTTTCTAATCGTCCCTCAGACTGTGGTGTACACGTTCATACTGTCAGTCAACATGAGAGTCCTCACCTCACATCAGCACGAGGGGCTCCTGAACTGAAGTGAATTGGATGACCCATTGACCCGTCACTCTTCATGGACACACAGCTGGATTCAGGAGATTCTCCATGAATGACACTAAAACACAACAGCAATTAAACACTGTTTTAAAAACTACAAACTCTCACAAACACTCTTTTCCTCTCATCAGTTTCTCAGTTTTACTCTTCCCAATATTTCTCTCTTCTTCAAGGGAGGTAACATGTTCTTTTCCAGTGTTTTCAGTGTCATTTTGTCATTGAAATCAATATTTATTATTTTCAGTAGCAGTGGTCACTTAGAGAAAATGAGATTTAAGTAAAACACAAGTTGATGCTATGTGCTTGTTTTAAGGTCAGACTGAATATCTGATCCTACCTCACAGTGTCAATAGTGATGCATTATACATAAAAACATAAAAACAAAAACAGTAAAGGATATCTCAGCAAAATTATATCAGTAAACTGAGTGTTTGTTGTTTTTGATGAACTTACAGAATAAAAGTTAACTTGTAAACGTTAAAGGGTTACTTCAGGATTTAGCATTAACCTTTGTATCAGTAGAAAACCAGTAGTATTTTCTAATTACCGAGCTCCCCCCCCCCCCCCCCCCCCTCATATCCCCCTGAGATGAGAGATTTATTTATTTTTAGTCTGGAAAAAATCCTCCGATGACGCAAAAATCGTCATTTTGCGTCATCGGAGGATTTTTGGTCCAGAGGCTTAAAACTACAGCGAGTATTCCGCATGTTTTCACCACGCCCATATGGGGCGGGATCTCACTCACAGAATGTGAAGATGGTGTCAGCCATCTTTCTGTAGAAGCTAAGAAAACAGGCTCTTGCTCTGTGTAGAAAGTTTGTATACAAGTAGACTAATCACGATGGCGGAATGTAGTTTTGAAGTTGAAATGGCAGAAGGGGATTTCGAAGATCTGTTGCGAGAATCTGATGCTCGCGCTACCCGTACGTGCCGCAATACAGCGATGAACAGAGGCTGGAGCAGCTTCTGTAGCAGGGGAGCAAAACTTGCTTGGCAGGCAGGAGGAAGAGAGTGTTAAATTATATTCAGACTCGAGTTGGGGCGGACTGGTGGTGTCAGTGCTCTCGCTGTGCGCCTATGGAAACAGATAGAGTGTCCTATTGCTGTCGCGAATTTCAGCGATACTGGACGAGATCGCTGAATCCGGTGATGAAACTGCACCGATAACATGAGCATGTATAACTGAGCACCCAAGTTTTGTATCACACATGGACAGGGGAGTCCTGGAAACTTATTTTAGGATCCAGAAGATAAATTGGAAACACCAGCCAAAGCCCGCAGGGACAAACAGACGGCTTAGTGTAAAGTGAGTATTTTGTTTGTTTTTCTTTTTTTGTTACTAAGACGTCATGTACAGAGTTTGGACACCCGGAATTATAATGTTCTTCCCGTGTAGTCAGTCAATTTATCAACTAACTCACGATTTATAGAGTCACGATGTAGCATAGTTGTATCATATGCATTGCGTTCATATTCTGGGCTCATCTTATTTTTTTATACATAGTATGGTTTATTAATATGATGTGTACTGAGTTTGGTCTTTTAATATCACTGTCTTAGTACAGTAAGCCACGTTAAGCGTTTTTCACGGCGTTTTAGAATGCCCTAATCATATTTTCAGATACTGCCGCCTGTAACCGGTAGGCGTGGTTTGGGAGTGGCCTCGTAAGGGCAGCAAAGCAAGTGCATTCTGGGAGTTGTTGTCTTTCAGCCACATGTGTAAAAAATACATTTTCTGCCTTTTCTCTGTCTAGAATGCTTCAAATTCAAAAATAAGGAACGTCAACTGCTCAGGAACAGGTGATTGATGGCTGAGTAACGCGAGATTCGCGCAGAGAGGGCGAGACTCATCATGGCGGCACGCACTCATTGAGAGAACTGCACCAACTACCAATACTGGCAATATTTTGAACCGCATACCGGTTACCGCGGGACACTCCTCTACACTGGATGAATTAACGGACTTAGAGAAATACGTCGATCACTACTACAACCGCTATACAATGGATACCACTACAAATCAGCAAACTCCGAAACCAACCAAACGAAAGAAGACATCATCTACTGACACCAGCGATTTACAAACTACTGAAATTGAGGTCAGTGTACTCGCATCCATTAACAACAAACTGGACTTACTGGTTACGGTACATGACGAAATAAAAGAACTTCGATCAAGTCTGGAATTTGCATACACACATATTGAGAAGCTAGAACAGTCGAACAAATCTCTCCAAATTAATGTTGAATCACTCAACAAACAGGTGGATACAGTCATGAAAGAAACCGTTCTGGACATTCAAACGAGAAGCATGCGTGATAACCTGATATTTTCTGGCATCACTGAAAATTCTCCCGACGATCCCGAAGCAATGATCAGAGACTTCATGAAAACTCAACTCAAACTCCAACCGGACACTGTAAATGAAATAACCTTCCATAGAGTTCACCGTCTCGGAACACGTTCAAATAAATCACCTCGACCGATCATCGCTAAACTGGAACATTACAAACACAAAGAACTCATAAAAAGCAAAGGCAAAGAACTGAAAGGAACCAACTACGGATTAAATGACCAATTTCCACGCGAAATAAACAATCTGCGCAAAATTCTCTACCCCATCATGAAAAAACACAGACAAAACAATAAACGTGCAAATATAATTGTGGACAAGCTTTTTATCGATGGACAGCCCTACCATGACTCCAAAATTACTCCATGGCTATTTTAATATAGTAGCTATAGATAACATCGAACAATCTGCGACTGTCAGATTATATTGATACGATGCACCACCCTCTCTCTGTTCTTTAAACGGATATGTGGATCTCAATACACCGATCCTTATGCTTTTGCTTACTCTGTCTCACTATGTCACTATGTACTTGTTTATATGTATACTCTACATGTGTATAGCCTACAGTCTATTTCTTTTTTTGTTTTTATTACTGTTATCATCATTATCTCTTTCTAGACATTTAATCAACAATCATGCAAACACTTAAAATGGTATCATGGAATGTGCGTGGCTTCCGGACCCAGGCAAAAAGAATTAAAATAATTAACCATCTGATGAAATTAGGGGCTGATATATCTTTTATACAGGAAACACACTTATCCAAATCAGAACTTGGAAATCTAACATTTAATCAATTTAACAACATTATTCTCATCAACATACAATAGTAAACAACGAGGAGTTTCAATATTAATAAATAAAAATATCCCACTAATTCTTAACACGTCTGTTATTGACCCAGAAGGGAGATTTGTCATCATCAATGTATCCATTAACCATATAACATACACACTAGCTAATATTTATGGACCAAACAATGATGATCCATCCTTCTTTCATAATTTCTTCTCACTACTACCCGATACAAATAATATTATTATTGCTGGAGACTTCAATACTGTTATAAACCCACAAATGGACCGATCAAATTCATCTAATTCTACAAGAACCTGGCAGTCTACTGAAACAATTAAACAATATATGACGAATTTTGGACTTGGCGATAGTTGGAGAATGAATAACCCCTCACTCAGAAAATATAGCTACTTTTCTTCTTTTCACCAGTCCTTTCCCCGAATTGATTTTTCTCTCATCAGTAACTCACTAACCCAACATGTAATAGAAACTTCAATTCATCCAATCATAATTAGCGATCATGCTCCCATCTCATTAAATACTCAACCCTCTATTAAACGCCCCAATAGATGGCGCTTCAATACCTCACTACTTCGTGATTCTGACTTCGACAGTTTTATTAAGAAAGAGTGGGCTTTCTTCTTGGAAATGAATGACTCTCCTGGGATTTTAAAACTACCTCGACAATACCTGCACACATGAATACAGCGGTCATGACACTTTTGCTAAAACCAAACAAAGATCCAATGCACCCTTTAGTTACCGCCCTCTTTCATTAATAAACACAGATTTAAAAATCATTACCAAAGCATTAGCTACTAGAATAGAAACAGTTATCCCGATGTTAATTCACCATGATCAAACAGGTTTTATTAAACACAGGAATGCGTCAGATAATATGCGTAGATTGTTCAACCTAATTAACCTTGCCCAACAAAATCATACCAAAACTATAATTGTATCACTTGATGCCGAAAAAGCATTTGACAAAGTTAACTGGACATTTCTTTTTAATACTCTACATAGATTTGGCTTTGGAGAGTCATTCATCCACTGGATAAAAATATTATATACTTCACCTAGGGCCACAATAACAACAAATGGGATTACATCACAACATTTCACACTTCACAGAGGGACCAGACAAGGATGCCCACTCTCTCCGTCTTTATTTGCCTTATTTATAGAACCACTTGCAGCAGCAATACGACAAAATGATAATATCAAAGGAATACAAAACGTCAATACTCAACATAAGATCTGTCTTTATGCAGATGATTTATTGTTATGTTTACAAAACCCTTATAAGTCATTGAAAGAAACCTTTAAAATTATTAATATTTTTTCAAATCTTTCTGATTATACAATAAACTGGAATAAATCAACAATATTACCACTTTCTGAGGGAGCCTGGGATTCCACAGCTCAGGATTCTTCTCTTCCACTCCACACTGGCAATATTACATACTTGGGTATCAACATTTCCTCCAGACTGTCAGAGTTGTTTAATCTCAACTATACTCCACTTTTAAAAAAAATTGGAGATGATTTAAAACGCTGGACTAACCTACCACTATCACTTATCGGTCGCATTGCTACAGTTAAAATGAAAACTTTACCACAAGTCAACTATCTGTTCTCAATGCTTCCAACAACACCCACCGATAAATGGTTCAAGTCACTGGACTCATTAACCTCTCACTTCTATTGGAAAAATAAAACACCTAAAATATCACTGGAAAAATTACAAAAGACAAAATCACACGGCGGCCTAGAAGCTCCAAATTTTCAATATTACTTTTTAGCAAACCAGCTACAATATTTATATAAATGGATTCATAAAAATAATCATAATAATTCATGGATGGAATTAGAACAAAACCATTGCAAAGATACTTCAGTTTCAGACCTTGCCCATCTACCAAAATCAATTAAGAAAATGCTCTATTTTAATAATATTACAATTGCATCAACTCTGACTGCCTGGTGGAAAGTAAACAAAATTAATAATTCACCACTAACATCATGTAGATACACCCCCATTTGGTTCAACCCTGATTTTCAATTATGCAATAAACCAATCAATTTTCCATCTTGGAAACAAAAAGGAATCACTCATCTCCATCACTTATTTGAAAACAACCAATTCATATCATTTAAAATACTAGTCCAGAGGTACGGTTTTGGGGGAGAACAGTTTCTACAATATCAACAAATTAAATCCATAGTTAAATCCAAGATCAACATAATTAATAACCCACTTCATCCCGGTCAGTTAATGGAAGATATAATGAAAATCACCAATACCAACAAACTAATATCCAAACTACATAAACTTATATTAAATAATGATACAACAATTATAATACCCATGAATAAATGGGAAAAAGATTTAGCATTCTCCCCCAACACCGATATCTGGAAGGAAATCTGTAACAACACATTCTCAATGACTAATAATACTAACCTCCAGCTCATACAGTTTAAGATTATTCACAGGATTCACATCACCGAAAGAAAAATGTTTATAATGGGCCTGAGGGACACAGACATTTGTTCACAGTGCACACTGGGGAGCACAGATGACTATTTTCATGCCCTATGGACCTGTCAATCAGTTCACTCATTTTGGATATCAGTAACCACAAAACTCACCGTTATCATGGGTTGTGGAATCCCTCCATCTCCGTCACTCTGTTTACTTAATAACTACATTGAAGTTGATAATCTCCCAATCAAATATAAAACACCCCTCCTCATCTCTCTAACTATCGCCAAGAAAGTAATTTTGCAAAACTGGAAGTCCAAAAACTGTATACATATCAATCACTGGTCTAATCTTCTAACAGAGTACATCACATTAGAAAAAATAACATACACCAACAAGAATATCATATCTACATTTCTTGATATCTGGAAACCATTCCTAACTCATCTTCATATAAATTAATAACCTGGAACCGGACCAACGCATTCCCCCAACCACACGTTTACGGACAAATAATGCATAATCTCTGAGTATTACTGTACAGTACTACAATTATTCAGTATAGATGTCCTTTGTATATGTATATGTATATATGTAGGTATATGCATCTATTTGTATGTATGTGTGTGTATGCATGATTGTATATGTGTATAGATGTATGTATGCGTGTGTATTTCTATATGTATATATAGGAATGTATGTATATATGCGTGTGTATGTATGCGTGCATGTATATGTGTGTGTATGTATGTATACATATATATGTATAATGCTCGATAAGCTGTACTTTTATTTTAAATATACATACTATTGCTATTTGTTTTTATTTAAGATGGTGATAGTAGGAATGATAATATTGGTATAATTATTATTATTATTATTATAGAATTAGTCTTCCCTTCCTCTCTCTTTCTATATAAATGACAATCCAGAAAATATTACGTATAAATATGTATACAATTTTATTTAATATATAAATGGTCTGGGTCGGGCAGCTGTTCTAGGTGCTGTTGGTGGGTGCAACTGGCATATCCTGTTGGCATAATCATTACAGACTCAGGGATTGGACTGACTAGCCCTTCCCTTTCACTGCCTCTGGCCAGATCCCTCCCTCATGGTAAAGAATTGTATTGAGTTGATACCTGGGTTGGATGTGATGTCTCTGGCTGGGGAGCTAACCAGTGCACACCATGCTCAAAGCCATGGAAGAAAAAAAAAAGAGGGCCATCAACCCATAACATTTGGTTATGTCAGGTCACAAACAGACTAAAGGAGCTAGGTTTGGAGTTGCCTGTTATGTTGCCCCGGCGTACTTTTTAAAGAAAACATCAATTTGGAGCCTAGAAACTTGACTACGGGGGCTGGGTGTCGCTGGCGGTGGTGAGGGGGAATCGGATTATTGAATCAAGGAGAGGTGTCGGTGTCTGTGTGGGAAGGGGGGGGGGGGGGGTGGGGGGGTTGTCTGTTGGTTGTGCTCACTGGCAGTAGTTGTGGATCAGCCCCCCGACCTAGAGTTCAGAGCAGGTACGGTGACATTATTGACTGACCTAAATGTATTTTTTATTAGTACTAGTGTTATTATTATTATAGATTGCTAGAGCTAATGCTCCTAGTATTGTCATGAATTATCATTATAGATATTATCATTGATACTATCACCACTAATATTAATATATTGCTGCTGTTGTTGTGATTGTTGGTGTGATTGTTTGTTGTTGTTTTTTTTGTTTTGTTTTTTGTTTTGTTTTTTTGTTTTATTTGTGGGTTTTTTTTTTCCTCTTTTTTTTTTTTTTTTCCTTTTTCTTGTCTTCTGTACTGTATATGTGTTTCACTACCTTGTATGTGTTACTCCTTTGTTCATTAAAAAAAATAAAATAAATAAATAAAAAAAATAATGTCACATTTATACTATATAAATGACCAATTTTAAATACACATTCATCTTCCCAGAGGTGAAGTATCCCTTTAATAAGACACACACAGATATCAACTCTCGGCATACAAAATGCAACAATGGTGACAATTAACAAACAAACTTTTACATAAAAAAGTAAAAGCTGAACATTAAAATACAAGTATCTTAGATTGCAACAAAAACAACATCAAAATAGTAAAAAATCTAAGTAAATTCTTCATGCCGCAGTGCATGCTGGGAATATAGCTGTTCATTTCAACAACAGTAGACAGTAAGTAATTTTACAGCAATATGCTGCTAAATTGCAGTTGTTTACTGTAGCTGTCAAAAACATTATCTTGCTGTTAATTTCAAGAACTGTATTTTTACAGTATAATGCTGCAACCACAGGATTATTTTTTACAGTGTAGTGTTGTGCAACATATCAGAAATATCTATCAGTGTATTTTATTAAAGCATTGAAATCCTCTGACCTCTTGACCTTCCCTGTGTCTGTCTGTCCACTGAGATCCTTTGTGGAGTCCATGACATCATCTGAACAGTCCACTGAACACCTGTCAACAAACGGGACATCATCTATATTTGTGACGTGTTTATTTGTTCAATATTGACACATATTTGTTTTTATTTGTACTCTAGAATATTCCATTAGAAATGAATCAATGAGGTTCAATTGCAGACTGTCAGCTTTTATGACATGTTAAACACCAGCATAAAGAGGAAACATCAGAAGACTCAACAGAAGAAAACAAAGCAACGTTTCAAGTCAATAGAAGAAATAACATTTCAGTGCCAAAGAAACTGAACACATACTGACAATTCAGATAAAAGAGCAAAAGTCTCAGTATCTGTTTGTTCTGCTGTGATTAATACTGAGATATCTGTTAGATGTCTTACTGTAGCTGATAGTTTGAAAGGTTTATTATTGTTGTCTTGTGAGTTTTGGTTTGTTTAGCAGCAGTTCAGTACTCACCTGTCAAGGACTGTTGATGTTCACTTCCTCTTTACTGACTAGAATATCACCTACAAAATACTTCACAATGAATTTATTGATAGTTTCAGACAATTCAGTGGAGCAAAAACGGTCAAACTTTTTCTCTGTTTCTCTCGTTGTGTAATTTTCTGCTCTTGTCACAAAATTGATCCTGTTTTAATTGTTTCACTTTCACCTGAGGAGGAGTCTGAAAGAGACAAACAACATTTAAAGGTGCAGCAGGTGTTTCATGCTCTTAAAGGGATATTTGAGGCAAAATTACAAATCTGTCATAATTGTATCACCCTCATGTTGTTCAAAACCCATATGATTTCTTCTTCAGTGGAACACAAACAACTTTAGTCGACATTCACTTTCATTGGTGGGGAAAAGCATTTGATGCCAAACATCTAATTTTGTGTTCCACAAATTAAACTGGTTTGTTATAACATGAGGGTGAGTAAATTATGATAAACCGTTCACTTTTGGCTGAACTATCCCTTTAAAGCTTATAAAAGTGCAGTGATAATGTGTGAGATGTGTAAATTCAGCACCGGCTGTTCCTTACAAACCTTCAACTGTGACAGTACCGATGTGTATCAGTGTGTCATTTATTTGACTCATAAAATACTGTCACAGTTGAAGGTTTGTAAGGAATAACAGATGCTGAATGTGTCATAAAATAAAGTCTAGTGTTTCCTGTTTGATTCAGATACAGTTTTCAGTTATTTATTAAAATATTGAACACCCAATGATTTTAAATCATGAATATCTACATCACACTATGATGAACTAGATTGAATTGAGTAAACAGCTGAATATCTGCACAACATTCATATTAAATCATTGTCTCTTACACACATGGATCTCTTCAGTAACTCAATCACTTTATTTCTCAGTAATTTCAGTGTCAGACACAAAGATCTGAACAAAACTGCAATCAAGTGTTTGTGACTGGATCTCTGACTGCGGTGCGCCTTGAATTTACAACGCAACACTTGAGGATATCTGAACAGCTGATGAAATACTACATTTACTTCAGGTAAGAAACTTCATTTCAAGTGTGTCATTTGTGCACCACTAGTGTCACTAAACCGAACTACAAAAATAAACTTGTTTACAAACTGTGTTTTTCAAACACTCTCCTCCTCACTAAACCGAACTACAAAAACAAACTTGTTTACAAACTGTGTTTTTCAAACACTCTCCTCCATCTACCATTGATCAAACATACAGATAGTCCCGCCCTAAAGTCACGCCATTGGTCGAGCCAACATTGTTGTTGTAGTGGCAAAGAGAAGTGCAAATGTGTTTCCTACAGATGACTTACTTTTAGTTTTCTCTGCACAATAATCTGAGATAGGAGAAAGTATATTAACATCAAAATAATTACACACTTCTGCTTTAAACAAAGTTCATGAAATAATCACATACACAGAAAATAAGTTCAGTCACAGCATCAATGACAAACAGTGTCAGGATTTTGCTCTACAATGTCATAAAAACTTCTACTTCTGTTCCTGTCTCGTCTGATAAATAAATGTGATGATCTGGGGGATGCAAACTTTAGTTTGACTGAGAATGAAGAGGAAATCCCATTATAAATCTCCCATAGTTTTCAAAGCATCAAATCAACCTCTAGTCTGCCAAAATGTGCACATGCTTTTTTAACATTTATAAGTTACTTATTTAGATGTCAAACTTGCGGGAAAAAACTACTGCAAGCATTTAAACACTTTCAACAAACTAGAGCTGCAATTCATTAATAATTAATCACAAATATTTAATGAATAAAGAAAAACATTTGCTAAAAATCTCAATTCAAGTTCAATCTCAATATCTATAAAAACGTTCATATTGAATCGTCCTACTGCAAACAGCTCATACATTAAAAAGTAAATATGAGCAATTATTTCCAGACAGATAATGACACATAATTTACCATCCTGAATAAGGGATTGAGAACACGCTCCATTAAGATTTATATACTTCTTGTGATGTCGGCACTTTAAAACAGCATATTGTGTTTATCTGTTGCTTAGAAAGAAAAGGGCCTGTTTTAAAACTGATTCAAATATTAAACTAAACACAAAAATGAAAAAGAAATACGTGAAAGCAACATCAATGCTGCACGTGCTAACAGAAATTACTGTCATGTCAACAAACACATGATGCACATTAACACTCCCCAAATTACATTAAGAACTACAAACATTAATCGTATAACTGGGGGTTTGGGGAGATGTATTTTGTTTAAAACACTTTACACTAAAACCAACAATGTTTAGTCAAACTTTAATGTCAATCTTGTGTATGAGTGAGAATAAAACGAGGCAGCTACAATAAATTGAAAATGATGAGTCACACCTGCAGCTTATTATGAAAGAAACATTTCACACATCTGCTCACAGACACGATTTCATAGTTGAAGTTAAATGATGGGATGCTTAATAAAGTTTCACCCCGAGCTGAGGTTCATTGAAGAACATGTTCACCAGGATTTTAACATTGTCACTCTTTAGGGGCTTTCACCCAAATTTAACACCACAGAATTTGCTGTGTGACAAACTACACTGTAAAAATTTACTGTAAAATTTACAGCAACTTACTGGCAATTTTGGTTGCCAGTAAGACTGTAAATCACTAACTACAATTGTACTATAAAAATACAGCACACTGCTGTATATATATACGCTGTAAAATTATCTGTATTTTTACAGCTGTCATTGTAAAATTACAATAGAAATAATGTTTATGAATGTGAGTGAAATTACATGTACTACATACATTTTACAGTAAATTAGAGCATTTGTTGTGACATTCAATTCACTAAATTAACTAGTGGAAATTTTTCACTGCTGTGTGTGTGTAAACCTACTTTTGCTGTACATTTCAGTAGTCTTACCCTTTTTGTCAATTTAATGTGTAACATGAACAATAAAACCATCAAAATAACAGGTTTTCATAAATGTAACAATTTATTGTACAATAATGGCCATTTAACATAAGCACCAGTTTTCAAAACATATTTGGAGAAACAAAAATGCAGATTGCACAATAAATGAAAGGCTTTAGCCTTGGAAATACTTGAGAAAAAAAAAGGAAAAAAAAAACCTACTTCCGCAAAAAGAACCAGTGAGAACAGCAGCATTTCATTATGAAGGGAACATATACCTACACTGTGACTGAACTTCAGTCAAACTCAAAGTTTAAATCAACTAACACAAAAGAAATGGTCTCAACTGTGCCTACCTTTAAATTGCCAAATCCATGAAAAGGCAAGACCACATGTACATTAAACCATTCAAAGTCCATGAGCTTTCGCAGCAGTGTGCATACATGTGGGTTCATTCCATGGATTTTCTTGTCTCTTGTGTCATGGATTCACCTATAAGAACAATATGGAAGGGCATAAGTGTTCTAAAAGTATGGTTCATGGGTAGATCATGTTATAAAAACATTGATACTACAATACTATAAACTGAAAGATAATGAAGATTACAGTTAACTAATACGGATTTGTTACTAAGGAGAGAGAATGGATCAGAGACAATAACCAAAAAAAAAACAGATGGAAAATGGACTCCTATGGAAGGAATATAGGAGTGAGAATAGAACTGTGAAATAGAATACCGGAACAGAGGTGGCAAAATTTTTGTTTTAAAACGGATCATAAAAGTGAGAGAGGAAAAAATAAAATGGTACAGGACAAAGTATACATGTGCAGAGCTAGAAAGTAAAGAATAGTGTGTATAATGGAGACACTGAGAGACACAAAGTAAAGCAAATTACCTTGGATGATCAGTGCGGGTGAATCCGGTAATCCATCTCTTTCTATGTCGGCTGCAGTTGCTACTACCTTAAGAAAAAAAAAAAAATTATAGATATATATTTTGCATTACAGTTCAAACTGTAAGACATTAAAAATCTAAATTATATTACTTACATCAGCTTCAATTAGAAGGGATTCTGCTCTCTCTTTAAAATTTGCCATTAAGAGTTGCAGGATGCACAGGACCAGATTTCCCCTTTTGATACTTTGACAGAACAGCATACACCTCATTGTTTGTTGAGATGTCAGTAAGCAAATAGAAATGTAAAAAGATCCCCTTGAGACAAAACCGGTAAGGCCATGAGTTCATTAGTTCAGACAGTGGTGGAGATAACTGTAATTGTATATCTGTGACTTTAGACTCTCCATGCAAATTCAGTATCATAAAATCGGAACGATAACCTATATTATCCCTTTTGCAACATCACAAAATACAAATAATAGTTCTACAATGAAAGAGCTTGATGACTGGTAAATGTAGTATTGGATGTAACAGGGTTTCACGTTTTAACTGAAGCATGAATTACTGGCTACACTCACCTCGTCTGATAATCGTTGCGCGCATGAGGTGAGCACGAAAATTGAGCGGTTAAGCAGCGCGCGAAAATTCCCCAAATGTCCGCTGCTGATGACGAAATGACATCACACGCAGTGCGCTACGCTGATGTCGTTGTCCAATCATGTGTGTTTTTGAACAGTTTTAAACTACTAGATGTGTACATTATATCAGAGTCTACATGGTGTAAATAATTCGTTATTAAGGCTATATTTATTACAGCTGACTATTGCTTTAGTGTCATTTACTTGTGAAGTACCAACATTTTATTTCAAAACTGTGCAACAGTTGACTTTTTCTTATTTAAAAAAATAAATAAAAAAATATAACAAGTGTATACATGATATCCTGTAGAATTTACTGCATAATCATGTTCCCACAATTCATAGCAAAATACAGTAATACTGTAAATTTCGAAATACAGCCATCTATTGTAAATATTTGCTGTAAAAATTACAGCAATTTTTTTACAGTGTATATATTTTTGAATTATAGACCAAATCTCCCTGAAGTCCATTAATAAAATAATGTTTGGAAAAGATTTTGAATCTTCTTACAGGTGTGCATTTTTCTGTTCAACACGATGCATTTCTTATCCACAAATATGTTTTTGAACTGGTGAATGTGACCTAAACCCAAAGTGTTTTTTTATTTTTCTCCTGTATAGTGCAACATATCCCAACATTTATGTTTTCGTCTTTAGCATATTTTGGAAAATAATTATGGATACCGAATAATTGTATCTAGTTTTATGTCTAATTAGGCTATTAAGCATAATATTTTGATATGTATATTTAGTTCAGCTTTAAAAGTAACAACAACAAAAAATGACTATAGCACAAAATAAATTGAGGTGCATGTGCACCCCCCAAACCCCTCTTAAAGATTTAGAGACCCTACCCCTCAAAATGTCTTTGCACGTCCCTGGTCAGTTGTTATATTACATAAACAGTATGTTAGTGATAAAGTGATTAATCTCTTGTATAAATAAGATGTGTTTGAATGAGGTATTTACCCCGTTTTGAGCGGTTCATTATGCCGGTGTTCAGCACGTTCAACTCAGCAGCTGAAGCGGAGAATTAATGTATTATATGAATCCATGTCTAATATCTTCTGCTATATACAGATTCTCAAGATGTTTCTTCTTCTGTTTATATTTTGCAGTATAGTTTTTATCTCACCACATTTTCATCAACAGTTTGCTTCACTAAAATCATTTAATTTGAGTCATTATGTGCTATTTTCGTCTTGCTTCAATTATCACTGACAAAGTCAAAAAATCTTCATCAACAAACATTTTCGTCAGTGACGAGATTAACATGGTGTGTGTCCAATCAGCACTGTGATTGAGATGACCAATGGAAACGTTCCTGAGGGTGTCGTCATGACTGAGGGGCGTGGTTTGCGTTTAAGTGGTTTGGGGGGAAAATCACGCCTTTAAAAACGCTCTGACATGCAAGTTTATCTTCAGCGAAACACAAGCTCCACCTCTGCTTTATTTAATTATTACACTGCTTTTGTTTTGACTTATATTGTATTTTTGTATAATTCCCTCATATTTTGCGATCTACATCAGCTAAAGCTGTTTGGAAAGTTTGTAATGTGTCCGGACTGTGAGCTGTTTTCTTCCTCTCCTCTATCATGCGCTCGAGCTGAAGTGCTCCTCTCACACGTCATCATTACAGTTTCATATCATCTCCTGTTAAATGAGATCAAACGACTTTGCTAACGAACATTTTTGTCAGCAATTTAACGTTGACAATAACGTCGACTAATCATGTCAGAATATCAGATCATGTGACTCTCAGACGATCTTCAGTTTACAGTGAGGATTCTCCAAACATGAGGGGGAGGAAATTATTACAGATTTTTCATGTTTTAGGGTAAAATTAGGACTCAGTCTGAAAGTTAAAGCAACATTCTCCTCCATTATCTGACAGAACTCTGTTTTCAATATGTTTATTTTTCATTATTGTTAAATCATTGATTATTTACTGCAGAAGGAGAATTAAGGAGGATTTTAGAGTTTTGTGAAATCTTACCTCAGTATCTCCAGTTTACAGTCAGGATTCTTCAGTACATCAGAGAGCAGCTTCACTCCTGAATCTCTTAGTTTATTAAATGACAGATCCAGATTTCTCAGGTGTGAGGGGTTTGATCTCAGAGCTGAAGTCAGAGCAGCACAACCTTCATCTGTGACATCACAATCACTCAACCTGCAGAGAACAATGACACACTCTTCACTCTCTCAGTTCACAACACACTCATCAGTTCAACAGAGATTTGGTGGGGTGGGGGTAAGATCCCCCTTTAGCACACTGTACCCAATGGCCAGTCCATCCCTGTTTACTCACCATTGTGTTATTCCAAACCTATATGACTTTCTTTCATCAGTGGAACAAAAAAGGAGATGTTAGGCTGAATAACAGCCTCAGTCACAACTCACTTTGATTGTATGAAATAAAGATGTAAAGAAAGTGAATGGTAACTGAAAATTCTCTCATCATTTATTCACCATCATGCCATCCCAGATGTGTATGACCTTATTTGTTCTTCAGAACACAAATTAAGATTTTTAGATGAATATTTCAGCTCTGTAGGACCATAAAACGAGAGTAAACGGGTGCCAAATCTTTGAAGCTCCAAAAGCACATAAAGCCATCATAAAAGTCTGTTCGACTCCAGTGGATTCATTAATATCTTCTGGAGCGAAACGCTAACGAAAGTTGCCTTGTTGTACCAACACAAAGATGCACCAAAACACTTTCTCGGACTTTCAGTTTCATCATACCACATTAGTGGAATGACCTTCCCAACTCCATCCGTGAAGCTGACTCACTCTCTGTCTTCAAAAACGGCTAAAAACACATCTTTCCCAAGAGCACCAGACACTAAAAAAAAAAAAAAAAAAAAAAATAAAAAAAATAAAAAAAAATTCTTGTTGTACTTAAATCTGTTTTGTATACTATTCTGATGCTAGTGAAACTTTGTTTTATGGCACTTTTTTGTACCACTGTCTCCTTAAGAAGATTCGCTTATGTTTTCCTCTTTTGTAAGTCGCTTTGGATAAAAGCATCTGCCAAATGAATAAATGTAAATATACAAACAATTAAATGAAGACCAAATTTGTTATATTAATCAATCTCAAAAAATGACCTTATGGTCTTATGAAAGAAAATGTTTGGTGTAGGAACACAGAGATTACTTTATTTTCTGTGCAGAGTCGCAGTTGTGTCTCGCAGCAGAGACACGGCCAATGTGAATGCCCAACCTGACCGCGCTGCTCACGTCCCGATACAGAGGATGAAACTCTAACATGCTGTTTGTTTTTTTGTGTATTCAATAAATAAATAAATAATAATAAAAAAAAAAAATCACACTTAGCGTAGCATTGTGTGGCCAGTGTTAATTTTCCACAGTTTTTGTTTTAGCCTTTTGACGAAAATGTCCTTTAAAATTAGTCAATATTTTGGCGTCATATTCATTTAGGCCTATTTTATTCAGTTTTATTCTGATGAAAATGACATAAATTTAGTCAAAGAAACTTACATATTTTAGTTGATGTTGACATGCAAAACAGACAATAAGTGTGTCAATCTGTAACAGACTAATTAAATATTAAAACATTTAGAATTTTTTTAAACATTTTCTATTGTAATCACGTATCAAATATACAGTACATGCTGTCCTTTTTGTGAAAAACCTGAGCTCCTGAAATAATCATGAATAGACTGAAGTATTAGATACTTTTTAAAAGTTATTCGACTGTATTCTTAATTCTTCATGATTTAGAGACATATTTTTATTCTGTTAAATGATTTTACATTGCGTGTAGCGTGTTTCTTACGGAAACAGCGTATTCACAACGCAAGTTACGCAACACAAGTTACGCATGTTCTGATTAGCGCATCATTTAGTTCAAGTTCACCTGTACATTTACTTCACTGTGCAGATGTAAGTTGCAGGCACGTGCAGAGGGGGTGGCTCTAGGGTATTGAGCCCCTTTTGCTGAGGTGCCCCTCCGACAGAGCAGTGTTCCAGGGTGTGCAAATACCACCCAATATGAAAGCTTGCACACCCAAATTAAATGACTTTAAGCTTTATAAAAGTATGTAGGGGTGTAAAATGCATCAACATTATGCTGAAACTCTGTTGTATCGATTACAGTGTATAATAATCAATTATAAAGCATAATCAGCAGTCTACTTACTATCTTTTTGTGTTTGTTTTCATAAAGTCAGACATTAAAATCCTTTATTCATACTGGCTCAATACTTCGTAACAACAGTTGTATATATTTTTGAATTATAGACCAAATCTCCCTGTAGTCCATTAATAAAATAATGTTTGGAAAAGATTTTGAATCTTCTTAAAGGTGTGCATTTTTCTGTTCAACACAATGCATTTCTTATCCACAAATATGTTTTTGAACTGGTGAATGTGACCTAAACCCAAAATGTTTTTTTGTTTTTTTCCTCCTGTATAGTGCAACATATCACAACATTTGTTTTCGTCTTTAGCATATTTTGGAAAATAATTATGAATACCGAATAATTGTATCTAGTTTTATGTCTAACTGGTCTATTAAGCATAATATTTTGATATGTATATTTAGTTGAGCTTTAAAAGTAACAACAACAAAAATGACTATAGCACAAAATAAATTGAGGTGCATGTGCACCCCCCCAAACCCCTCTTAAAGATTTAGAGCCCCTACCCCTCAAAATGTCTTTGCACGTCCCTGGTCAGTTGTTATATCACATAAACAGTATGTTAGGGATAAAGTGATTAATCTCTTGTATAAATAAGATGTGTTTGAATGAGGTATTTACCCCGTTTTGAGCGGTTCATTATGCCGGTGTTCAGCACGTTCAACTCAGCAGCTGAAGCGGAGAATTAATGTATTATATGAATCCATGTCTAATATCTTCTATATACAGATTCTCAAGATGTTTCTTCTTCTGTTTATATTTTAGAGTATAGTTTTTATCTCAACCACATTTTCATCAACAGTTTGCTTTATAAAATCATTTAATTTGAGTCATTATGTGCTATTTTCGTCTTGCTTTGTTATCATTGACAAAGTCAAAACATCTTCATCAACAAACATTTTCGTCAGTGATGAGATTAACACTGTGTGTGTCCAATCAGCACTGTGATTGAGATGACCAATGGAAACGTTCCTGAGTGTTTCGTCATGACTGAGGGGCGTGGTTTGCGTTTAAGTGGTTTGGGGGAAAATCACGCCTTTAAAAACGCTCTGACATGCAAGTTTATCTTCAGAGAAACACAAGCTCCACCTCTACTTTATTTAATTATTACACTGCTTTTGTTTTGACTTATATTGTATTTTTGTATAATTCCCTCATATTTTGCGATCTACATCAGCTAAAGCTGTTTGGAAAGTTTGTAATGTGTCCGGACTGTGAGCTGTTTTCTTCCTCTCCTCTATCATGCGCTCGAGCTGAAGTGCTCCTCTCACACGTCATCATTACAGTTTCATATCATCTCCTGTTAAATGAGATCAAACGACTTTGACAACGAAATTTTTAATGATCATGTCGACTAATCATGTCAGAATATCAGATCATGTGACTCTCAGACGATCTTCAGTTTACAGTGAGGATTCTCCAAATATGAGGAGGAGGAAATTATTACAGATTTTTCATGTTTTAGGGTAAAATTAGGACTCAATCTGAAAGATAAAGCAACATTCACTTCCATTATCTGACAGAACTCTGTTTTCAATATGTTTATTTTTCATCATTGTTAAATCATTGATTATTTACTGCAGAAGGAGAATGAAGGAGGATTTGAGTGTTTTGTGAAATCTTACCTCAGTATCTCCAGTTTACAGTCAGGATTCTTCTGTACATCAGAGAGCAGCTTCACTCCTGAATCTCTTAGATTATTCCCAGACAGATCCAGATATATAATGTGTGAGGGGTTTGATCTCAGAGCTGAAGTCAGAGCAGCACAACCTTCATCTGTGACATCACAATAACTCAACCTGCAGAGAACAACGACACACTCTTCACTCTCTCAGTTCACAACACACTCATCAGTTCAACAGAGATTTGGTGGGGTGGGGGTAAGATCCCCCTTTAGCACATTGTACCCAATGGCCAGTCCATCCCTGTTTACTCACCATTGTGTTGTTCCAAACCTTTATGACTTTCTTCAGTGGAACAAAAAAGGAGATGTTATGCTGAATAACAGCCTCAGTCACAACTCACTTTCATTGTATGAAATAAAGATGTAAAGAAAGTGAACGGTAACTGAAAATTCTCTCATCATTTACTCACACTCATGCCATCCCAGATGTGTGTGACCTTATTTGTTCTTCAGAACACAAATTAAGATTTTTAGAAGAATATTTCAGCTCTGTAGGACCATAAAACGAGAGTAAACGGGTGCCAAATCTTTGAAGCTCCAAAAAGCACATAAAGCCTTCATAAAAGTCTTTACGACTCCAGTGGATTCATTAATATCTTCTGGAGCGAAACGCTGTGTGTGTGTGTGTGTTTGTGTGTGTGTGTGTGTGTGTGTGTGTGTAAGAAATAATATTGAAAACTTTTTTCTAAAAATGTTCGCTTCAGGCCAGCTGTGGTATAAATTTGTTATATTGATCAATTATTCCTCTCAAAAAATTACCGTATGGTCTTATGAAAGAAAATGTTTGGTGTAGGAACACTGAGATTACTTTATTTTCTGTGCAGAGTCGCAGTTGTGTCTCGCAGAAGAGACACGGCCAATGTGAATGCCCAACCTGACCGCGCTGCTCACATCCCGATACAGAGGATGAAACTCTCACATGCTGTTTGTTTTTGTTTTTTTTGTGTATTCAATAAATAAATACAAATAAATGAATAAAATACAAAAATCATACTTAGCGTAGCATTGTGTGGCCAGTGTTAATTTTTCACAGTTTTTGTTTTAGCCTTTTGATGAAAATGTCCTTTAAATTTAGTCAATATTTTGTCATGTCATATTCATTTATTTTATTCAGTTTTACTCTGATGAAAATGACATAAATTTAGTCAAAGAAAATTACATGTTTTAGTTGATGATTAAATGCAAAACAGACAAAAAGTGTGTAAATCTGTAACAGACTAAACTAATTAAATATTAAAACATTTAGAAAAAAATTCTAAACATTTTCTAATGTAATCACGTATCAAATATACAGTACATGCTGTCCTTGTTGTGAAAAACCTGAGCTCCTGAAATAATCATGAATAGACTGAAGTATTAGATACTTTTTACAAGTTATTCGACTGTATTCTGAATTCTTCGTGATTTAGAGACATATTAATATTCTGTTAAATGATTTTACATTGCGTGTAGCGTGTTTCTTACGGAAACAGCGTATTCACAACGCAGGTTACGCAACACAAGTTACGCATGTTCTGACTAGCGCATCATTTAGTTCAAGTTCACCTGTACATTTACTTCACTGTGCAGATGTAAGTTGCAGGCACGTGCAGAGGGGGTGGCTCTAGGGTATTGAGCCCCTTTTGCTGAGGTGCCCCTCCGACAGAGCAGTGTTCCAGGGTGTGCAAATACCACCCAATATGAAAGCTTGCACACCCAAATTAAGTGACTTTAAGCTTTTTAAAAGTATTTAGGGGTGTAAAATGCATCAACATTATGCTGAAACTCTGTTGTATCGATTACAGAGTATAATAATCAATTATAAAGCATAATCAGCAGTCTACTTACTATCTTTTTGTGTTTGTTTTCATAAAGTCAGGCATTAAAATCCTTTATTCATACTGGCTCAATACTTCGTAACAACAGTTGTATATATTTTTGAATTATAGACCAAATCTCCCTGTAGTCCATTAATAAAATAATGTTTGGAAAAGATTTTGAATCTTCTTACAGGTGTGCATTTTTCTGTTCAACACAATGATTTCTTATCCACAAATATGTTTTTGAACTGGTGAATGTGACCTAAACCCAAAGTGTTTTTTTTATATTTCTCCTGTATAGTGCAACATATCCCAACATTTATGTTTTCATCTTTAGCATATTTTGGAAAATAATTATGGATACCGAATAATTGTATCTAGTTTTATGTCTAATTGGGCTAATAAGCATAATATTTTGATATGTATATTTAGTTCAGCTTTAAAAGTAACAACAACAAAAAATCACTAAAGCACAAAATAAATTGAGGTGCATGTGCCCCCCCCAAACCCCTCTTAAAGATTTAGAGCCCCTACCCCTCAAAATGTCTTTGCACGTCCCTGGTAAGTTTTTATATCACATAAACAGTATGTTAGGGATAAAGTGATTAATCTCTTGTATAAATAAGATGTGTTTGAATGAGGTATTTACCCCGTTTTGAACGGTTCATTATGCCGGTGTTCAGCACGTTCAACTCAGCAGCTGAAGCGGAGAATTAATGTATTATATGAATCCATGTCTAATATCTTCTTCTATATACAGATTCTCAAGATGTTTCTTCTGTTTATATTTTGCAGTATAGTTTTTATCTCACCACATTTTCATCAACAGTTTGCTTTACTAAAATCATTTAATTTGAGTCATTATGTGCTATTTTCGTCTTGCTTCGTTATCACTGACAAAGTCAAAAAATCTTCATCAACAAACATTTTCGTCAGTGACGAGATTAACACTGTGTGTGTCCAATCAGCACTGTGATTGAGATGACCAATGGAAACGTTCCTGAGGGTTTCGTCATGACTGAGGGGCGTGGTTTGAGTTTAAGTGGTTTGGGGGAAAATCACGCCTTTAAAACTTTCTGACATGCAAGTTTATCTTCAGCTGAACACAAGCACCGCTTCTGCTTTATTTCATTAGACACTGCTTCTGTTTTTACTTATATTGTATTTTTGTATAATTCCCTCATATTTTGCGATCTACTTCAGCTAAAGCTGTTTGGAAAGTTTGTAATGTGTCCGGACTGTGAGCTGTTTTCTTCCTCTCCTCTATCATGCGCTCGAGCTGAAGTGCTCCTCTCACACGTCATCATTACAGTTTCATATCATCTCCTGTTAAATGAGATCAAACGACTTTTCAACAACGAACATTTTGTCAGCAATTTAACGTTGACAATAACGTCGACTAATCATGTCAGAATTTCAGTTCATGTGACTCTCAGACGATCTTCAGTTTACAGTGAGGATGCTCCAAACATGAGGGGGAAGAAATTATTACAGATTTTTCATGTTTTAGGGTAAAATTAGGACTCAATCTGAAAGTTAAAGCAACATTCTCTTCCATTATCTGATAGAACTCTGTTTTCAATATGTTTATTTTTCATTATTGCTAAATCATTGATTATTTACTGCAGAAGTAGAATGAAGGAGGATTTGAGAGTTTTGTGAAATCTTACTCCAGTATCTCCAGTTTACAGTCAGGATTCTTCAGTCCATCAGAGAGCAGCTTCACTCCTGAATCTCTTAGTTTATTCCCAGACATATCCAGATTTCTCAGGTGTGAGGGGTTTGATCTCAGAGCTGAAGTCAGAGCAGCACAACCTTCATCTGTGACATCACAATCAATCAACCTGCAGTAAGATAAAAAAGATGAGATATGAACTGACACCAGCTTCAATTTAAAATATAATCTTACAGACAGTAAAAACCTTTAAATAAACAAACTGGGGATGTGACGGTATATTCATTTTCATATCATGACAATTGCTGAAGCATTTATAACTGAACATGTTCATATCACATATTGAATTACAAAATGGGTTGAAAGTTAAATAAACTTTATTTTTGTTCTTAATTACAAGATTTAGTTACTTTTTTAAAAAAAATTTTTAATTAAATTGATCACAAAGAAAGTAACTTTGCAAAGATCAAACCATATAAGATTCAAAGAGACATGGCGGCTTTCAAAAGTCTGAGCCTGAATTTCTCTAATTTATTACGGTTTATTTTAAATCGCATATAAACAAGTAACAATAATGGTAATATTTTGAGGGAAGAGTGCAATTGAAAATGAAACATGAATTTCAGAGTTTCCTAGTAATTTGGTATGTCTGTTTTATTATTGTTTTAACATGTTCTGTCAACTATAAAAACATCAGAAAAATAAATTGCCCATGACCAGCTCTACATAGAGGATGTCGTTACAGAAGCCTGTTATGAAGTATTGTTGAAAGCAGTTTGCTGCAGATTTTAAGGATTGTGTCCAATCATTAAAAATAAATGGAGTAACTTTTTCTGAAAATCTATAATTCCCTCTCAGCTGTCTGTCTGTCTGTCTGTCTGTCTGTCTCTCTGTCTGTCCATGAAAAAGTTTCTTCACTTTCAGTAATTCTCTAATGTTTCACCTCTGCTCATGTCTCTTCAGTGGCTTCTGGAATTCTCCTGTTAGAATCTAATTGAAGACACTTTTCTGATCTGAAGACACTTTTCTGATCTGAAGACACTCTTGTCAGTCCTGACCCTTATTACATTCAATTCACCATCAAGCCATTACACCATGATCAGACCTCTATGATCTCAAACGAACCTCACAAAAATCTCTTTGGTGTTAGTGTAGTAAGCACTGTGAATCTTCAGCTACCTGTCCTGATCAGTGACATTAGTGTGATTTCCCAAATGTGATGTTTTAACATTGTTGTGATTATTGTATGTTACTTACTGAACTGATCTGGATTCTTTAATCACAGGCAGCAGATACTGAAGAACTTTATTTGCTTTATTTTGTGCTCCAATAAACTGTTTCAGATCAAACTCATCCATCTTCTGCTCTGAGGTCAACAACACAAACACTACAGCTGACCACTGTGAAGAGGAGAGTTTTGTTTCTTTTATTTTTCCAGATTTCAGATAATCTTGGATCTCCTTCACAAGTGAATCATCACCCAGTTCATTCAGACAGTGAAACAGATTGATGGATTTCTCTGGAGAGTGATTCTCCCTGATCTTCTGCTTGATGTATTTTACTGTTTCCTGTTTGTTGTAGGAGCAGCTTCCTGTCTGTGTCGGCAGTTCTTGTAAGAGAGTGTGATTAGACTCCAATGAGAGACCCAGAAAGAAACGAAGGAAAAGGTCCAGATGTCCATTCTTACTCTGTAAAGTCTCATTCACTCCTCTCTGATGCAGGTCAAACATAGAAACCTGTTTTGATGAATTCTGTTTCATCAACTTTAAAACTTTAGAGAACTGTCTTTGTTTGGTGATTTGTTTAAACACATTCATGTTGTTGTTTGTAAAGGAGAGGTGCACATATAGAGCTGCTAGATGTTCCTGAATGCTCAGATGAACAAAGCAGAACACTTTCCCCTGATACAACCCAAACTCCTCTCTGAAGATCTGAGTGCACAATCCTGAGTACACTGATGCTTCTGTCACATCAATGTCACACTCTCTCAAGTCTTCCTCATAGAAGATCAGATTGCCTTTCACAAGCTGCTCAAAAGCCAGTTTCCCCAGTTTGAGGATCATGTCTCTGTCTTTACTTTTCTTCTCATAGTCCTTCTCATGTTCAATGTTTGTCTGAATGATCAGGAAGTGTGTGTACATTTGAGTGAGTGTCTTGGGGATCTCTCCTCTCTCTGCTTCACTCAACATTGTCTCTAGAACAGTGGCTGAAATCCAGCAGAAAACTGGGATGTGACACATGATGAAGAGGCTCCTTGATGACTTCAGGTGTGTGATGATTCTGTTGGCCAGACTCTGATCTCTGATTCTCTTCCTGAAGTATTCCTCCTTCTGTGGGTCAGTGAATCCTCGTACCTCTGTCACTCGATCAACACACTCAGAGGGGATGAGATCAGATGCTGCTGGTCTGGAGGTGATCCAGATGAGAGAAGATGGAAGCAGATTCCCCTTGATGAGGTTTGTCAGCAGCACATCCACTGAGGCTGATTCAGTGACATCACACAATCTCACATTGTTCTGAAAATCCAGAGACAGACGACACTCATCCAGACCATCAAAGATGAAGAAAACTTTAAATTCACCTCTGAAAATTTCCTTTTCTTTTGTTTCACTGAAGAACACCTGAAGAAGATCTGAAAGACTGAGTTTTTTGCCCTTCATCAAATTGAGTTCTCTGAAAGGAAGTGGAAATATGAGGTGGATGTCCTGATTGGCTTTCCCTTCAGCCCAGTCCAGAATGAACTTCTGCACAGAGACTGTTTTTCCAATGCCAGCGACTCCCTTTGTCAGCACAGTTCTGATGGGTTTGTCTTGTCCAGGTAAAGGTTTGAAGATGTCATTGCATTTAATTGGTGTTTCCTCTGTTGTTGCTCTTCTGGATTGTGTCTCAATCTGTCTCACCTCATGTTCATTATTGATCTCTCCTCTTTCACTCTCTGTGATGTAGAGCTCTGTGTAGATCTCTTTCAGGAGTGTTGGGTTTCCCTCCTTTGCTGTTCCCTCACACAAACACTGAAACTTCTTCAGCAGATTGGATTTGAATGTGTTTTGGACTTCAACATGTTGCGAGTGACTGTAAGATTGAAATCAGTGTTAATACATTTTTTTTTTTTTTTTTGTTATTTTAGTTTTTTGTCAAATATGTCCTTTAAAATTAATGTATATTTCATCATGTCATTTTCATTCATTTTAAGTGTTACTCAGATCTTAAATGGCATAAAATGTTAGTAAAAAAACATATAAAGACAGACAACATACAAAATACTGAACAACTGTCCTTGTTGTAAAAACCTCCTGAAATAATATACTCAAGTATTTAGAAGTTAGTCTGCTGTTTTCTGAATTCTTCATAATTTATAGACTGATATACAGGTACATGTTTTGTATTTAGCCAGATTAGGATATTGCAGTGTGTGTATAGTGTGTTGTACGTCTGTACACTAAAAACTAAACACTGATTAAAATAATGCAAAAAAATTAAAAATCAAGTTAAGAATCATAATGACTGTCTCCCTCAAAGTCTCATCAAGCTAAATTATTATTGTCCAAGGTCGTCTAACATGACTATTAAACTCCCATAATCTGCAGGTTGAGACTTTGTACAATCATTTCAGTCGGTCTGTGTGACCAGAACACACATCAATATTTTAACACTATAAAGAAAGTGCAAAAACATTTTAAAGTATGTAACCATTGCAGCTTTCTGTATTAAGGAAATAACGGTGCATTCCAGTGTAATCCATTTTATTCTTATTAGATCAAAAAAAAAAACTATTTTGTGCAATGAAATACAAAGTAATAGTGAAATTAATTACTTCAAATATCTATTCAATAATATCTGAGGTGACAAAAGATCATTAAAGAGAATGCAAGAATGGTGACATCATTCTCATGTGTATTTATGTAGTAATGTGAAAATAAAACCAAGAAACACTTTTATTTTACCTGAAACATGTGTTTTCACTCCAGTGTGTTGGTACATTCATAGACTGATCTCTCTTCTCGAGCACACAGGTTTGTTCTTGTACGTCTGATCTGGGCAGCAGTTCGGGGCTAGATCAGACAATGAAGAGAATCAGACACAAACACACACTGAAATTAATATTAGATACTGAACTGAGTGATCTGTGATCTTGCTGGCCTTATGAAAAAAACAACAACACCAAAAATGTCGACTAATAGAGATGATCTACAGTTAATTAAAGGGGTAGTTCACCCCAAATGTTTAATTCTCTCATCATTTGCTCATCATCATGCCATCCCAGATTCTTTCTTCTACAGAACACAAATGAAGAATTATAGAAAAATATTTCAGCTCTGTAGGTTCATAAATGCGAGTGAAAAGTGAAAAATCTGACTTTTGTAGCCCCAAAATTCATGTAAAACATAAAAGTAATCCATATGATTTCAGTGGTTAAATCCATATCTTCAAGAGCAATACAATATGTGTGGGTGAGAAACAGATCAAAACTTAAGTCCTTTTTACTCTAAATCACCAATTTTGTTTTCAGATGTGAAAGTGAAATTAAAAAGATGTTGGGCGCATACACAGGCATCGCTACGACTGTTATAAGACACAGGACTATTTCTCTTCAGGAATTTAGACACATAAAGATGTCTTTATACTTGGTGAACAGAATCAAAATAGTCGAATCACTGAAATAAAACAAAATCACCACTACTAATGAGTGGGAATAATTGGAACGCCCAATGGCCATGCACCTGATGTAGAAAGGAGGTCCTGCCTTACTGGCAAAAGAGACAATCAACTTTTAGATACAGACATCATCTGTCAATAAACTTGAGATCGAGCATGTACATTATCTAAACAAGCTGGTAAAATTGTGCTTTTTTTAGCATGATCTGATGTAAAGAAGCACAAATTATAAAACCAGTGTTGTCAGATTTTACTGCAGGTTTGAAATATGTTCTTTTAGTGTAATCTTGACCAACAGTTTAAGAGATTTCGGTCTTTCCCCATTCAAGTAGAGGAACTGCACTTTTAAGCTGCTTGTTTACAATAGCTGCATGTATTTTTTATACATGTAAAAATTTTACATGTAAGTTTACTTCAATTAATTTGTGTTGGGACAAATTTATTTATTTTCTATTTTTTGTTAAGGAAACTCTGGCAGGGGATTTCTAGTTCCCAGCATGCTTTGCTATGGACACAATAGGAAGAGCAATTGTTAAAAGTAAGTGTTATTTTTAGGGCTGTCGATTTAACACGTTAATTCAGTGCAATTAATTTGATTAAAAATTACGCATTAAAAAAAAATATCACAATGCCCCCGGACCGTGATAAGGAAGATTACTGACAATTGCAAGCTTGTAGTACCACCTGTTTACTCCAGAGGGCAGTAAGTGAAACTTCAGCTGTATGAGCATCACACAGTTTATACAGTGAAGAAAACAACACAAACATGCATTACGTTCTTGCGTTCAAAACATTTGATGGAGCGCAAATGCGAACTAAGGGATCTCAATATGTGTTTAAAGATTGAGTATTAAACTATATTTAACTTGTCACAGTGACCTAAACATTTTATGTTTATGATGCGACGAACCCGAGAAGCTACACAAGCATGTCTGACGCAGGTGTTCATTGACGGTCCTTAAACAAGCCCTCATAATAAATCTCCAACTGATTGACAAATTCACTTGTGAAATGGATTGCTAAATTGTATTGATCAATGATTAACTCTTCTGCCCAATAAATGTAATGCATTTTAATTATCTGAATATTTATATTTTTATTTTATATATATATATATATATATATATATATATATATATATATATATATATATATAATTATTTCATCATCATCATCATTTAATGTTTTGTGATGTTGAGATTCAGAAGTTACTATTATGTTGAGGTTTTGAGGGTTACCAATTACCATTTTGGTGAAAAGTGGAGCTTCACACTCATTGTATAGTAGGGAATCGTATATGAAGACCACTGGGCTCTAAAGAAATATAAATGCTTTAAAAATGTGGATTAATTAGGGTTGCTTTGACATATCCAATTTTGTTGGGTTATTCAATTCAATTAGGTTCCCTCGCCGAAAGTATTTGAGTTGAGATTACACATTTAAACACATTAAAGCATGTGGAATCACAGACCACAACTGAATCAAGTTCAGCAAAATATTTTTTATGTGCATTAATATATAATAATTCTAATTGACCTATTTTTACAAAACTGTTTTACCTCAATCCAGTGGATGTGTGTTCACCCTTAAATTTTAATGGCTCATCCATAGACTGGTCACTCTTCATGGACACACAGCTGGGCTCCGGTGAGTCTGATCTCTTCATATGGAGTTGACTTTAACAGAATTGAGACAAGAGTTCATATTAGTTCATTTAAACCTCATGAAGACAATTAAAAAAATCTTCTTCTACCAACAGTTGTGCATATGACAACACAATGATGTGACAAAGCTGGATGTCTGAGTGGTGTTTGAAGAATATCATCAGATTTATAGACAATTGGGCAGGTTTTTGGATAGACCTGACCTGCTAAAAAGAGATGGACTTCATCCCACCAGGGAATGTGCCACTCACCTCTCTAGTGATATGGCTCATATAGTTTTGATGGTGTTAGTGTGCATTGGACCTAGAGAGATTCATCTTAAATTTAGATTAATTCAAGGTTTATCCAAAAATTCTGTTGCACCAAACTTTAAAGGGCTAGTTCACCCAAAAATGAAAATTCTCTCATTATATACTCACCCTTATTATATCCCAGATGTGTGACTTTCTTCACTAGAACACATTTGAAAAAAAAAGATTAAATATCTCAGCAGGTCCTTAAAATTCAAGTGAATATTAATTTCTCTTTTGAAGCTCCAAAAATCACAGGCAGTCAGAATAAACATCATCCATATGACTCCAGCAGTTAAATTTACGTCTTCTAAAGCAATACGATCGCTGTTGGTGTGAAAAATATCAATATTAGTATTTAACTCTCTTTAACTCTAAATTATAACTTCTGGTAAGCTTCAGGAGAGGGTGGAAATCACACCGTTTCACATGTGACGTATTTGCTTTGGCATGTTATGGAGGTAATCTCACATTCTCCTCTTTATTGAGACATCCAGGATAAGCACACAAACACACCATTGTGAGTAAACAAACCCATAAATACAGATCTAAACCAAAACTAATGAAGTTACTGTACAGCGTTCCTCCTTCTCACTTGTAAACAGCGCTGCTCTTCAGGCTGTCACGCACTTGCCTCAGTTCTTGTGTGTTCATATGTCAATGTGATTATGTCACACATGCATTCAAGTAAAAACAGTACTTAAATATTTATCTTTTCACAACAAAAGCGATCATGTCATTTTAGAAGACATTAATTTAACCGCTGGAGTCGCATGGATGATGTTTATGCTGACTGTCTGTGATTTTTGGCACTTCAAAAGAGAAATCGCCATTCACTCGCATTTTAAGGACCTGCTGAGATATTTTTCTTCAAATGTGTTCTGGTGAACAAAGAAAGTCATTCACACTTGGGATATCATGAAGGTGAGTAAATAATGAGGAAATGTAAATTTTTGGTATATATGCATATAGAGGCACATAATCAGTATTGTACCAATTGATAACATTTGTTTTAACTGTTATTTTTTACACTGTATTCTTTCTAATCGTCCCTCAGACTGTGGTGTACACGTTCATACTGTCAGTCAACATGAGAGTCCTCACCTCACATCAGCACAAGGGGCTCCTGAACTGAAGTTATGTGGAGGATTCATTGACTGGTCACTCTTCATGGACACACAGCTGGATTCAGGAGATTCTCCATGAATGACACTAAAACACAACAGCAATTAAACACTGTTTTAAAAACTACAAACTCTCACAAACACTCTTTTCCTCTCATCAGTTTCTCAGTTTTACTCTTTGCAATATTTCTCTCTTCTTCAAGGGAGGTAACATGTTCTTTTCCAGTGTTTTCAGTGTCATTTTATCATTGAAATCAATATTTATTATTTTTAATAACAGTGGTCACTTAGAGAAACTGACTACATCTCATTTTACATTGAATTCTTTCCATCTTGAGAATATTTTTGGTTTAGGACAGTGAAAAGCTGCACACTGGAGATTGTAGTTTTCCTGAAGTTTCTCTGTAAAGTTGTGTGCAAACAGTCCTAACATGAGACTTCTGAAATACATGCTAACCAGCTGAACATTGCTGATTCTCACACCTTGTATGTTTTATGGAAGATGTCATGTTGTTGTTATGTTACACACAGGAAGGAACTGTTTGGTCATGTTTAATGCACAGTCCTAGTTCAACATTCAGCAATTTCACTTCTGCTTATTTGATGAAAATATATTTGAGCACATGACCTTACACAGCAGATCTGATCTGAATGCCACCAAAGCTGGAAAGACTTTCAGCTACGACTGAAGAGGTTCAAATTTACATGCCAGTAAATGCTCAGAATTGATGTACACTATACAATGCAGTGTGATGCTTTCTGAAAAACTGTTTTCACAAGAATTAAATGCTGTGGTCAATCCTCAAAAGTGGACAAGCAGAAGCCCACAAATTGTGATCAACTCCGAGCACTAAGTCATAATATATGACTCTTTGGATATATTGAATGTTTTTGCCAATAAAAGCCTTTAAATCTTGTGAAATGCTTATCATTGTTTTCCAGTATATCATAGAAACGCGTGAAAAAATATTCTACGAATATTGAAGCAGCAAACTTTGCAAAACATAACATTTATTTCACTGCCAATACTTTTGGCCACGACTGTAGTGTTGTGCAGCATATCAGAAATATCTATCAGTGTATTTTATTAAAGCATTGAAATCCTCTGACCTCTTGACCTTCCCTGTGTCTGTCTGTCCACTGAGATCCTTTGTGGAGTCCATGACATCATCTGAACAGTCCACTGAACACCTGTCAACAAACGGGACATCATCTATATTTGTGACGTGTTTATTTGTTCAATACTGACACATATTTGTTTTTATTTGTACTGTAGAATATTCCATTAGAAATGAATCAATGAGGTTCAATTGCAGACTGTCAGCTTTTATGACATGTTAAACACCAGCATAAAGAGAAAACATCAGAAGACTCAACAGAAGAAAACAAAGCAACGTTTCAAGTCAATAGAAGAAATAACATTTCAGTACCAAAGAAACTGAACACATACTGACAATTCAGATAAAAGAGCAAAAGTCTCAGTATCTGTTTGTTCTGCTGTGATTAATACTGAGATATCTGTTAGATGTCTTACTGTAGCTGATAGTTTGAAAGGTTTATTATTGTTGTCTTGTGAGTTTTGGTTTGTTTAGCAGCAGTTCAGTACTCACCTGTCAAGAACTGTTGATGTTCACTTCCTCTTTACTGACTAGAATATCACCTACAAAATACTTCACAATGAATTTATTGATTGTTTCAGACAATTCAGTGGAACAAAAACTGTCGAACTTTTTCTCTGTTTCTCTCATTGTGTAATTTCCTGCTCTTGTCATGAAATGGATCCTGTTTTAATAGTTTCATTTTCACACGAGGAGGAGTCTGAAAGAGACAAACAACATATAAAGGTGCAGCAGGTATTTCATGCTCTTAAAGGGATAGTTGAGGCAAAATTACAAATCTGTCATAATTGTATCACCCTCATGTTGTTCTAAACCCGTATGATTTCTTCTTCAGTGGAATAAAAACAACCTTATTCAACATTCACTTTCATTAATGGGGGAAAATATTCAGTGACTGACATCTTAATTTCTTTTTAAGTTAAATGGGTTTGTTACAACATGAGGGTGAGTAAATTATGATAAACCGTTCACTTTTGGCTGAACTATCCCTTTAAAGCTTGTAAAAGTGCAGTGATAATGTGTGAGATGTGTAAATTCAGCATTCCTTACAAACCTTCAACTGTGACAGTACTGATGTGTGTCTGTGTGTCATTTATTTGACTCATAAAATACTGTCACCGTTGATGGTTTGTGAGGAATTACAGATGCTGAATGTGTCATAAAATAAAGTCTAGTGTTTCCTGTTTGATTCAGATACAGTTTTCAGTTATTTATTAAAATATTGAACACACAATGAGTTTAAATCATGAATATCTACATCACACTATGATGAACTAGATTGAATTGAGTAAACAGGTGAATATCTGCACAACATTCATATTAAATCATTGTCTCTTACACACATGGATCTCTTCAGTAACTCAATCACTTTATTTCTCAGTAATTTCAGTGTCAGACACAAAGATCTGAACAAAACTGCAATCAAGTGTTTGTGACTGGATCTCTGACTGCGGTGCGTCTTGAATTTACAACGCAACACTTGAGGATATCTGAACAGCTGATGAAACATTTACTTCAGGTAAGAGACTTCAGTTCAAGTGTATCATTTCTGCACCACTAGTGTCACTAAACTGAACTACACAAATAAACTTGTTTACAAACTGTGTTTTTCAAACACTCTCCTCCGTCTACCATTGATCAATCAAACAGATAGTCCCGCCCTAAAGTCATGCCATTGGTCAAGCCAACATCGTTGTTGTGTTGAGCTGGACAGGTCGCTCAAAACAAAAAGCATTTTTTAGTGGCAAAGAGAAGTGCAAATGTGTTTCCTACAGATGACTTACTCATAGTTTTCTCTGCACAATAATCTGAGATAGGAGAAAGTATTTTAACATAAAAATAATTACACACTTCTGCTTTAAACAAAGTAAACAAAGAAAATAATCACATACACAGAAAATAAGTACAGTCACAGCCTCAATGACAAACAGTGTCAGGATTTTGCTCTACATTGTCATAAAAACTTCTACTTCTGTTCCTGTCTCGTCTGATAAATAAATGTGATGATCTGGGGGATGCAAACTTTAGTTTGACTGAGAATGAACAGAGGAAATCCCATTATAAATCTCCCATAGTTTTCAAAGCATCAAATCAACCTCTAGTCTGCCAAAATGTGCACATGCTTTAACATTTATAAGTTACTTATTTAGATGTCAAACTTGCGGGAAAAACTAGTCACTCTAGTTAAAAATTTTAAAGCAAGCAAAGCTCCAATCGGATCCGACCATTCCGCATCTGCCGATTGTCTTTCCTTCACATAGCCCCCTTGTGACTCTACATAGGAAATTAATGACTTCTGTTCTATCGGAGGTTGTTTTTCGTGTGCATTGAAAAGGTCGACTTTGTAGTGTGAAAACGGAGAAAACACATAAAAACAGTAGGCTACTGCCTCCATACACGCATACTACGCAGTCTGCTTAGGGCACCAACTCCCTAGGGGGGCACCATCTTACCCTAGGAGGCACCAGAAAGTCCACCGGCTGCCCTTACTCACACGTTATACATTATTCAAGGTAACCCGAAAGCAGTTGTGGAACACAGATGATCGCTTCACGCTCATATCACGTGAACCCTCCCCCTCCTCCACTCAAGATGTTCGCATCAGATTGCCAAGCGACAGCGCTGGTATAAAGTTATTCAAGGACCCGGTAGCAGTCGCGGAACACAGAATATCTCCTCGTTCCCATCAACTCACATTCCACCAACACAACTTCCGTAGGGCATCAATTTGGCCAGCAGTGGCCCTGCATAAAAATATACTGAACACTGTACTCTGATCTATAAAGATTTTGAGCAATTGTTCACTTATCTTTTTCAGATTTTTGCTCAAATATTTGCAGTAGGAAAATAGTACTGAAAAAGCACCAAGACAGAATTTCATGACTTAAATGTTTGCAATAACTGTTGTGTTTTAACATGTTCTGTCAACTTTAAAAAAAAATCTGAAAAATAAACTGCCCATGACCAGCTCTACATAGAGGATGTCGATACAGAAGCCTGTTATGAAGTATTGTTGAAAGCAGCTTGCTGCAGGTTTTAAGGATTGTTTCCACTCATTAAAAATAAATTGCATAACTTTTTCTGAACAGCTATAATTCCCTCTAACTTCAGCTGCTGTCTGTCTGTCTGACCAGGTGGCACACATACTTTTGGGGACTCCCACAATTCATGCCTCATTGAAAATACAGTCATTACAGATTATTCACTCATGACACATCCTTCAAAATGCTGCTTCTTGATTTATTTGAACCTTTCAGTAATTCTCTCATCTCATCGTTTCACCTCTGCTTGTGTCTCTTCAGTGGCTTCTGGTTCCTGTTAGAATCTAATTGAAGACACTTTTCTGATCTGAAGTCACTGTTGTCAGTCCTGTCCCTCATTACATTCAATTCCCCATCAAGCCATTACACCATGACCAGACCTCTATGATCTCAAATGAACCTCACAAAAATCTATTTGGTGTTAGTGTAGTAAGCACTGTGAATCTTCAGCTACCTGTCCTGATCAGTGACATTAGTGTGATTTCCCCCTTTTGTAGCCCAAATGTGATGATGTTTTAACATTGTTGTTATTATTGAGATTGTTACTTACGGAACTGATCTGGATTCTTTAATCACAGGCAGCAGATACTGAAGAACTTCATCTGCTTTATTAAGTTCTCCAATAAACTGTTTCAGATCAAACTCATCCATCTTCTGCTCTGAGGTCAACAACACAAACACAACAGCTGACCACTGTGAAGAGGAGAGTTTTGTTTCTTTTATATTTCCAGATTTCAGGTAATCTTGGATCTCCTTCACAAGTGAATCATCACCCAGTTCATTCAGACAGTGAAACAGATTGATGGATTTCTCTGGAGAGCGATTCTCCCTGATCTTCTGCTTGATGAACTTCACTGTTTTCTCTTTATTGTAGGAGCAGCTTCCCGTCTGTGTTGACAGTTCTTGTAAGAGTGTGAGATTAGACTCCAATGAGAGACCCAGAAAGAAACGCAGGAAAAGTTCCAGATGTCCATTCTTACTCTGTAAAGTCTCATTCACAGCTGTCTGATGCAGGTCAAACATAGAAACCTGTTTTGATGGACTCTGTTTCGTCAACTTTAAAACTATAGAGAACAGTCTTTGTTTGGTGATTTGTTCAAACACATTCATGTTGTTGTTTGTAAAGGAGAGGTGCACATATAGAGCTGCTAGATGTTCCTGAATACTCAGATGAACAAAGCAGAACACTTTCCCCTGATGCAACCCAAACTCCTCTCTGAAGATCTGAGTGCACAATCCTGAGTACACTGATGCTTCTGTCACATCAATGTCACACTTTCTCAAGTCTTCCTCATAGAAGATCAGATTGCCTTTCACAAGCTGCTCAAAAGCCAGTTTCCCCAGTTTGAGGATCATATCTCTGTCCTTTCTTTTCTTCTCATAGTCCTTCTCATGTTTGATGTTTGTCTGAATGATCAGGAAGTGTGTGTACATTTGAGTGAGAGTCTTGGGGATCTCTCCACTCTCTGCTTCACTCAACAGTCTCTCTAGAACAGTGGCTGAAATCCAGCAGAACACTGGGATGTGACACATGATGAAGAGGCTCCTTGATGACTTCAGGTGTGTGATGATTCTGTTGGCCAGACTCTGATCTCTGATTCTCTTCCTGAAGTATTCCTCCTTCTGTGGGTATTGAATCCTCGTACCTCTGTCACTCGATCAACACACTCAGAGGGGATGAGATCAGCTGCTGCTGGTCTGGAGGTGATCCAGATGAGAGCAGATGGAAGCAGATTCCCCTTGATGAGGTTTGTCAACAGCACATCCACTGAGGCTGATTCAGTGACATTACACAATCTCACATTGCTCTGAAAATCCAGAGACAGGCAACACTCATCCAGACCATCAAAGATGAAGAAAACTTTATATTCACCTCTGAATATTTCCATTTCTTTTGTTTCAGGGAAGAAAACCTGAAGAAGTTCTGAAAGACTGAGTTTTTTGTCCTTCATCAAATTGAGTTCTCTGAAAGGAAGTGGAAATATGAGGTGGACGTCCTGATTGGCTTCCCCTTCAGCCCAGTCCAGAATGAACTTCTGCACGGAGACTGTTTTTCCAATGCCAGCGACTCCCTTTGTGAGCACAGTTCTGATGGGTTTGTCTTGTCCAGGTAAAGATTTGAAGATGTCATTGCATTTGATTGGTGTTTCCTCTGTTGCTGCTCTTCTGGACTGTTTCTCAATCTGTCTCACCTCATGTTCATTATTGAGCTCTCCTCTTTCACTCTCTGTGATGTAGAGCTCTGTGTAGATCTCATTCAGGAGTGTTGGGTTTCCCTGCTTTGCTGTTCCCTCACACAAACACTGAAACTTCTTCAGCAGATTGGATTTGAATGTGTTTTGGACTTCAACATGTTGTGATTGACTGTAAGATTGAAATCAGTGTTCATTTTTACAGTTTTTTGTTGTTGTTGTCATTTCAGTCTTTTGTCAAATATGTCCTTTAAAATAAGTGTATATTTCATCATGTCATTTTCATTCATTTTAAGTGTTACTCAGATCTGAAATGGCATAAAATTAAAAAAAAAAAAAACGTGAGTCAAACCGTAACAGACCAAACTTTAAACAAATATTCATAAACATGTATCAAACATATAAAAGACAGACTACATACAAAATTCTGAACAACTCTCCTTGTAAAAACCTCCTGAAATAATATACTCAAGTATGAGCGACTCTTTAGAAGTTAGTCAATTTAGCCAGTTTAAGATATTGCAGTGCGTGTATAGTGTGTTTTTTACAGAAACAGCACATTCACAACGCAAGTTACACATATTATGACCAGAAGTGTAACTTAGTTAAAGTTCACCTGTTCATTCGGTTCATTGTCTGTGCAGATGCAAGTAATAATATTAGATATATGTTGTGGATATAGTGATTATTTTCATGTATAAATAAGATGTGTATGAGTGAAGTAATTAACCTGTTTTAATGCTGTTCATTTTGGCCGAATTCAGTGTGTTCAACAAGTGCAGCTCAAGTGGGGAAATTCAGGGTGAGAAATGAATTTATTTGCCCACCAGCCACAGTGGAGGGTGAATGCCCAATTTTACCAGCCACTTTGATGTCAAAAATATATAGAATTTGAACACCATATTATTATTATTTTTATCATAATGCTAATTTTGCAACATGCAAACAGAGGCTAAAGAGTAGACAAGCACAGAAGATAAACTTCTTGTTCAAGCAGTATTTCTGAGGCTGTACTGAATTATGAAGACACACATGATAAATCATCTAATGTTGTTGCATGTCATTTGCTATGTACTGTATGGTAATATATAAAGCCACAAATATTTGTAATTGAGAAATGTCAAAATAAATTTAACCCGCAGGATTTAATTCACAATGCATTTAAAACATGATCTAAACTCAGAGCACCTCCTGAGATGGACTGAGATCATTTGCAGCATTTTCATAGATGACACTATGCAGGTCGTCCCCGGGCTCGCCAGCCACAGTAGATGAGCAAAAGTGCACGCCACAAGGCATGATCCGTATCTAAAAAATCTGTTTATTGAAGAAGATTTATCAAGATGTTGCAGTATTTTTTGTAGTCAACTAAATATTTTATTTGTGGTCATGATGTATCTTTTTAGTTTCGTATTCATTATCATTGACGAAATCAAAGAACCCTTCATCAACAGAAGTTTTCGTCATTGATTTCATTGTCAAGATAAACACTGATTGAAATAATGCAAAAAAATGAAATCAAGTTGATAAGAATCATAATAAATGTCTCCCTCAAAGTATACGTCATCGAGCTAAACTATTATTGTCCAAGGTCGACTAACATGACTTTTAAACTCCCATAATCTGCAGGTTGAGACTTTGTACTATTGTTTGTGTGATCAGAACACACATCAATATTTTAACATTACAAAGAAAGTAGTAACCATTGTAACCATTGCAGCTTTTAGTATTAAGGAAATAACAGTACATTCTTTACTTTTGCAATACAAAGTAAAAGTGAAATTAATTACTTTAAATATCTATTCAATAATATCTGAGGTGACAAAAGATCATTAAAGAGAATGCAAGAATGGTGACATCAATCTCACAAGCATTTATGTAGTAATGTGAAAATAAAACCAAGAAACACTTTTATTTTACCTGAAACGTGTTTTCATTCCAGTGTGTTGGTACATTCATAGACTGATCTCTCTTCTCGAGCACACAGGTTTGTTCTTGTACGTCTGATCTGGGCAGCAGTTCGGGACTTAATCACACAATGAAGAGAATCAGACACAAACATACACTGAAATTAATATTAGGTATTGAACTGAGTGATATGTCATCTTGCTGGCCTATGAAAAAAAAATCAGTTTTCATATTTCAGCTCTGTAGGTTCATACAATGTGAGTGAAAAGTAATCAGACCTTTGTAGCTCCAAAAATCACGTAAAACTTAAAAGTAATCCATATGATTTCAGTGGCAATACAATATGTGTGTGTAAGAAACAGATCAAAACGTAAGTCAGTTTTACTCTGAATCACCACTTTTATTTTCAGATGTGAAAGTGAAATTAAACAGGCACCACATGTGACTTTCAGATGTAAAAGTGAAAGTGGAGATTTAGAGTAAAATGACTTACATTTTGAAGGTGAGTAAATGAGAGAATTTGGATTTTTAGGTGAATTATTGAATCCAGTGTGATATTACTTATCTTTCACTGTTTGTCAATCTACAGTATGTGACTCCAGAAGTCATCAACACACATTCCCCTTAAACTAATTATACATGGAGATGATGAACAATCTCAGAAATGAATCATACAAACATGTAAAACTCAAAGTGGAAAGTATAAACTACACTCAAAAACTTTCACTATCATCAGGTTTTCTGAATATCCCTGGTTAATATTACTAGAACGATTAAAACGAATAGTAGTGATGTTTCATTTGTGAATTAGTCAGTCTTGAATTAATATTTTATGCAAATTAATCGTTCTTGTTCACCCCCAAAACATAATCCCCATTTTATGAATATTAAAATGATTGAAGACCATACATATAAAAGGACATGAATTATGAATAGAAATAATAATAACTTAATTTATATAGCTCCTTTCAGCAATTCAGCACAAAGTGCTCCACAAAACATCAAATCAAATCACTCTCATTAAAACACAAGTTTAATTCTAAAATGTACAAAGTAGTAAAATGAAGTTTATACAAATCAGTTTTTAATTGAGATCTAAAAACTGACCGATTCAGCAGGTCTAATGTCCCAGGGCAGGCTGTTCCATAATCCTGGGACTTTGGTGCAGATTATGAGATATTTAGGCTTTTCTTAACATTTTTGGTTTAGTAATAATTAAGCCCAATGTGACTCTCCTGCTGTATGTGACTCGAACCGGCGTTTCCAGCATGGGAGGCAGGTGCACTAACAAGGAGTCTAAAGGCTATCTATCAGCTGGCTCCCATTACACTAGCATTAGAGCAAAAATTAAGCAAATGAAAGCCCAAAGTAAACTTCGAGTCTGCATATAGCCAAACACGAGCCTGTCAGTACACTCAATTTGATGTTGCGCGCATACACAGGCATTTGGCGCATGCGCTACGACTGTTATAAGATGCAGGACTATTTCTCTTCATGGATTTAGACACATAAAGATGTCTTTATACTCCATAAGACTCAAGTTACACAAATACAGGTATCTACTGACCTCCTCACACACATTCTCTTGATGTGAAAATGGTGTCAAGACTGTTATGGTGTTTACGTTTTTTAAATGTCTTCAAACTTGAAGTACTTCATACATACATGTCATGTAGACACAGGTGTACATTGATGGGTCCTTAAACAAGCCCTCATAATAAATCTCGGACTGAAAATTACAGCTAGAGTCATATGGATGATGTTTATGCTGACTGTCTGTGATTTTTGGAGCTTCAAAAGGGAAATCGCCATTCACTCGATTTTAAGGACCTGCTGAGATATTTTTCTTCAAATGTGTTCTGGTGAACAAAGAAAGTCATTCACACTTGGGATATCATGAAGGTGAGTAAATAATGAGCAAATGTAAATTTTTGGTATATATATGCATATAGAGGCATATAATCAGTATTGTATCAATTGATAACATTTGTTTAACTGTTATTTTTTACACTGTATTCTTTCTAATCGTCCCTCTGACTGTGATGTACATGTTTATACTGTCAGTCAACATGAGAGTCCTCACCTCACATCAGCACAAGGGGCTCCTGAACTGAATTCAGGTGGAGGCTCCATTGACCGGTCACTCTTCATGGACACACAGCTGGATTCAGGAGATTCTCCATGAATGACACTAAAACACAACAGCAATTAAACACTGTTTTAAAAACTACAAACTCTCACAAACACTCTTTTCCTCTCATCAGTTTCCCAGTTTTACTCTTCCCAATATTTCTCTCTTCTTCAAGGGGGTAATATGTTCTTTTCCAGTGTTTTCATTGTAATTTTATCTTTGAATCAATATTTATTATTTTTAATAACAGTGATCACTTAGAGAAAATGACTACATCTCATTTTACATTAAATTCTTTCCATCTTGAGAATATTTTTGGTTTAGGACAGTGAAAAGCTGCACATTGGAGATTGTAGTTTTCCTGAAGTTTCTCTGTAAAGTTGTGTGCAAACAGTCCTAACATGAGACTTCTGAAATACATGCCAACCAGCTGAACATTGCTGATTCTCACACACCTTGTATGTTTTATGGAAGATGTCATGTTGTTGTTACGTTACACACAGGAACTGTTTGGTCATGTTTAATGCACAGTCCTAGTTCAACATTCAGCAATTTCACTTCTGCTTATTTGATGAAGATATATTTGAGCACATGACCTTACACAGCAGATCTGATCTGAATGCCACCAAAGCTGGAAAGACTTTCAGCTACGACTGAAGAGATTCAAATGTACATGCCAATAAATGCTCAGAATTGATGTACACTATACAATGCAGTGTGCTGCTTTCTGAAAAACTGTTTTCACAATAATTAAATGCTGTGGTCAATCCTCAAAAGGCAAGTGGACAAGCAGAAGCCCACAAATTGTGATCAACTCTGAGCACTAATAAGTCATAATATATGACTCTTTGCATATATTTAATGTTTTTGCCAATAAAAGCCTTTAAAACTTATGAAATGCTTATCATTGTTTTCCAGTATATCATAGAAACGTGAAAAAATAATCTACAAATATTGAAGCAGCAAACTTTGCAAAACATAACATTTATTTCACTACTTTCAATACTTTTGGCCACGACTGTAGTGTTGTGCAGCATATCAGAAATATCTATCAGTGTATTTTATTAAAGCATTGAAATCCTCTGACCTCTTGACCTTCCCTGTGTCTGTCTGTCCACTGAGATCCTTTGTGGAGTCCATGACATCATCTGAACAGTCCACTGAACACCTGTCAACAAACGGGACATCATCTATATTTGTGACGTGTTTATTTGTTCAATACTGACACATATTTGTTTTTATTTGTACTCTAGAATATTCCATTAGAAATGAATCAATGAGGTTCAATTGCAGACTGTCAGCTTTTATGACATGTTAAACATCAGCATAAAGAGAAAACATCAGAAGACTCAACAGAAGAAAACAAAGCAACGTTTCAAGTCAATAGAAGAAATAACATTTCAGTGCCAAGGAAACTGAACACATACTGACAATTCAGATAAAAGAGCAAAAGTCTCAGTATCTGTTTGTTCTGCCGTGATTAATACTGAGATATCTGTTAGATGTCTTACTGTAGCTGATAGTTTGAAAGGTTTATTATTGTTGTCTTGTGAGTTTTGGTTTGTTTAGCAGCAGTTCAGTACTCACCTGTCAAGAACTGTTGATGTTCACTTCCTCTTTACTGACTAGAATATCACCTACAAAATACTTCACAATCAATTTATTGGTTGTTTCTGACAATTCAGTGGCGCAAAAACTGTTGAACTTTTTCTCCATTTGTCTCGTCGTGTAATTTTCTGCTCTTGTCATGAAATGGATCCTGTTTTAATAGTTTCACACGAGGAGGAGTCTGAAAGAGACAAACAACACTTAAAGTTTCAGCAGGTATTTCATGCTCTTAAAGGGATATTTATGCCAAAATTACAAATCTGTCATAATTTCCTCACCCTCATGTTGTTCTAAACCCTTATGACTTTCTTCAGTGGAACACAAACAACTTTAGTCAACATTCACTTTCATTAATGGGGGAAAATATTCAGTGACTGACATCTTAATTTCTTTTTAAGTTAAATGGGTTTGTTACAACATGAGGGTGAGTAAATTATGATAAACTGTTCACTTTTGACTGAATTATCTCTTTAAAGCTTATAAAAGTGCAGTGATAATGTGTGAGATGTGTAAATTCAGCACCGGCTGTTCCTTACAAACCTTCAACTGTGACAGTACTGATGTGTATCTGTGTGTCATTTATTTGACTCATAAAATACTGTCACAGTTGATGGTTTGTGAGGAATAACAGATGCTGAATGTGTCATAAAATAAAGTCTAGTGTTTCCTGTTTGATTCAGATACAGTTTTCAGTTATTTATTAAAATATTGAACACACAATGATTTTAAATCATGAATATCTACATCACACTATGATGAACTAGATTGAATTGATTAAACAGGTGAATATCTGCACAACATTCATATTAAATCATTGTCTCTTACACACATGGATCTCTTCAGTAACTCAATCACTTTATTTCTCAGTAATTTCAGTGTCAGACACAAAGATCTGAACAAAACTGCAATCAAGTGTTTGTGACTGGATCTCTGACTGCGGTGCGTCTTGAATTTACAACGCAACACTTGAGGATATCTGAACAGCTGATGAAACATTTACTTCAGGTAAGAAACTTCAGTTCAAGTGTGTCATTTCTGCACCACTAGTGTCACTAAACTGAACTACAAAAATAAACTTGTTTACAAACTGTGTTTTTCAAACACTCTCCTCCGTCTACCATTGATCAATCAAACAGATAGTCCCGTCCCAAAGTCATGCCATTGGTCGAGTCAACGTCGTTGTTGTGTGGAGCTGGACGGGTCGCTCAAAACAAACAGTGTTTTGTTGTTGTGTCAAAGAGAAGTGCAAATGTGTTTCCTACAGATGACTTACTTTTAGTTTTCTCTGCACAATAATCTGAGATAGGAGAAAGTATTTTAACATCTAAATAATTACACACTTCTGCTTTAAACAAAGTTAACAAAGAAAATAATCACATACACAGAAAATAAGTTCAGTCACAGCATCAATGACAAACAGTGTCAGGATTTTGCTCTACAATGTCATATAAACTTCTACTTCTGTTCCTGTCTCGTCTGATAAATAAATGTGATGATCTGGGGGATGCAAACTTTAGTTTGACTGAGAATGAACAGAGGAAATCCCATTATAAATCTCCCACAGTTTTCAAAGCATCAAATCAACCTCTAGTCTGCCAAAATGTGCACATGCTTTTTTAACATTTATAAGTTACTTATTTAGATGTCAAACTTGCGGAAAAACTACTGCAAGCATTTAAACACTTTCAACAAACTAGAGTTGCAATTAATTAATAATTTATCACAAATATTTAATGAATAAAGAAAAACATTTGCTAAAAATCTCAATTCAAGTTCAATCTCAATATCTATAAAAACGTTCATATTGAATCGTCCTACTGCAAACAGCTCAAACATTAAAAACTAAATATGAGCAATTATTTCCAGACAGATAATGACACATAATTTACCATCCTGAATAAGGGATTGCGTCTCGCTCCATTAAGATTTATATACTTCATGTGATGTCGGCACTTTAAACAGCAGATTGTGTTTATCTATTGCTTAGAAAGAAAAGGGTCTGTTTTAAAACCGATTCAAATATTAAACTAAACACAAAAATGACAAAAGAAATGTGTGAAAGCAACATCAATGCTGCACGTGCTAACAGAAATTACAGTCATGTCAACAAACACATGATGCAACACTCCCCAAATTACATTAAGATCTACAAACATTAATCGTATAACTGGGGGTTTGGGAAGATGTATGTAACCCAGGTCATTAACTCGGGTCACTGATATTAATAATTAGTATTATTTTATTTATATCGATATAAAACTAATAGTAAGAAAATAACATGAAGTAAAATTTATTTATTCTATTATAAATAATCCCAAAGAAAGAAAAAGTTCCTAAGCTGATTTCTGATTGGTGAGGTGAAAGGTTAGCTCCGCCTCTCTTGAAAAGTTTTCCGAAGATCGCGTACAAGCAGAAATTAATGAGAGACACGAGAGATTACGAACAACACGAGTGAGAGCAGATGCGATTGAGTGATTTGAGTGAGAACAAACTGTTTAATAGTCCAGCAATAGATTATTAACAAGCGAGAAATAGATTTATGAGATATTAATTCTTTAGAAAGCTCACGCTTTAAGGGTGCGCTGTGAATCTGAACGCGGAGAAGAAAACACACTGACGTGATAGGATCAATCTTCAAATATTTTTCCTTGAGAAACTATTTTTTTTGTTTTTTTGGTTCTCTGATTTATATTTCCCCTTGGTGAGTACCAATTTCTTTATAAGAAATGTTTTTAGGTAATGTGCATACTGTTTTTTTTTTTTTTTTGGAATATTAATGTGAAAAATACATTTGAAAAAGTGATAAGTGATGTATAAAATGTTTGAAAATGCTTTACGTGTCTTCTAATACAATCTGTGAGTGCATATAGTTATGTCTAAATGTTTGAAAGACGTATTTGTTGAGATTATATATTTTTTTTTCTATTGTGAAGTGTGTGCCATGCGGTGCTAGCTTTGCTAGGTCTGTACATAGACTCAAGTGTGTCAATCAAGCACATGGTGACTAGCATGTATGTGTGCCTATATCTAAATAATTGAAACATGTTGGTAATTTGAAACTGTTTATTGGAATGAGTTACTGATGATTGTTTTGGCTTTGTTTTTGCAAGGCCGGGTTTTTTTTGTTTTTTCTCTTGTGTTTTATTTTTCTCTTTGGTGAGTGTCTGAGAAATTGCTGCTGAGATTCCAATTTCTGTCCTGCTGTGGAGTTCCTGTCCTTGGTTGGACTGGCGAGCCATCCCATCATCTGGTACCTGGAAATGAAGCAAAAAGAGTTGTGAAAGTTGTGAGAAAAGAGTTTTCGGATTGGGTAGGAAAGAACTGCATACATTTCGTTTTTCTCAAGTTTTCCTTGATTTCCCTTAAGTTTTTTTTTCTTCTTCATGGACTGAACTGTGATCATTTTTCGTGAACATTCCTACTCAGTAATTTTTTGGGGGGGGGGGGAATTTGAAAAAAAAAAAAGACATTGAACTTGAAATTGAGACACTGTGGATGAATTTCAGAAATTGAATTTTTGACTCTGTGTTACTGTCATCAATTTGTATTTTTTTTTTGTTGTTTTTCTTTCATTCCCTCAAATTTTTTTCCTTTTTTTTTTTTTTTAAAAAAAAAAGGATACAACTCATGCAAAGTACCAAACAAAGAGAAAACCAAATACACTTACCTTTTCATTAATTAGCTGCATTCCAGTGGTCTGAGTGGTTCATTTGTTTTATTCTTTCTTATTATCATCTTTGCAAATTTTTGCTTCAGCGAGTCGATCCAACTCTTCTGATTCTGGTCCATAGTTTTGATTTTATAGGATCTAGTAACTGAGCCGTGTGCTACATAAAACGTGGCGAGCCAGCCAGGAGCAAAATTACAGCAAAGTGTACATATAAAACAACTTGATAATCACAAATAGACAATAAAGAGTCTAAGAGAAAAGTAAGAAGAAAACATTTAAGCCTGCTTGTTCCGTAGAATAACAGTTAAAACAGACAGAAATGGAAGTAGTGAAACGTGAAGACATTAACGTTCGGAGAGCAGTCATTGTAAGTGGTTTAACCCTTTCTGACTCAGATTTAGAGATAGAAGACTGCCTGCTAAAATATGGATCCATCAAACGCAATGTACTCATTGACGATCCCAAGTCAGAGTATCACCACAGTGCTATTGTGGAATTCTCACATGAGTCTGCCATGCACAATTTGGAAGCCTCACTGCCCTTGACTATCAGAAGCACACTAAACGCTAATGTTGTATTCCATATACGCAGCTTGAGAAGTGTATATCCTTCTGCAACAAGTGACAACATTACTGAGGGGTATTTGGAAGAACTAAAGGCCATCGCCCGAGACAGTGGAATAACCGTCCAGGAAGTGCTTCAATGTGAGCTGCAAAAGATCTCCGCACTGATGTTTCCAGAAAATGAATCCACGAGAACTGAGCAAGAAATTGTACAGCCTGCAAATGACAGCGGTATGCATGTGAGTACCCCTCCACACTTGAATCAAGAATACCAACCATCTGCTAATGTGCAACAGGGGCAAGCAGAAACAACAGTAATGTCCTCACCAGGGATCTCACCACTACTGAGTGTTCCAACCCAAGAACCTGAAAACCCAGCCAAGGGGAGCACCCTAGCACAGTCCTCTCATAACATACGGAGTTCTGACGCCAGTGTTGCAGAGACTATGTCCTTGAACCTACCTGTTAGTGCTTTGAGTCCACCAGGAATCCAAGGAGTAGTGATGGAGCATGTGGTAAAGACCAGTGAATCCTTGTCCTCTTCGCATGCTACTTTCCGACTGAAACCCTTTTCAGGAAGAATCCCTCGCCCAAGCCATGAACCAGACTTCGACACCTGGCGTGCGAGTGTGGATTTCCTACTGAATGACAAGTCTCTCTCTGATCTACACAAGACTGGGAAGATTCTCGACAGCCTACTGCCTCCAGCCTCGGATGTCGTCAAACACATCGGTCCATATGCCCTGCCACTAGAGTGTTTGGAACTGTTGGAGTCTGTATATGGCTCAGTGGAAGATGGAGATGAATTGTTTGCAAAGTTCATTGGCACCTTGCAAAATCAAGGGGAAAAATCCTCCACCTACCTTCACCGTCTTCATGTAATGCTCAGTGTTGCAATTAGACGAGGTGGTGTTGCTGAAGCTGAACGGAACCGTTGCCTTCTCAAGCAATTTTGCAGAGGTTGCTGGGACAATAACCTAATCACTGAGTTGCAGCTGGAAGGAAAGAGAGTAACATCCCCTTCTTTCGCTGAGTTGGTGGTTCTCATTCGTACTGCAGAAGACAAACAGACTTTAAAAGAAGAAAGGATGAGGAAGCATCTCGGACTAACCAGACACATTCTACTGTTCCAATTAAAGTACGAACAGCAACCCATCAACAGGTTGTGTGCTGCAGTGATGTATCTGAAGATTCCACTGACGAGGTGCCAGGGCAGTCAAGTGAAAAGCCGAAGTCAGCCAAGTCCAAAAGCAAAGCTGAAAAGTCTGGTCGAAACCCTGAAGAAGGAGGTTGCAAAACTCCAAGCCCAGATCTCTGCGATGAAACCACAGCCAGTTCGTAAAGAAAAGCTCAGTCCTACTGTTGAGGAATTCTCTGAATTGAGGCAGAAGATAGCTGAACTTCAAGCTCATCTTGTCCCAAAAGTGCAGAGGGAATATCGAGAGTCTCCAGTTCTGAGCACTTTTCCTGAAAAGTATCGACCCAAGCCGATGGAACCTGAGATGGATAGAAATTCAAGACACACATGGCAACCGCACAGCAGACCACGTCCTGGTTATTGTTTCCATTGTGGAGAGGATGGACATCTTGCCGTTAACTGCGGAAATGACCCAAACCCTCGCAAGGTTGAAGAGAAGCGTCGTGAGTTAAGAGAGCGACAAATCAAATGGGATCTGCAGAACCTCTCTCATCCTGTGCAGTTAAACTGAAATCCGTCTCAGTTGCAGGGCGAACGGAGACGGGAAGACGAGAACAATGCCCTAAGAGGAATGAATATCTGTTACAGCAGCATGCACATGAACCTCTATGTCGTGAATTACCTACCGGATTAGTAGGGACCAGGTGCACCACCAGGATTCGAATTGAAGGGAGGGAAGTGAACTGCCTTCTGGATACCGGGTCGCAGGTGACAACCATTCCCAAGTCCTACTATGATAAATACCTGTGCAAGAACCCCATGAAATCCTTGGAGCATCTTCTTGAAGTAGAGGGAGCCAACGGACAAGCTGTACCCTATTTGGGTTATGTCGAGCTCAACTTAAAGTTTCCCGAAAGTTTCCTGGGGGTGGAAGCCGAGGTCCCGACGCTAGCTCTGATCGTCCCAGACCTGACAAACATACCACAGATTCTAATTGGTACCAACTCGCTTGATGTGTTATATGCAAATTGCACTCAGGGGGGCACGGGTGCTATCAAGTCACTTTCTTATGGCTATCAAGCTGTGACAAATGTGCTGCAGAAGAGGAAATTGCACGCTTCCAGTGGAACTGTGGGATGTGTGAAGTTGAAAGGGAATCAACCAGTTGTACCGGCAGGGTGCACTGTAGTTCTGGATGGACTAGTCCAGGTGAGAGGTCCACTTTTTGAAAAATGGGTCATAGTGGAGCCGCCTACAACGGTTTCCTTACCTGGTGGTCTTATGGTGGCAAGTTGTCTGCACAGCCTACCTTCAAGGCAACGCTTTGCTCAGTTGCCAATAGTAGTGAAGAATGACACCCAAACTGATCTAGCAATTCCCTCGAAGGCTGTGATAGCTGAAATCCATGCAGTCCAGCGAGTGATAGAAAAAGATTCTTCTAAAGCGGATACTGGACATGAGGAGACAGAGCCACCTCTGTCAAAGATTTCAATTGACTTTGGAGAGTCTCCATTAACGCCAGAGTGGAAAGCGAGAATAACATCACTGCTGAATTCGATGCCTGATGTGTTTGCATTACACAATCTGGACTATGGACATACCGATCATGTGAAACACAGAATAAAGCTCAGTGATGAGACACCATTCAAGCATCGAGCCAGACCAATTCACCCTCAAGATGTGGATGCGGTCAGGAAACACCTGCAAGAACTTCTTGAAGCTGGCGTAATCAGAGAATCAGAATCCCCATTCTCATCTCCCATAGTTGTGGTACGAAAAAAAAACAACTCCGTGCGATTGTGTATAGATTTCAGGAAATTAAACTCTCAGACAATCAAGGATGCATACGCCCTTCCTAACCTGGAAGAAGCTTTCTCAGTCTTGACCGGCTCAAGATGGTTTTCAGTCCTCGACCTAAAGTCGGGCTATTATCAAATTGAAATGGAAGAGTCTGATAAACATAAGACCGCTTTTGTATGCCCATTAGGATTCTGGGAATTTAACGGGATGCCACAAGGGATAACAAATGCACCTAGTACGTTTCAAAGGTTGATGGAACGTTGTATGGGAGATCTCAATCAGAAAGAAGTGCTGGTGTTCATTGACGATTTAATAGTCTTTTCGAGAACTTTGGAAGAACATGAAGCTCGTCTGAAAGAAGTTCTCAAAAGGTTGTGTGAGTTCAAGCTAAAGCTTTCACCTGAGAAGTGCAAGTTCTGCCAAACCTCTGTCAAGTATTTAGGCCACATAGTTTCGCAGAGTGGAGCTGAAACTGATCCAGCGAAAGTGGAAGCCCTCAAAACCTGGCCAAGGCCGAAAACGCTTAAGGAGCTCAGAGCTTTCCTCGGATTCTCTGGTTATTACCGAAGGTTTGTGCAAGATTATTCGAAAATACTGAAGCCTCAATGATCTCACTGCTGGGTATCCTCCGTTGCAGAAAGGTCGCAAGAAAAAAACAGACGAAGCAAAACAGTATTTCAGTCCGAAGGAAGAGTTTGGTGAAAGATGGACGCGAGAATGTCAAAGGGTCTTTGATGTCATTACGAAACTAACTTCTGCTCCAGTATTGGGATTTGCCGACCCCAAACTCCCGTATGTGCTCCACACGGACGCCAGTACCACCGGGCTTGGTGCAGCATTATAGCAAGACGGACAGATGAGAGTCATCGCATATGCAAGTCGAGGACTTACCAGGAGTGAAGTAAAGTACCCTGCCCACAAATTGGAGTTTCTAGCATTGAAATGGGCTGTGACCTCTAAATTTAATGATTATTTGTATGGGGCTACTTTTACGGTGATAACAGACAGCAACCCATTGACTTACATCTTGTCTTCCGCCAAGTTAGATGCCACCAGTTATAGGTGGTTGTCAAGTCTGTCAACATTCACATTTAAGATAAAGTACAGAGCTGGGAGTCGAAACCAGGATGCAGACGGGTTATCCCGAAGACCACAGGAGGAAGTTCCAGATGACCTGGAAACACAAAAAGAAATGGAAAGGATTAGAAAATTTACTCACCAACACCTAACCGAAGACACATCGCAGGTCGTTTCTGCCGAAGCCGTAGAAGCGATCTGTGAACGTCATCATCTTGGTCAATTGAATGGTCAGCCTGAATCCTTTCATCTTCCAGTGACTTTAGTAGAATCCCTTGCTATAGATGTGGACGCTTTACCACAAGCTTTTCAACAAGAGGATACTTACCAACGTACAGAGATTTCCCATTTGTCTGAAGAAGAACTGAGAAAAAGACAGAGAATGGATTCGGAAATTGGAGTAGTTATCAGACAGTTGGAATCAAATGACAAGCCCTGTTTTAAGACCAGTCCACCTGAATTGATTCCATGGTTCAAAGAGTGGAGCCGGTTGGAGTTGAGAAATGGAATACTTTTCAGGAGAATTCAAAAGCAAGGAGTTTCGTCGTACCAGTTAGCATTACCTGCTTATTTTCGTTCTACTGTCTTAAGGGAGCTCCACGATGACATGGGTCATATGGGACTCGAACGGACTCTCGATCTTGTACTATCAAGGTTCTTCTGGCCTAAAATGACCGCAGCAGTAGAAAAGAAGATCAAAACCTGTGAGCGTTGTGTTCGACGAAAGACTCTGCCAGAAAAAGCTGCTCCATTGATGAACATCAAGACTAGTAGACCGTTAAAGCTAGTTTGCATGGATTTTCTGTCAGTGGAACCTGATCTGAGTAACACAAAAGATATCCTAGTGATCACTGACCATTTCACTAAATATGCTGTCGCTGTGCCAACGCGGAACCAGAAAGCTCAGACAGTGGCCAAGTGTCTATGGGATAATTTTCTGGTGCATTATGGGTTCCCAGAAAGGCTTCACAGTGATCAAGGCACTGATTTTGAGTCTCGCACAATTAAGGAACTGTGTAAATGTGCTGGGATATCCAAGACTAGAACTACCCCATATCACCCGAGAGGTAATCCAGTTGAACGTTTCAATCAAACACTGCTACAAATGTTGGGAACCTTGAGCAACAGAGAAAAGGCAAAATGGAAAGATTATGTCAAACCACTTGTCCATGCCTATAATTGCACTAAGAGTGATGTGACTGGATTCTCCCCATACGAACTAATGTTTGGGAGACAACCTCGACTACCGGTTGACCTGGCTTTTGGGTTGCCAGTTGATGGCTCATCTGAATCCCATTCTCAGTACGTACAAGGTCTCAAGAAGCGACTTGAAAGCTACAAGGTTGCAATGACGAATGCTGAAAAGGTAGCAGGACGAAACAAGAGGAGGTATGACAAGCGTGTTACTGCCTCGGTTGGTGACCGTGTATTGGTGAAAAATGTTCGCCTGAAAGGAAAGCATAAGTTAGCGGATAAGTGGGAATCTGATGTTTACCTTGTGATCAAGAAGGCAGGAGACTTACCTGTTTACACGGTGACTCCAGAAAAAAAGAATGGACCTCTGAGGACTCTGCACATGGATCTGCTGTTGCCCTGTGGATTCCTGTCGACACCTGATGAGCCTGTTGAGAGGAAAGTAATTCGCAAACCCAGAACCAGAGCCAGATGTGCTGAAGAATCTGAAGAGTTTGAGAGTGTAAATGAGTGTTCAGAGTCAGATTATGACCCAGCAGACCATTATGTTCCCGAAAGGTTTTTTGAGGTTGAAACCAGGATTCTCCCAAATCCAGGATTCATATCTTTCACTGGAGATAGGAGAACAGTCCACTTACCTAGAGCTGAAGCTGTGGCTGAAAAGGAGGAAGGATGTTTTATCCCGAAAGAACCCGCTGAAATAAATGGGAACTTGCCTGATGTGGAATCCTCCAATGTGCAGAAGGTTGATCATCCTACTTCAGAGGAGTCGGTAGAAGGGAGCCCAACAGATCTGCCTGAAGTTGAAGTTCTTGACGAAAGTTCAGTTGACGAATCTGGAAAAGAAATTGAACCGGTGAGGAATTGTGAGAAATTAGATGCTGAGGGTGGACAGTCATCTGGAAATTCACACAAAGAAGGAAGTATCCTTTTCCCTCAAAAAGAAACTGCCACTCCTTGTGACTCTCAAGATAATCAGAGTGAATTAACTGAAACTGGAGGAGGTCTTCGACGTTCAAAGAGACAATGTGAACCCCCCAAAAGACTTCAGTACCCGCAATTGGGTAATCCCCTTAGTTTAGTTATCCAATCCTTGCTATCAAGTCTGAGTACTGCGATAACTACCTCTTTGGAAGACCCTTCGAAGTGACTCTGATAGAAATTATCTTAGTATGAGCATGCAGAGGGACCTGCATACATTCAGGAGGGGAGAGTGTAACCCAGGTCATTAACTCGGGTCACTGATATTAATAATTAGTATTATTTTATTTATATTGATATAAAACTAATAGTAAGAAAATAACATGAAGTAAAATGTATTTATTCTATTAAAAATAATCCCAAAGAAAGAAAGTTCCTAAACTGATTTCTGATTGGTGAGGTGAAAGGTTAGCTCCGCCTCTCTTAAAGTTTTCCGAAGATTGCGTACAAGCAGAAATTAATGAGAGACACGAGAGATTACGAACAACACGAGTGAGAGCAGATGCGATTGAGTGATTTGAGTGAGAACAAACTGTTTAATAGTCCAGCAATAGATTATTAACAAGCGAGAAATAGATTTATGAGATATTAATTCTTTAGAAAGCTCACGCTTTAAGGGTGCGCTGTGAATCTGAACGCGGAGAAGAAAACACACTGACGTGATAGGATCAATCTTCAAATATTTTTCCTTGAGAAACTTTTTTTTGTTTTTTTGGTTCTCTGATTTATATTTCCCCTTGGTGAGTACCAATTTCTGTATAAGAAATGTTTTTAGGTAATGTGCATACTGTTTTTTTTTTTGGAATATTAATGTGAAAAATACATTTGAAAAAGTGATAAGTGATATATAAAATGTTTGAAAATGCTTTACGTGTCTTCTAATACAATCTGTGAGTGCATATAGTTATGTCTAAATGTTTGAAAGACGTATTTGTTGAGATTATATTTTTTTTTTTCTGTTGTGAAGTGTGTGCCATGCGGTGCTAGCTTTGCTAGGTCTGTACATAGACTCAAGTGTGTCAATCAAGCACATGGTGACTAGCATGTATGTGTGCCTATATCTAAATAATTGAAACATGTTGGTAATTTGAAACTGTTTATTGGAATGAGTTACTGATGATTGTTTTGGCTTTGTTTTTGCAAGGCCGGGTTTTTTTTTTTTTTTCTCTTGTGTTTTATTTTTCTCTTTGGTGAGTGTCTGAGAAATTGCTGCTGAGATTCCGATTTCTGTCCTGCTGTGGAGTTCCTATCCGTGGTTGGACTGGCGAGCCATCCCATCATCTGGTACCTGGAAATGAAGCAAAAAGAGTTGTGAAAGTTGTGAGAAAAGAGTTTTCGGATTGGGTAGGAAAGAACTGCATACATTTCGTTTTTCTCAAGTTTTCCTGGATTTCCCTGAAGTTTTTTTTTCTTCTTCATGGACTGAACTGTGATCATTTTTCGTGAACATTCCTACTCAGTAATTTTTTTGGGGGGGAAATTTGAAAAAAAAAAAAAAAAAGACATTGAACTTGAAATTGAGACACTGTGGATGAATTTCAGAAATTGACATTGGTAATTTGACTCTGTTACTGTCATCAATTTGTATTTTTTTTTGTGTTGTTTTTCTTTCATTCCCTCAAATTTTTTTCCTTTTTTTTTTTTTTAAAAAAAAGGATACAACTCATGCAAAGTACCAAACAAAGAGAAAACCAAATACACTTACCTTTTCATTAATTAGCTGCATTCCAGTGGTCTGAGTGGTTCATTTGTTTTATTCTTTCTTATTATCATCTTTGCAAATTTTTGCTTCAGCGAGTCGATCCAACTCTTCTGATTCTGGTCCATAGTTTTGATTTTATAGGATCTAGTAACTGAGCCGTGTGCTTACATGTATTTTGTTTAAAACACTTTACACTAAAACCAACAATGTTTAGTCAAACTTTAATGTCAATCTTGTGTATGAGTGAGAAAAAAAAACGAGGCAGCAACAATGAATTGAAAATGAGTCACACCTGCAGCTTATTATGAAAGAAACATTTCACACATCTGCTCACAGACACGATTTCATAGTTGAAGTTAAATGATGGGATGCTTAATAAAGTTTCACCCCGAGCTGAGGTTCATTGAAGAACATGTTCACCAGGATTTTAACATTGTCACTCTTTAGGGGCTTTCACCCAAATTTAACACCACAGAATTTGCTGTGTGTGGACAAACTATCCAAATATACAAATCAGATGTTTTTTTTTTATTTTTGTCTTTTTATAACATTCTTCCTTGCCAACATGGAATCACTAAATCTTTAAATAATAAATGATAGTAATCCTATAAGGTCATTTCTTTCTTTCAGAATCAAAATGTGTCTGAACCTGATCTGAACTGGATTTTACACAAACAGGACTGACAGATGAACTGTTAAAAAATACATTTATATTTACAGAGAAAATAGTTTAATTGAACATTAATAATTTTTATAAGTGTTCAATTCTAATACAAATACATTTATTCACAACAAATTTACATTTTCAGCAAATATTGCTTATTGAAAAAAATATATTTGACTTATAAAGTTGTTTAAAACGGTTATTTCAGTTTATGGTAAACGTTTGGCAGCCGTTTCTGTCATGCATTTACTGTTATTTTACAGTGATGGACAACCAGAAAGCCAGACGATGATTGAACACGACGTGTGCATCATTTGCTCAAGCAGTTCTGCATCTTCCTTTAACTCGACTCGTGCTGTGATTGAAGCTGATGCATCGCTCCAAAGAGTTCATTGATTTGTGCAACTCTAACACGAGTCATCCCTTTAAACACCGCGAGAGGTGTCCTAATGGTCAAAGACGTCTATCTAGCTCATGTTTACATGGGCCAACAATTATAAAAAGCACAATATCAATAGCAGCATCGATATTCCCGGTGGTGGTTAATGTAATAAAACAAACATTAAGAACTCCCGTTGTCACATTTGTCACAGGCCGGCTCATAGCCTGTGGCAAAATGAGGGGACACAAACAATAGGTATAGGCCAATCCAAAAGAGTTCTTTATTGTAAACCAAAAACTATTAACTTTAACAAAGGAAAAAGAATGAGGTGTGACAATGTCATAATGTAAGGTGTATGTAAAGTGCAGGGATGCGTGAATCTGTGTGTGTGAACATGACTGAATGAAAACTAAGTAAAACTACAAAGGAACAAACAAAACAGGATCATACCTGGAGGAGTGGAGAGAGACAGAGCGAGTTGTTAGTGAGGCAGTTTAAATACCTTGAGCCCAGGTGGCTCCAATCAAAAACGACCCTCCCGTGTCTGCAGGAGGAACCGCCCCTGCAAGGCAGAGGAGGGGCCGTGACACATTTCACACAGAATGGCATATAAAACATAGTAAGCTGAGGTATTTTCATTTAATTGTGGGATCTCACGTATTAGCTGACTCGCAAACATTATATACAGCATGTTTCTTTCGTTGATTAAGATTTGCAAAACATTAATTTTGTATTTTACAACATTAAAAATAAACAGATCAAGTACCACAGCTGTCACCTGAAACACAAAATTTCATGCATACTGATAGCGACACCTGGTGGCCGAGGCTGGAACAGGTGCATGAAGAAGTTTACCGTCTGTTAGAGGTGAGAGTGATTGTATATATGGAATAGTATATAAAATGTCAATAATGGTGTAATCTCTGATAATATATGGTTGTGTCTCTCTCCTGTGGTCTTCTGCACAGAGGGTAAAAATCCAGCCAAAAGAGTATATTAAATGGCTTCTGACGTTAACTAACTTCACAAAGTTAAACTAAAGATATGGATCCATTTTGTCTTAAGACAATAAATGCAAGAGCTCATTCCAAAATCTTACAAGTATTACATATCAAAAGGCGAGACGTGAGGATATTAAAAATAATTCTGTTAAACTGCATCAGGGATTTTTAAAATTGGAAGTATCCTCACCTGTAGCACTGGCTGACTACATGAGGTAAGGGTAGCCTCATTGTGAAGTGACTGATTTATGACCTCAGACAAAAATTAAATAACATTATTACATTATAACATCATTGATTACTTATTATTAAATATATATGTTACATTTAAAACTTATTTGTGTTTATGTATGCGTGTCTATAAACTCATTTTATTGCATTTTATAAATTAAAGTAAGTTTTGCATTGTACCAATTGCATAAAAAACGTTTATGAAAAAACAAAAACAGCTAAAGTGGGCATATAAAAAAGAGACAAATTCTTACCTTTGACTGTGTGCAGAAATAGTCTGGACATATGTTCTCTTTTTCTAAGAAATGTTTATAGGTCCTCCTTCTATTTGAAACCTGACATATTAAATGAGATATGTGTCAGAGTTACACTATAGCCTACCTCTTTAAATATTAAGTAAAAGCGTTTAGCCTTATAAAGGTAAAAATAATAACAACTTCATCAACAACAACAATAATAATAATAATAATAATTACCTTTTTTTAATATACTTGGTTGCCCTTGGTTCAGGGTCATCGTTGATTATATATGTTTTGTACTTCCTTTTTGTACGATTCATAATGGACCTCTAACTTAACGATTTGTAAATTCTCCTTTAATTATCTCTGCAACATTGGCCCAAATTTCGGTCAAATTTTGAATACAAACCAGCCAATGACGTGAAGGCGCATGAGCTAATGTCACGTAATTGGTCAAGTTACCATAACGACTAATTTAGTAACGATTCAACGAAATTTTGTGTGCATTTGCATCCTGACGCATTAAGGTAAATATTTCTAAAATATTCACATACGTTTTGATAAAACGATAAATGTAAAAGAAAAAGACGTCCGTTCTTCGATTTCTGTTGAGTTGTAATTTGCACTTTAATTTACTGAAACTAACGTTACTTCGACTTGTTCAGCAACTTGTGACATTTGTGCACTGAAAAAACTGATTCTGACCCTTTGTAAATGTTACATGTTTTTATCTGGTTAATTTCACTGATTTTATTGTGTTATTTAATCCTACTTATTTTTTATTAGTAATTTTCAAATTCACGGCTCTTGTTTAAAACAAGTTAATTTCATTCAATTAAAAGTAATTAGAAAAAAATACGTTTAATTTAATTTCCATATACTGTCCGTTCTGCGCATGTGCAGACCCATTTTTTTCTGAAGGCGCCAAGGAAGGCAGTGATATTGTACGTGACGCGCTCTTTTGAATGCTGCATCCAGCTCTACATTTTCGGTAAGTAAGCAATTTAGAATCATTGGTGTGTTATATTTGTTACTTGAACAGGGTTCTGTTTACACTTTAAAACATTTGATATAAAAAATATGTGTTTAGCTAATGCTAAGTTTGTGTTTTTTATATAAATTACATTAGCTAAGGTTACAGCGACTAGCTTAACGTGAGTTGTGTAAGAAGTTAACTTTAGCGTAAGTGTAAACGCGTGGTGAATTCAGTGTTTGTCTTGTTAGACTTAACAGTTTTTATTAATAATTTTCAAATTCACCGCTCTTGTTTACAACAAGTTAATTTCATTCAATTAAAAGTAATTAGAAAAAAATACGTTTAATTGAATTTCCATATACTGTCCGGTCTGCGCATGTGCAGACCCATTTTTTTCTGAAGGCGCCAAGGAAGGCAGTGATATTGTACGTGACGCGCTCTTTTGAATGCTGCATCCAGCTCTACATTTTCGGTAAGTAAGCAATTTAGAATCATTGGTGTGTTATATTTGTTACTTGAACAGGGCTCTGTTTACACTTTAAAACATTTGATATAACAAATGTGTTTAGCTATGCTAAGTTTGTGTTTTTTATATAAATTACATTAGCTAAGGTTACAGCGACTAGCTTAACGTGAGTTGTGTAAGGTTAGTAAGTTAACTTTAGCATAAGTGTAAATTCTAAAGTCTTAATTGTAGCTTCACATTCCTTGCTGTCTAGGCTTGTACTTAGACTGGCCAAGCCTAACGTTACATTAACTTTATTCCTAACTGGCTGTAAGCATGTTTTCTAATCTTGTCAATGTGTTAACATTAGGACAAAATACACCTGTGAAATCATGTTGGTAAAAGGTGGTTAATGTGCACTGACGGCAAGAGTTTAACGTTAACGTTATGCTTCTACGTAATGGTAGGCCTAGGTAAAGTTAGTTGCCTGAATTTACCATGGAATTAACCGTTTCTTTAAAAGTTTTTATTTTTTTCCACACCCGTAGACCCGCCCCTACTCTGCCGCAGACTGGCTCCGATTGCCGTGACATTTTTTTTGACAAGCCTGTCACTCCACTTGCGCAAACCTAACCAACGAAGCAACGAACACTAGCCAAGCAGAGGCAGGTCTTTGCAGAATGCGGGTTGGAAAAAAAACAAACTTCTCTTCACTTCATTTTTTTCAAGCTTTCTTGCCTGGGCTTAAGGAGGTTGAAAATCTGACTCCCTGCTGAGGCATGGTTAGGGATCACACTAGATGCGCGTCTTTCTGGCTTAACCGTGCCTGTGCCCACCTCTTTAAGGCCTTTTCACACAGGAAGCGATTTTCGCACCTCGTAATTCATTTACAATGAGAGACGAGCATGTAGGAAGGGAGTCGCGGGCATTCTGACAGGTGGAGCAACAAGTGGGCGTGTTCCCGTGAAACTGTCCTGGTCGTGCTCATCTCACGCACATGCCCGCCTGCTGCAAGAGTTGAATTGATTTTAACTTTTTGTACGCAACGCGCAGCACAAATCATTGAAAGAGAGACTGATCCTCGCAGTTTGTGAGTTTCCAGTATCTATTACTGTTTAGCCTACTAAATGGTTATCAGGACATCAACAGGAGGGAATTTACATTGCAGAGCATACACGCAAAACTAAATATCAGGTAAAGTTAAGTAGGCTATATTTTTAACTTAAGTTGAATAGGCTACAGCTGTACAGCGCACAGAACCCGTTGCCGTGGTTACTATGAGAACTTCACATGAGAAGCGCGGGTGGATTGTCGCTTCCCGTGTCAAAAGACCTTTATGCGGGTATGGCACGGAGCGATTTCACTGGTCAAATTAACTAGACTTTAGGGGTTAAACGAGTTTAGGCACGGTACAGATCACCTGGTGTGAGTATGCCCTTAATTAGTGGTCGACCGATATGGGATTTTTAATGGCCGATGCCGATATTGAGAAATCAATCTGGCCGATATAATACATGTGAATACAGTAAATGAGAGACAAAGAATATTGATGAAACTAAATGAACATTTATTGTACATATTTTTAATTGCAAAAACTATATTGCATAAATATTATTTACTAATTAAGCAATTAAAATGTAAACAAATGAGGTAAGGTAACACTTCAATAAAGTTTTAGTGCAGCTTCTTGTCTGCTTAAACATTTACAGAAATAAAATGTTTATTTATAAAACGTAAACAAAATGTAAACAAATGCAATGATGCAAACTGTTTTGAAATATTTATCGGCCGATATCTAAAAAATTCAGAATATCGGCCGATATATCGGTTGACCACTACCCTTAATCTGTTGAGTAAAGCTTCTGTTTGCTTAATATGAGATTCTGTGGCCCAAACTAAGTCACATTAAACTCTACATTTAGTTGTCTTTACAGAGCATAGCTTTATGTAATCAAAGTTGATGCAGATCACCATGACCCTGATATGACTGTTACGACACCATCACTAATGTTTTATTTTTTTTATTTTTTTCCCCTTTTCTCTCTTTGTGGTTTGTCTAGTTTATGTGGCAGTGTAAAGACTGTGGTGCGGAAGTGTCTAGGCGATCAGAAATTCTTAAACATTACAGACTAAAACATAGTCATTTTGGGCGTGGCCATCATATTAAGTGTATATACCCTAATTGTCCATGCGTATTTACGACTTGGAATTCACTTTTGTCACATTTGTCAAGGAATCATGAAAATACCTTAAAGCACTCTGACATATTTACTGCATTTTCCTGTCATTTATGTGGCTGTAGTGACCTTGGAACAGAACATGGTTATTTTGTGCACATAGGCCATCATCTGAAAAACAATGAGACAGTCACATGCATGTTTAAAGGCTGTGAATACAAATCCAATGTATACAGCACCTTCAAGTCGCATAAAAGTCGGAAGCACAGCTTACATACGTTGAGAGATTTTAAGCATGGTGTAGTCCAGGGAACTAGTGCAGCTGAAACTGGAGAGCCTGGTGTTTCAGACAGTGAAGAATTCTGTAATGAAAGTCAGTCTGATGACGTTGATTTAGATAAGTCAAAGGATCAGCCAGAGATAATAGAGCAAAAAATTGCTGCAGTGTTATTAAAGCTGGAAAATATTTTTCATGTGCCAAGTGCTGCAATTGATGAATTGCTGGAAGAATTTCAATATTTGTTGAGCACAGCATCTTTGTGTAGTACAAGAAATGTGATACATGACACACTGAATAGTTACAACCTGCAAATTGACCAGTCAATCATTGAAGAACTTGCATCTGCCCTGTGTACATCTAATCCTGTCTATAAGTCAATTGGCAAAGGTTGTCCTTTGGCAACATCCTTTAAGCGCAAAAAATACTACAGAGACAATTTTCAAGTTGTGGAACCCATAGAATATATATTGGATGACAAAGATAAAAGAACGCTGCAGTATGTTCCACTATTAAAGTTTTTACAGCAGCTTTTTACTAATGTTCACATTCTTAACAAAGCATTAGATAATCACCTCATATCAGAGGGCAGAGAAGAAGTGGTGAAATACGAGTCTTTTCGAGATGGTCAGTTTTTCAAGGATAACCATTTTTTGTCAGAAGGTGAGCTGCGAGTGTTGCTGAATATATATGTTGATGATTTTGAAATTTGTAATCCACTTGGCACATCTCGTAAAAAGCACAAGATCTGTGGCGTTTACTGGACTCTCAGCAATTTACCACCAGGTTGTCATTCTTCGTTGTCTTCAATTTATTTGGCCTTACTCTGCAGATCTGATGATGTGAGGAAATATGGCTATGAAAAGGTACTAGAGCCCTTGTTGAGGGATCTTGCCATTTTGGAAAGTCAAGGTATTTTTATCGCTCAGCTTGGAGATTTTGTTAAAGGCACAATACAGTGTGTCATAGCAGACAATTTGGGGGCACATGGAATTGCTGGATTTATTGAAAGTTTTGCAGGTGAATACATGTGCCGCTTTTGTGTGGCAAAAAAGTCAGAAATTCAGGAGAGCAAAGTGAGTTCAGGGACATTTACTCTCCGAAGCAAAGAGATGCATGAAATGCATGTTAGATCAGCACAGGACAATGCACAACCTTGTTACGGTGTTAAAAGGAAGTGTGTTTTCTCTTCACATCTTTCTCATTTCAATGTCTGCACAGGCTACCCTCCAGATGTTGCACATGACATCTTTGAAGGCATATTACCAGTTGAGTTGGCACACTGCCTCAACTTGTTAATTTCAAAAAAGTATTTCACACTTGACAAACTCAATGAGTCCATTCAGAAATTTCCTTACAAGTGGACAGACAAAAGTAATCGTCCTCATGCTATTCCCAGGACATTCATGCTGAAGAAAAGTATTGGAGGAAATGCTCATGAAAATTGGAGTCTTTTGCGATTGCTTCCACTTTTGATTGGACATTTGGTGCCCCCAGATGAACCAGCCTGGCAGGTCATTTTGGACCTTAAAGATATCGTTGAGCTAGTTGTTGCACCAGTGCACACGACACAATCCATTGCTTTCCTTGAAGCCAAGATTTGTGACCATAGAGCTAGGTTACAAGAGGTTTTTCCTTGTCTAAAGCTGTTGCCGAAACATCATTTTGTGGAACATTATCCACAGATGATCAGATTTTTTGGTCCACTAGTTGGGTTGTGGACAATGAGGTTTGAGGCGAAACACAGTTTTTTTAAGCAGGTGGTCCGTCACACACGCTGCTTTAAAAACGTACTCTTGTCCATGGCGGTGAAGCATCAGTTCATGATTGCATATAACTTGGCATCAACCACAACCGAAACTTCTAGCTTGACTGTCTCAGCTGTCTCAACTGTCTCTGTTGACATTTTGCATCAGGATGTGCAAAAGGTTCTGCAGTTGGAATACCCTGATATTACTCACATTCAGTTCACAAAGAATGCGTCTGTTAATGGAGTTAACTACAGAGAAGGTATGGTTGTTGTTCGTGGCTCTCTAGGTGGCTTACCAGAGTTTGCCGAGGTTATCCAGATGGTTGTAGTGGAGAAAAGCTTGAGCTTTATTGTTAAAAATCTTGATGCATGGTATATGGAGCATTTTAGGGCATTTGAGTTATGTCCCACTTCAGAAGTCTCCCTCGTTCAACTTGGTGCCTTGTTGGACCAGTACCCCTTGGCAGATTACAGGATTGGAGGCCGGCGAATGGTGACACTTAAAAGATTAATACAGATACAAGGTTGGATTATGGTAGTTCGTGTTGTGTTCATATGCTGCATGAGTTACACTAATACACTAAATATGGTAACAAGAGGGCTGCCTATTTCTTACAGGAGGAATAATTTTGTTTTTAGTAATGATAGAAAGTATATTGCCCTCATGTTGCCATTATATAAATGTACATGTTAAGGAAAACATTTGTGACTAAATTCATACAAATTAGTGTTTAAATATTTCATGTTCAAAGGAAGAACTACCACACAACACAAAAATATCTGTGATCTTCATTCCACGCAAAGAAATTAATGGTAAAAATTCATTGTGTTTTCAAGTGCAAAATAACATTACAGATTGAAATTGTGTGGTAGTATGTTCCTGCTGTAATTCGGTTCATTAAAAGTTATACATAAGTAACAATAGTACGAAATGCTGATTTAACTTTTTGTCTTTAACAATTAGATTGAAGAATGGCACAGCATCTGATGTTGAGAGTCATTGTGGGCGACGATGACTATAGAAGACTTGATCTCCATTCAGGAATGCCAGAAACTTTGGCAGAGTTACACAATACAATTTGCCAAGCATTTGGAATTGAAACAGACTTTCGTATTCAATTCATGGATCCTGACTTCAACAATGAATTCATGAATGTTACATCAGTACATGACATAAAGGACAGAAGTACACTCAAGTTGGTGTACATGGCAACCCTAACTTTACACCCGCTAAACGATGTGGGTTTGAGTCCATCATCTTTAATGCAGAATTCTCCCAGCACTTCTGGATCATCTGGAGCACCAGTGAGCAACCAAACATCTTCCATTTCCTCACAGGCCTCATTGCCCTTAACAGACTCGGATGACACCATTATTCTGCCACATTTAGACAATGACTTGAGATCACATGCATGGCCACGTGAATTCCCCATTCCGTGCTTTCCATACAATGTAGAGGTACAGCTTCAACGTGGAAATGACAGCTTCAGAGAAACTGGCACTCAATTGAAGATTACACCAGGGTTGAAGTCTGACATCTTAGAGAAGCTAGCAGAGGAGATCTTCCAGTATACAGCATATCCACAAAATTACCAAATAGATGATGTAGCAGAGGCACTCATCAAAAAATTCCCCTGTTTGAAGGAACCATCTGCCACTGGTTACTATGGCTGGATGATTAGCCTAAAATATAAAATGGCTAATTACAGAACTAAGATGCGAAACATTGGCTTTCCAGAAGTGACTGTAAATGCTTTGAAAAACAAACGTAGTGGTGACTGCCTCCCAGCCAAAAATGTAAAGAAGCCTAAAAAGGCTGAAGTCAACTTTTGTCCTTCACACCCTTCTGGCGAAACGGATGAAAGCTTAGAAAATGTCAGACTTGAACTGTTGAATGATGTCAGACAAAGAAACAGTGCATCATGTGTAAAAAAGAAGATGTCAAAAACATTCTCCTACAGAAGAAAAGAGGTAGTGCAGGAAAATCCAGCTGCTGGAGAGTTTAAAGCCAGGTGGCCTGCACTTTTTCATATTGATGAGGTAAGCACATGCTTGCTCCCTGGGTTTTTACATTGCATTTTGACCCATTGTAAATATAAAAAAAATATTAGCAAGGTTTAAACAAGGATGCAGGCTGATGGTCCAGTTTTGATTTCTTGCCATTACCCTTGATTTATAGCAATACATCTGGCTAGAACACACTGTACACCAAGAATATAGAATATAATGAAATTAGAATATATCTTTTAATGATATAGTAGCTACAAAATATCATTACACTTTTTTTTGTGTGTGTGTGTTTAATAGATAAATGCTGAATTCCAGCGCATAACAACAGTCCCACTTGAAACAACCTTCATGGCTCAGTTGGACAGCCATTTACCCCAGATGACATCTATTTTCAACAATAAGGGAGGTGTTTCTGGCCAAAAACTAGCCAAACATCTGGCGATCTTGCAAGAGGTAAACATGTTTTTACATTGTTGTAGAAAATATCATATACACTGTGGAGAAACTTGAAATGTACCTGTCTAGTGCCAGCCTTGATTATTTGTAAGGGGCAAGGTTCCTAAGGCTACATCCACACTATTAAAATGTAGTAGTGTGGATGTAGCCTTAGGAACCTTGCCCCTTACAAATAATTGAGGCTGGCACTAGACAGGTACATTTCAAGTGTTTTAAAACGGAGACCTTTTGGTACATTTGCACTTACCGTCCAGACTGAACTGTCACCCTATCGCCCTACACATTCAGACCTGATATTTAATGAAAGTTAAGTCACAATACACTAATATTCTTTAGCTAAAGAGGGCAATTTACAGAATGTATAATGAAGTCATTGTGTATATATTTTTGATGTTACCACAGGCTTGAATTATTCTACAGTTTCAAGATATTTTTATAATTTATTGTATTTTAATAGTTGTAATCCTTTTACACAGGCTACAAGTGACATCAATCTTAAAAGAGCAGCAGTCCTCAAGGCACTTTGCATCTACCTTGGTGAGGATGATGGACATCTCATTCGGGAGTATAAGGCAAGTCATTGTATTTGCATTTGTCTGTCAGATGTACTGTCTTGTATTATAGAAAATGTTTTAAGTTCCTAATGTCAATTAACCCACTAGTTAGAAGAAAATGGCTTTCACAATGTGATTTAAAGGGGCACTAACCAAAAAACAAAAACAAGCCCGATGCATAACAAAATCACTGTTGACACCAAAACTATAGCAGCTGTAGTTCTATCACGGTCTACACACTGTCGTATTCTGGGGTCTAGGTTTATTATAGTGTGGAAGCCTGCTGTTTATTTAAATCAACTAATGCAAAACTTGAAAAATGCTCTAGCCACTAAAGCATGTCACTACAGAGGATCGTAAGGATCATACTGGTGTTTTTATGTTTTAGCCCATTGATGACAAATGCATTAACATTACCTCTGACCATTTTCAAAAGCATCAATTTTAGAAAAGGTTGAGAATATTTGTATAAAAACCAACAATTTGCTATACAGTTTTCAAAGCAGGTACCGTTTTCTAAACACACCCTGGTGCATTCAAGAACTCTGACATCCAATAATTATTAACCGACTCTTGAGGAAATGAAATCCTGAAGAGTAAAACAACATGGATGTTGTCACAGGATGATGTACATTTGTCTGTGTCTGGAGATTTTCATTTATTGGCTAAAACATTTTAAACCATCAGTTTGGTTCTTGAAACGATAAGGCAGGCTTTATTCATTATTTTTCTTAATGTTCAATTAAAAGACCAAAACCAATAATGTGTTAGTCCATCTCTCAATCCATTCTGACTTTTGTGTCTCTGCTCCATTTGCAGAAAAGTTTTGATATTTTCCACAATGCCATAAAAACAAAAATCTGTGATTTTGTTAATTCACATGAACCTTTATTTAACTGACCAAAATATTTTCAATAGTTTTACTGACCAGTGTAATTATATATTGTTAATATAAAGACATTTAGAATTTTTAGGTCATTAAAATCTATTACATAAATTCATGTTTTGTTTTTGGTCACCTATACTCTACAAATATACAGGACATCGAAGGAGATGACATCCAGAGAGACCTGCAGAAATCCACCATGGGCGTTTATGTCATCAACAAGGAGGGTGGAGAAATTGGAGCACATGATGACATTGGCATTTATGTTGAAGGAGAAATCATTCTGGACAACATTGGATCTGTAGCCCAAGCATGTGCAATGATGCTGGGAGTCATCTATGTACTGAACATGGCTTACCCCAAAGAGCTGAAATACTCCTATGAATTCATTCAAAAAGTGCTCTTGAAACTGGATGGAGACAGGCTTTCCCCCAAAGTCCTTGGACTAAAGAACAAAATCATTGCTGTACTGTAGGATTTCTTCAGCCAGGTTTCCATCCACACTCAGCATAAAATTTATCCATCCATCCACTACTGCCATATGAATATTGTTAAGCACTTTGAGATAAACAGTTGGTGATGTCTGCACCATTAAAACATTGCATAAGAAGAGGACACAATGAGATGACGTAATTAAAAGAGCTCCAGTTAAAGTTCAAACCATGGAGAACCATGTGGAAAACATGGAATTATGACATTTCTTGTTAGTTTCATGTAGGAATGTTACAGCCATCTCATTGATCCATACAGATGTGATGTTTTCATTTGCCACTATTGTTGTTATACTAAGAGGAGCTTAAGCTTCAGTGGACATTTAGGTTACATGTTTCTTTTTATTCAGTAAGTATGTTTCCATATTGATACACCAACTTTTTTACCTCAGCCAAGCATAAAATCTTTTGTTATATTACGGTCTTTTTTTATATTACAGTATTTTTTTGAATGTAACTGTTTGCAGTTTTTTGTAATTTCAGCATCAGGTCCTCAGTTTGCAGACTGTGCACTGTGTTGCAGCTGTGAACGGTTCTGGAACTATAGTATTATCTATAGTATTTTTTGTTCTGTATAGTACAGGTGTATTTTGTTATTTGTATATGTTGTGCTCTTACAAATGGGTGGTAAAAGGCTTTCCTCCAAAGTCCTCCTGTATGTATGTGTATATGTGTGTGTGTGTGTATATATATATATATATATATATATATATATATATATATATATATATATATATACACCCCCCCCCCATAGTGTAACTATTTCATGTGAAAAGACATTTGAACTTGGCTAAAAACATATTCTACTAAAGTAACGTTACAGTTGATAACTACATTTAAAACGTTTTTCTGAGTGCTGAATTTATATTGTATTTCTGTTTTAAAATGTGTACAATTTCCATATTAATTTGACTGATGCTTAAAATAAATTCCTTTATGGTTTTTGATGTCATAGTAGTAATATTTTGTATTGAAAAAAAACCCATCATATTTGTAATAGACAGAACAAAGTGATTTTTTTAAGAATTAATAAAAATAAAAAAAAAATCTGTATACAATTTTTAACTCTGCAGACAGACTTTGTTTTATCCCTACTTACAAGGACCATAGAGACATACAGATGTTAAATTTCATGAATAAGTGATTAAATAAATGTTAAGTGCCCTAGTAATTCAGTAATCATATACTGTGTTACAACTGTGTGATTCAAATACACTGTTTAACTTACTTGATAACTTCTAATTGTAAAGGTTCTCTTCAAAACTTCACGCATGGAAGCCGCTGGATTACGAGCTAATCCAAAGAAATCAGCAAAGCTATGTGCATTTGTGCATAAAGTTAATTTGAAATAAAAACATTATTCATTATATGCCAACAACATGTGCCATTGGCTTCTGTGCGTCAAATGCCACGTCACTTAATGTGTTAATACCTCTACTGGTTACCTTTCTAGTCATATAAAATTTAAAATAAATCTATTTTGATTAATAGACAGGCAATATCCTTTTTAAATCTTTTGTTTGTTTACTAATAGGCTATATATACAAAACATTTTTGTTTAATGTTATTCTTTTTCTTTATTTACAGGCACTTGATCTGACGAATTCAATCCCTATACCAAAGCAACCACACAAGAGAGACTTAACAAGAGCTGTAATTATTATTATTTTTAAACTTAATTTAACCAGCTGAATGTAAGAGATTTATATCACAGGATTATGTCACAATGATAGAGATTAAATGTTTACATACAATGGCTGTAGATAGTGCTTCAACTTAAAACTTGAAAAAGGGACACAGAAGTATGACAGCTTTTGCATTTCTGGGTGAAGGACAGTATTCTTATATTGATTGTAGTCACAAAATTATTACTTTGTAGTGATAGATTGTCTTGAAATCTTGACCCTGACAAAACAGGCAGCCACACACATGGTTGATGCCCTGAAGGAGGACCTGAGAAAACAAAAAGTACCTGATCCTAACACGGCCCCACCACTTTATGACTCTGACTCAAACTCTGACGCAACAGCCATTGATGCAGAATCCTCTCCCATGCAGTAACCACTAAGAAATTTAAGTGTTGCACTAAATAATATAAAAATAATTATTTTATATTAAACACAATGCTGAAATCTTTTTCTCTTATAGCTTGAAACAGAAAGTGAGGATGATATCTCATCACAGTGCTCAAAAAAGACACCAAAGCTTGACGATGAAATTCTCAGTGCATTGAAAGGTATTTATGATGAAGTGTAGTTTGTTTTATAGTTGACGAAGCACATGAGTTTAAAACCAATATAATGTTCACCGTGTTTGTATCACTAGAGTTGCCAAAGTTAGTAAAGACACAAAGATATAGTGGCGGCCATGAAGGTGGCTCCAGCCTCATCAAGTGAAGTACAACATACAGAAGTTGTATCACTACCAGCAGAAATGGTATGGATACATGCACAGATATGTTTCTCATGTTAACATATTAAACATTAACACATACGTTATGCTTAAATGTAAGCAAACTACTAAAATTAAATACATTATCGACAGTGTTGTGAACAAGAAATATAAACTCAGCAGCATAAAAAATAAAATTAACTTTTTAAATGACTTTATGTAGGTGTTTATCAGAGTTAGTACAAAGGTCCGTCTTAAAGGGATAGTTCACCCAAAAATGAAAATTTAGTCACCCTGAAGCCATCCTAGGTTTAAATGACATTCTTCTTTCAGACGAATACAATCGGAGTTATATTATAAAATGTCCTGCCTCTTCCAAGCTTTATAGTGAGAATCAATGGGTATATATTTTTTTGGATGTCCATCAAATCTATCCATGATAAAAGTGCACCACAGGCTCTGGGGGGTTAATTAAGGCCTTCTGAATAGAAGTGATGCGTTTGTGTAAAATACATATTTAAAACTTTATTGAGTAATATAACAAGCTTCCGGCAGACGGCCATACACAAGTCGACTTGCAGCAAAAGAGTATATAACTCAGATTGCATTCATCTCAAAGAAGGTCATATACACCTAGGATTGGTTCAGGGTGATTAAATCATGGGATAATGAAAATTTTTGGCTGAACTACCGTAAAACTTCACATAATAGCCGAGTCCCAAATAGACGCCTGTCTCTTTTACACGCCTGGTGTGGCTGCAGGTTTGGTTAAATAAAGGCCGGTCTCAAATAGAAGCCGGGTCTGTTTTTTTAGTTTCAGGTTGTATTTAATCTTCTAAAACCCATCAGATCGTCCGCTTTTTGGCGGTCGCCAAAACAAATGTGTGTCCCGCCAAAGCCTTTTTTGATCGTGAGTGAGAGAGCGCCCCGGCCGCGCGCGTGCGGGCGGGCACTCTCACGTATTTAAACAACATGAGCGCTGTCTTGCTCTCTCTCCCCTTCGCGCACATTAATCAAAATCAATTAACACGATGTCAGAAGACCGCAGTTTCACGTGGAGCATTTGGAGATTTTTAGAGATTAGAGACTCTAGGCCTACACTCAATGAACAACATCTCAACACTAAATTATAAAGGCCTGTCTCATATAGACGCCTGTCTCAAATACAAGCCGGTGCAGCTCGACAATTTGGGAAAATAAAAGCCCGGGCTATTATTTGAAGTTTTACGGTATCCCTTTAAGTTATAACCGGCAGTGTCTTAAAGGGATAGTTCACCCCAAAATGGAAGTTCGGTCAGGCACAGTACGTCAATGTGACGTTAGGAAGAGGTTGGACTCCAACTAATCCAACGTCAGTCAGACGTCATATTTTGGTTGAAAATGAAAGTCAGGTTGACGTCTAAACCGAACGTTTGTTTGGCGTCAAGCTCCAACGTCAGACAGATGTTAAATTTTGGTTGGAATAAGCACAGCAAAAAATGTGACATGCATGGCAGCAGCAGCACATTAAATCTCTGAAGATCTCAGCAGAGGAGGAGTAAACAACTCCACAAACAGCATTACCAGCTTCACTTAGTACTAACCAGATTTACTTTATTTAATTTCCGTTTCAATGAAATCATTAGTTGTATTTTAAAGTCACCATGACGGTGGTTAGCTTTGTTTGAAAAATTTTCTCTGGCTGCTATAATTGTGTGTTTATAAAGCACATTTATTGTGGCAAAAAAGCCTAGAGAAAATGAGATCAGGTGATGTTGGCTGTTTATTGATGAAGTCATCATCATGTAATTGCCTGAATCCCAGATCTTAATCATAATCTAATGTTTTGATTATATTGGATTTGTTTTTTCAATGTTTTTTTTTAATAATAGAAGCCATTTAATTTTACAGCATGAGAGCAATGTTGTTTATCAAATAATATAAAGGATTTTAAAAACATTTAGTGCACTAAACGTTTTCAGTGTATGACTCAACAATGGTGACAATCAATGAAATGCTTCATGCTGCAGTGCATGCTGGGTACCACCAATCAAAACTCACCCATATCTCCCAGCATGCATTGCAGCATTAATAAATTATGCAGCTGGATTTTTTGTAGCTTGTTTTATGCTCAGAGTTGATCTGATTATCTGGATATTTTGTTTGATTTTCACCATTGTTGAGATTCATATGCTGTTTCTTGATGTCTGTGTGCGTCTAAGTAATGCCATAGATGAAAGGTTTTTGTGAACTAAATAATGTAGCACACAGCACAGTTACTAGATCCTATAAAATCAAAAACTATGGACCAGAATCAGAAGAGTTGGATCGACTCGCTGAAGCAAAAATTTGCAAAGATGATAATAAGAAAGAATAAAACAAATGAACCACTCAGACCACTGGAATGCAGCTAATTAATGAAAAGGTAAGTGTATTTGGTTTTCTCTTTGTTTGGTACTTTGCATGAGTTGTATCCTTTTTTTAAAAAAAAAAAAAAGAAAAAAATTTGAGGGAATGAAAGAAAAACAAAATAAAAAAAATACAAATAGATGACAGTAACAGAGTCAAAAATTACCAATGTCAATTTCTGAAATTCATCCACAGTGTCTCAATTTCAAGTTCAATGTCTTTTCCGGGAAATCCAGGAAAACTTGAGAAAAACAAAATGTATGCAGTCCTTTCCTACCCAATCCGAAAACTCTTTTCTCACAACTTTCACAACTCTTTTTGCTTCATTTCCAGGTACCAGATGATGGGATGGCTCGCCAGTCCAACCAAGGATAGTAACTCCACAGCAGGACAGAAATCGGAATCTCAGCAGCAATTTCTCAGACACTCAGAGAAAACACAAGAGAAAAAAAAAAAAAACCCCGGCCTTGCAAAAACAAAGCCAAAACAATTTCATCAGTAACTCATTCCAATAAACAGTTTCAAATTACCAACATGTGCTTCAATTATTTAGATATAGGCACACATACATGCTAGTCACCATGTGCTTGATTGACACACTTGAGTCTATGTACAGACCTAGCAAAGCTAGCACCGCATGGCACACACTTCACAATAGAAAAAAAATATATAATCTCAACAAATACGTCTTTCAAACATTTAGACATAACTATATGCACTCACAGATTGTATTAGAAGACATGTAAAGCATTTTCAAACATTTTATACATCACTTATCACTTTTTCAAATGTATTTTTCATATTAATATTCCAAAAAAAACAGTATGCACATTACCTAAAAACATTTCTTATAAAGAAATTGGTACTCACCAAGGGTATAAATCAGAGAACCAAAAAAAACAGTTTCTCAAGGAAAAATATTTGAAGATTGATCCTATCACGTCAGTGTGTTTTCTTCTCTGCGTTCAGATTCACAACGCACTCTTAAAGCGTGAGCTTTCTAAAGAATTAATATCTCATAAATCTATTTCTCGCTTGTTAATAATCTATTGCTGGACTATTAAACAGTTTGTTATCACTCAATCGCATCTGCTCTCACTCCTGTTGTTCGTAATCTCTCGTGTCTCTCATTAATTTCTGCTTGTACGCTACCTTCGGAAAACTTTTCAAGAGAGGCGGAGCTAACCTTTCAGTTTCAGTTAATTCACTCTGATTATCTTGAGAGTCACAAGGAGTGGCAGTTTCTTTTTGAGGGAAAAGGATACTTCCTTCTTTGTGTGAATTTCCAGATGACTGTCCACCCTCAGCATCTAATTTCTCACAATTCCTCACCGGTTCAATTTCTTTTCCAGATTCGTCAACTGAACTTTCGTCAAGAACTTCAACTTCAGGCAGATCTGTTGGGCTCCCTTCTACTGACTCCTCTGAAGTAGGATGATCAGCCTTCTGCATATTGGAGGATTCCAAATCAGGCAAGTTCCCATTTATTTCAGCGGGTTCTTTCGAGATAAAACATCCTTCCTCCTTTTCAGCCACAGCTTCAGCTCTAGGTATGTGGACTGTTCTATCTCCAGTGAAAGATACAAATCCTGGATTTGGGAGAATCCTGGTTTCAACCTCAAAAAACCTTTCGGGAACATAATGGTCTGCTGGGTCATAATCTGACTCTGAACACTCATTTACACTCTCAAACTCTTCAGATTCTTCAGCACGTCTGGCTCTGGTTCTGGGTTTGCGAATTACTTTCCTCTCAACAGGCTCATCAGGTGTCGACAGGAATCCACAGGGCAACAGCAGATCCCTGTGCAGAGTCCTCAGAGGTCCATTCTTTTTTTCTGGAGTCACCGTGTAAACAGGTAAGTCTCCTGCCTTCTTGATCACAAGGTAAACATCAGATTCCCACTTATCCGCTAACTTATGCTTTCCTTTCAGGCGAACATTTTTCACCAATACACAGTCACCAACTTCCAGGGTAGAGGCAGTAACACGCTTGTCATACCTCCTCTTGTTTCGTCCTGCTACCTTTTCAGCATTCGTCATTGCAACCTTGTAGCTTTCTTCAAGTCGCTTCTTGAGACCTTGTACGTACTGAGAATGGGATTCAGATGAGCCATCAACTGGCAACCCAAAAGCCAGGTCAACCGGTAGTCGAGGTTGTCTCCCAAACATTAGTTCGTATGGGGAGAATCCAGTCACATCACTCTTAGTGCAATTATAGGCATGGACAAGTGGTTTGACATAATCTTTCCATTTTGCCTTTTCTCTGTTGCTCAAAGTTCCCAACATTTGTAGCAGCGTTCGATTGAAACGTTCAACTGGATTACCTCTCGGGTGATATGGGGTAGTTCTAGTCTTGGATATCCCAGCACATTTACACAGTTCCTTAATTGTGCGAGACTCAAAATCAGTGCCTTGATCACTGTGAAGCCTTTCTGTAACCCGTAATGCACCAGAAAATTGTCCCATAGACACTTGGCCACTGTCTGAGCTTTCTGGTTCCGCGTTGGCACAGCGACAGCATATTTAGTGAAATGGTCAGTGATCACTAGGATATCTTTTGTGTTACTCAGATCAGGTTCCACTGACAGAAAATCCATGCAAACTAGCTCTAACGGTCTACTAGTCTTGATGTTCACCAATGGAGCAGCTTTTTCTTGTCTTTCGTCGAACGCAACGCTCACAGGTTTTGACCTTCTTTTCTACTGCTGCGGCCATTTTAGGCCAGAAGAACCTTGATCGTACAAGATCGAGAGTCCATTCGATTCCCATATGACCCATGTCATCGTGGAGCTCCCTTAAGACAGTAGAACGAAAATAAGCAGGTAATGCTAACTGGTACGACGAAACTCCTTGCTTTTGAATTCTCCTGAAAAGTATTCCATTTCTCAACTCCAACCGGCTCCACTCTTTGAACCATGGAATCAATTCAGGTGGACTGGTCTTAAAACAGGGCTTGTCATTTGATTCCAACTGTCTGATAACTACTCCAATTTCCGAATCCATTCTCTGTCTTTTTCTCAGTTCTTCTTCAGACAAATGGGAAATCTCTGTATGTTGGTAGGTATCCTCTTGTTGGAAAGCTTGTGGTAAAGCGTCCACATCTATAGCAAGGGATTCTACTAAAGTCACTGGAAGATGAAAGGATTCAGGCTGACCATTCAATTGACCAAGATGATGACGTTCACAGATAGCTTCTACGGCTTCGGCAGAAACGACCTGCAATGTGTCTTCGGTTAAGTGTTGGTGAGTAAATTTTCTAATCCTTTCCATTTCTTTTTGTGTTTCCAGGTCATCTGGCACTTCCTCCTGTGGTCTTCGAGATAACCCGTCTGCATCCTGGTTTCGACTCCCAGCTCTGTACTTTATCTTAAATGTGAATGTTGACAGACTTGACAACCACCTATAACTGGTGGCATCTAACTTGGCGGAAGACAAGATGTAAGTCAATGGGTTGCTGTCTGTTATCACAGTAAAAGTAGCCCCATACAAATAATCATTAAATTTAGCGGTCACAGCCCATTTCAATGCTAGAAACTCCAATTTGTGGGCGGGGTACCTTACTTCACTCCTGGTAAGTCCTTGACTTGCATATGCGATGACTCTCATCTGTCCGTCTTGCTCTTGGTATAATGCTGCACCAAGCCCGGTGGTACTGGCATCCGTGTGGAGCACATACGGGAGTTTGGGGTCGGCAAATCCCAATACTGGAGCAGAAGTGAGTTTCGTAATGACATCAAAGGCCCTTTGACATTCTGGCATCCATCTTTCACCAAACTCCTCCTTCGGACTGAAATACTGTTTTGCTTCGTCTGTTTTTTTTCTTGCGACCTTTCTGCAACGGAGGATACCCAGCAGTGAGATCATTAAGAGGCTTCACTATTTTCGAATAATCTTGCACAAACCTTCGGTAATAACCAGAGAATCCGAGGAAAGCTCTGAGCTCCTTAAGCGTTTTCGGCCTTGGCCAGGTTTTGAGGGCTTCCACTTTCGCTGGATCAGTTTCAGCTCCACTCTGCGAAATTATGTGGCCTAAATACTTGACAGAGGTTTGGCAGAACTTGCACTTCTCCGGTGAAAGCTTTAGCTTGAACTCACACAACCTTTTGAGAACTTCTTTCAGACGAGCTTCATGTTCTTCCAAAGTTCTCGAAAAGACTATTAAATCGTCAGTGAACACCAGCACTTCTTTCCGATTGAGATCTCCCATACAACGTTCCATCAACCTTTGAAACGTACTAGGTGCATTTGTTATCCCTTGTGGCATCCTGTTAAATTCCCAGAATCCTAATGGGCATACAAAAGCGGTCTTATGTTTATCAGACTCTTCCATTTCAATTTGATAATAGCCCGACTTTAGGTCGAGGACTGAAAACCATCTTGAGCCGGTCAAGACTGAGAAAGCTTCTTCCAGGTTAGGAAGGGCGTATGCATCCTTGATTGTCTGAGAGTTTAATTTCCTGAAATCTATACACAATCGCACAGAGTTGTTTTTTTTCGTACCACAACTATGGGAGATGAGAATGGGGATTCTGATTCTCTGATTACGCCAGCTTCAAGAAGTTCTTGCAGGTGTTTCCTGACCGCATCCACATCTTGAGGGTGAACTGGTCTGGCTCGATGCTTGAATGGTGTCTCATCACTGAGCTTTATTCTGTGTTTCACATGATCGGTATGTCCGTAGTCCAGATTGTGTAATGCAAACACATCAGGCATCGAATTCAGCAGTGATGTTATTCTCGCTTTCCACTCTGGCGTTAATGGAGACTCTTCAAAGTCAATTGAAATCTTTGACAGAGGTGGCTCTGTCTCCTCATGTCCAGTATCCGCTTTAGAAGAATCTTTTTCTATCACTCGCTGGACTGCATGGATTTCAGCTATCACAGCCTTCGAGGGAATTGCTAGATCAGTTTGGGTGTCATTCTTCACTACTATTGGCAACTGAGCAAAGCGTTGCCTTGAAGGTAGGCTGTGCAGACAACTTGCCACCATAAGACCACCAGGTAAGGGAACCGTGGTAGGCGGCTCCACTATGACCCATTTTTCAAAAAGTGGACCTCTCACCTGGACTAGTCCATCCAGAACTACAGTGCACCCTGCCGGTACAACTTGTTGATTCCCTTTCAACTTCACACATCCCACAGTTCCACTGGAAGCGTGCAATTTCCTCTTCTGCAGCACATTTATCACAGCTTGATAGCCATAAGAAAGTGACTTGATAGCACCCGTGCCCCCTTGAGTGCAATTTGCATATAACACATGAAGCGAGTTGGTACCAATTAGAATCTGTGGTATGTTTGTCAGGTCTGGGACGATCAGAGCTAGCGTCGGGACCTCGGCTTCCACCCCCAGGAAACTTTCGGGAAACTTTAAGTTGAGCTCGACATAACCCAAATAGGGTACAGCTTGTCTGTTGGCTCCCTCTACTTCAAGAAGATGCTCCAAGGATTTCATGGGGTGCTTGCACAGGTATTTATCATAGTAGGACTTGGGAATGGTTGTCACCTGCGACCTGGTATCCAGAAGGCAGTTCACTTCCCTCCCTTCAATTCGAATCCTGGTGGTGCAATGGTCCCTACTAATCCGGTAGGTAATTCACGACATAGAGATTCATGTGCATGCTGCTGTAACAGATATTCATTCCTCTTAGGGCATTGTTCTCGTCTTCCCGTCTCTGTTCGCCCTGCAACTGAGACGGATTTCAGTTTAACTGCACAGGATGAGAGAGGTTCTGCAGATCCCATTTGATTTGTCGCTCTCTTAACTCACGGCGCTTCTCTTCAACCTTGCGAGGGTTTGGGTCATTTCCGCAGTTAACGGCAAGATGTCCATCCTCTCCACAATGGAAACAATAACCAGGACGTGGTCTGCTGTGCGGTTGCCATGTGTGTCTTGAATTTCTATCCATCTCAGGTTCCATCGACTTGGGTCGATACTTTTCAGGAAAAGTGCTCAAAACTGGAGACTCTCGATATTCCCTCTGCACTTTTGGGACAAGATGAGCTTGAAGTTCAGCTATCTTCTGCCTCAATTCAGAGAATTCCTCAACAGTAGGACTGAGCTTTTCTTTACGAACTGGCTGTGGTTTCATCGCAGAGATCTGGGCTTGGAGTTTTGCAACCTCCTTCTTCAGGGTTTCGACCAGACTTTTCAGCTTTGCTTTTGGACTTGGCTGACTTCGGCTTTTCACTTGACTGGCCTGGCACCTCGTCGGTGGAATCTTCAGATACATCACTGCAGCACACAACCTGTTGATGGGTTGCTGTTCGTACTTTAATTGGAACAGTAAAATGTCTGGTTAGTCCGAGATGCTTCCTCATCCTTTCTTCTTTTAAAGTCTGTTTGTCTTCTGCAGTATGAATGAGAACTACCAACTCAGCGAAAGAAGGGGATGTTACTCTCTTTCCTTCCAGCTGCAACTCAGTGATTAGGTTGTTGTCCCAGCAACCTCTGCAAAATTGCTTGAGAAGGCAACGGTTCCGTTCAGCTTCAGCAACACCACCTCATCTAATTGCAACACTGAGCATTACATGAAGACGGTGAAGGTAGGTGGAGGATTTTTCCCCTTGATTTTGCAAGGTGCCAATGAACTTTGCAAACAATTCATCTCCATCTTCCACTGAGCCATATACAGACTCCAACAGTTCCAAACACTCTAGTGGCAGGGCATATGGACCGATGTGCTTGACGACATCCGAGGCTGGAGGCAGTAGGCTGTCGAGAATCTTCCCAGTCTTGTGTAGATCAGAGAGAGACTTGTCATTCAGTAGGAAATCCACACTCGCACGCCAGGTGTCGAAGTCTGGTTCATGGCTTGGGTGAGGGATTCTTCCTGAAAAGGGTTTCAGTCGGAAAGTAGCATGCGAAGAGGACAAGGATTCACTGGTCTTTACCACATGCTCCATCACTACTCCTTGGATTCCTGGTGGACTCAAAGCACTAACAGGTAGGTTCAAGGACATAGTCTCTGCAACACTGGCGTCAGAACTCCGTATGTTATGAGAGGACTGTGCCAGGGTGCTCCCCTTGGCTGGGTTTTCAGGTTCTTGGGTTGGAACACTCAGTAGTGGTGAGATCCCTGGTGAGGACATTACTGTTGTTTCTGCTTGCCCCTGTTGCACATTAGCAGATGGTTGGTATTCTTGATTCAAGTGTGGAGGGGTACTCACACGCATTCAAACTGAATGATCGTGTATTGCTTTCAATATTAAGAAGCAGTGAATCTGTAACTGGTGTTCAAAACAACTAGGTACAATGCCGATTTGTCAACCATTCTCTACTTTCTACAGGGTTCTCGCGGATCCTTAAAATGTCTTAAATTAAGTTTTTCAAAATGAAAGGTCATAAAAAGTCTTAAATAACTTAAACGATACAACAAATGTCTTAATTATAATTTAGAGAGATCTTAAATTTTGCGGCGGAAAGACAAAAATCGTTACATGACCTAATGTAATTATCAAACTTCAAAATAATACGATTTAATTAATCAAATGCACTGTTGCAGAGCAGTTCACAAGTTCATTAGGCCATCTGTTTGAATGAGCCGCTGGAGGCAGTGAAGTGCAAACATTTCAAAATAAGAGTCCCCAGTGTATTTCATCCTTTAAAGTTAAAATTTCCGCACTATGAATCAAATATTTTTCCTTCCTCCCCATCACAGGAAGGAAAGTCTAAGAACATTTAATATAGGCTACCAATTTAAAAACTACTGACAGATTAATGACCTTTCAACACATTATAGGATCAGCAATAATATTGGTTGACCTCTAATTTGTATTTATTTATATAATGGTACATAAACCAATTTTAATGTGATATACTGTATGGACATGGACATGTCTTAAACTTGCATATATCCTACCCTGTTTTACTGACAAGCATTGTAAAGGCCATGTTGAATGTGTGCCCCTGCCTGTGATACATGATTTATTTTGAGATTGTGTGGGTTTGTTTTGGTATGGGGATACCATAATAATTGTATTTGTTCAGGTCTTGAAAAAGGTTTTAAAATCTTAAATTTGATTTGAAAAACTCTGCAGCAACCCTGTTCTAAATTGTCTGGATATAGGCAGCAATATCTATATTGCTTCAAGCTGTCACAGACTGATGATGTGTCTATGAAGCAAGTGTTAATTCATTATTAACTTTCCTACAGTGGCTGCACAGGGCAAGGAAGAGGGCAGGGTCGTGACCGAGGAAGATGGTGGGGCTGGGGAGGGCCTAGGAGATGAATCTCTGAAGCCTCTCTGCATTTTTCACATTGTAGAGCATTTTTGTTTGTTCTTTCTTTAGAAAATACTTTGTGATTCTGATTTGTTTTCATTTTGTACATTTAAAATGCCTTCATTTTAGAAACTATACTGAGTCTTTTGTTTATAAGTGCTGAACTGTATGTCACTTAAATGATGCAGAACTGTGTTCCTGTAAAGGTGTCTGCTTATTTTTCTAGATTGTTTCAATAAAGTGATAATTAAAAATCTCCACTCGAGTGTTGAAGGAATATTCCTTTTTATTTAAAGTGGGTCATGATGTGTTTAAACCAAATCATATTATGTACACTGTCTCCATGGCAACAGTGTATCTCCAGTCACTTAAAAACTTGCAGTGCAGAAACTGATGACTTTTGTAAGAGAAATTGCTTGCTAGCATGTCACTATAAGTCAGTTTAAATAGAAGCACCTGTTAAATGTAAATGTTATGTAATATCCTCAGAGAATTGACCCTATTGAAATACAGATATAATAACATTTTGTTGCGAAAGGTAGCTTTTTGGTTATTCAGGGCAAGACAGTCATACTTCTGACGTCCAGAGGTTAGTCCTTTTCAAGGTAGTCTGGAGAGGTGAGTTTTCCAAGCCACATCAGTTACTTACTGGGGTACCTCAGGGCTCAGTGCTTGGGCCACTTCTCTTCTCTATATACACAACATCACTGGGACCCACCATTCAGTCACATGGTTTCGCTTATCACTGGCTGATGACATGCAACTCTACTTGTCTTTCCAGCCCAACGACACCACAGTGACCGCTCGAATCGCTGCCTGTCTGGCAGACATCTCAGCTTGGATGAAGGAACACCACCTGCAACTCAACCCCTTGTCTTTCCAGCCAACCCTGCTGTTGAACACAACATCAACGTGCAGCCGGGTGCTACAGTATCACCTTTCAAACAGTCAGAAATCTAGGGGTAACCATTGATGACAAGCTAAATTTCACAGACCATATCTCAAAGACTGCAAGATCATGTAGATTTACACTCTACAACATCAGGTTGATAAGACCTTTCCTCTCCGAACATGTCACACAACTGCTTGTTCAGTCATTTGTCATAACTAGACTGGACTACTGTAACACTCTCTTTGCAGGCCTTCCTGCATGTGCTATTAGACCTCTGCAAATGATCCAGAATGCAGCAGCACGTCTGGTCTTTAATGAACCAAAGAGAGCACATGTTACACCACTCTTTGTCTCTCTTCACTGGCTGCCGGTTGATGCACGTATTAAATTCAAGACTCTGATGCTGGTATACAAAACAGTCACTGGGTCTGCTCCAGCATACCTAAAATCATTTATGCAGAGCTACGTTCCCACCAGAAGCCTGTGGTCTGCTAAGGAACATCGCCTTGTCGTACCAAAACAAAGAGGCACCAGAACACTTTCCCGGACTTTCAGTTTCATCATACCACGTTGGTGGAATGACCTCCCCAACTCAATCCGTGAATCTGACTCATTCTCTATCTTCAAAAAATGGCTAAAAACACATATTTTCCAAGAGCACTTAACCAGTCACAAAAAAAATTAAATAACAAAATTTAACAATTCTTGTTGCACATAAATCGGTTTTGTATACTATTCTGATGATAGTGAAACTGTATTATGGCACTTTTTGTACCACTGTCTCCTTAAGATGATTCGCTTATGTTTTTCCTCTTTTGTAAGTCGGTTTGTATAAAAGTGTCTGCCAAATGAATAAATGTAAATACTGTTCCATAGTCTAGGGCCAGCAACAGAAAAAGCACAATCCTCTAAACTTTAGGCCAGATCGAGGTATTTGCAGGAGAAATTTGTCCGAAGATCTGAGGCTTCTAGGGAATTGTTGATAGCTCAGAAGTTCTGACAGATAAGAAGGTGCCACCACATTTAAAGCTTTATAAACAAATAACAAGATCTTAAAATGGATCCTATAATGCACCGGTAACCAGTGGAGAGATGCTAAAACCGGTGAAATGTGTTCCCTCTTCTTAGCACCAGTAAGTAACCTAGCAGATGCGTTTGGACCAACTGCAGGCGATACAGAAATGAGTGATTTAGCCCCATATACAGTGCATTTGAATAGTCAAGTCTAGATGAGATAAAGGCAAGGATAACTGTCTTCAGATCCTTAAATGAGAGCAGAGGTTTTAATTTGACTATTTGCCTTAATTGAAAAAAGCTACTCCTCACCACAGCATTTATCTGTTTTTTTTTTTTTTTCAAAATTTAGTTTGGAGTCAAAAATCACACCTAGATTTTTTGCAAAAGGATGAACATTTGGAGATGGTGTATCTAGGTTCCTAGTGATATCAGAGACAGCACAAGGGAGACCAAACACAACAACCTCAGTTTTGCTCTCATTTAATTGGAGAAAGTTTTTTGCAGTCCAGCATTTAATGTCCTCAAAGCATTTTAGAAGCACAGAGCAAGAGTAATCAGAACTAAGAGGAATATATAGCTGAGTTTCATCGGCTTAGCAATGATATGAAATATTATATTTCTTCATGATAGAACCCAAAGGGAGCATATAGAGAGAAAATAGAATGGGTCCCAAGAGGGACCCCTGGGGTACCCCACAAGTGGACAATGCAGAAGAAGAGGACAAATTTCCAATTGTAACCCTCACAGTCCTATCTGAGAGGTATGATGTAAACCAATCTAAGACAGTGCCCTTGATGCCAACCTCATCCCTGAAACGTTTAAGAAGGATAGCATGGTCAACGGAATTGTTAGATCTTATGCTTCAGAACTGGCTTCACTTTTGCTAGAAGTTTATAAGGAATCATTAAAGAATGGAAAGCTTCTGCCAACCATTACACAAGCCCCGATCAGTCTGATACATAAAAAGGACAAAGATCCAAGCGAGTGTAAGAGTTAATGTCCAATTTCCCTGATCCAGCTAGATGTTAAAATATTGTCAAAAATTCTGGCTAACCGATTAAGTAAAGTTATGACATCTCTTATCAGAGATCAGGTGGGGTTTATTAGGGGCCACAGCTCTTCTGATTACATTAGGCCTCTCATCAATATTATGTGGTCTGTGGCGAATGATCCGACTCCAGTTGCTGCCATCTCACTGAGAAGGCATTTGATATGGTAGAATGGGATTATCTTTTTAAGATTTTGGAAATATCCGGGTTTGAGAATACTTTTAATGAATGGATTAAGTTACTTTATAGACACCTGGTAGTGGCAGAACAAACAAATTAATTTCAGATTATTTTTCTCTGGATAGGGGCAGAGTGGATCGTAAGGTGGGTTACTACACGTTGTGACCTGAGTGTTGAGATCCTTTGAAAATTTGGTTCAACATTTTGGGATTCCCAGATCTCAGTTCTATAAGTATTTACAGCTGTGCCACATGCTCTGTACTGTTTTTGGGAGTAGTTACACCCCCTAAAGCGGCAGATACTCTGGGAGAGGTGATTATTAATTTTGGAAAAGGTCATGAGGCAACAGTGTATTACTCCCTGCTAATTCAGAGTCTGGGGGACGGAGCTTCAACTTCTGTCAAGAGATTATGGGAGAAAGATTTTAACTTGGCATTGGAGGAGGGAGTGTGGGCAAGGATTCTAAAAAACACAAAGTCTGCATCTAGAGATGCAAGGGTGCATCTTGTGCAATTCAAGATTTTTTTAAATATTGATTCTGTTTGTACATGTTTTTCTTTTCTTTGTTTAATAGATGAATCAATAAAAAAATGTTAATCACAAAAAAAGATGACAGACATCGAGAAATGACCTGCAGGAACATCAGTTTGTTGACAAATCAAGAAATGCCAATTTGAATGTTTTTTTTTTCTGAGAAAGTTACTCAGATACATTAAAATGTGTTTCACACACAAAATACTTGAACACGCCTCTTTTATGATGGACATTTTACATTTCAGAATTCAAAGTCATTTTGATATTTTAAAATCAAAAATGTCTAAGTGGTGTAATTGTTTGGAGACTGTAAACAAGAAAATAATTCTCTTTAAAAGTTTGAAATGTTGGTATAAGTAGATTTATGCATTTATTGTTATTAAAAAAATGTATTACAGTTTTTCTCAAATGCTAAAACACAAAAGCCAATCCTCTAAACCAAATGACCAGTTGTCTAAACACATTTACTAAATCTAGCCATCATTTTCCAATATCAACACATTTCACATGAAGACACAATTCACAAAACACAATCCTCTGTTCTCATAAATCTTAACACATTTTTCCTTGCTAAAACACAAGTTGCAAAAGAACTCTGCTCATATTCTCAAATGAAAGCTCATGTGATGCAAAATGCTTGCCACAGTCAGCAATATTTGAACACAATGAACACACCTGGCGTCATTCATTACACACAACGACTCAAAATTGAAGACGCTTGTTGCTAATGCTGTGACCACATGTATAAAAGCAAGTTCAGAGTGCACAGTTTGCTGAAGATTCCAAACAAACACAATGGATGAAGGCAGAGTCAGGGGAAGAGGAATTCGAGTCAGAGGAGGGAGAAGAGCTGGCCATGGAAGAAGAGGAGGAGGCCAACGAGGAAGAGGAGGAGGCCAACAAGGGAGAGGAGGAGGCCAACAAGGGAGAGGAGAAGGTCCAGGAGGGAGAGCAAGACAACCTCACACCATCATTACGGACGAGATGCGAGCAACAGTCATTGACCATGTCATTGTCCATGGCATGACAATGGCTGAAGCAGGACTAAGAGTCCGTCCAAACCTGAGTAGGTTCACCGTGGCCACCATTATCAGGGCATTCAGACAACACAACAGGTATTGTACTCTAGTGCTTTCTTTGTCACAATACAATTTTACAAGCCTGTGAAAGTAGTCTATTGGTTTCAAATCAGTTGTTACTGTATTGTAAAACATGTCAATTGACAACACATGTTTCTTTCTTTCTTTAGAGTTGAAAGAATGCCACATAGAGGTGGGAGGGTTGCCATATTTACAGCGGCACAAGAAACCCTCATTGTGGATATGGTTCGTGAGAACAACCTCATCAGACTCTGGGAGATTTTAATATTACTCTTTGTGCGGCCATGGGTTTGGAGGGGCTTGTCCACCGGCATGCTGTCCTTGGGTCTTATAACACCCAACGTCTCCTCACCTTCCTAGAGGAGCTAAAAGACATCCTCCTGGACCGCCAACAACACCATCCTGGGCCCACACATCACATTTATGTGAACATTTGGGACAATGTACAGAACAAACCAAATCAGAGAGTGGTTCACCACCAACAGTAACCACTTTTTAAACATCTGTCTGCCACCCTACTCCCCTTTCCTGAACGCTATAGAGGAGTTCTTCTCATCGTGGAGATGGAAGGTTTATGACAGACAACCATACACTAGAGAGAACCTCCTAAGGGCAATGGAGCTGGCCTGTGTTGACATCCCAGTGGAGGCCTTCCAAGGATGGATTCGCCATTCCAGGGCGTTTTTTCCCGCGGTTCCTGGCAAGAGACAATATAGCCTGCGATGTGGATGAGGTGATGTGGCCCGATGCAGCTCAGCGACATGATGCAGCACAGTGATTGTGGTGTGTGTGTGTGGTGTGAATAAAGTAAATAAAAAAACTTCACACCCTGATCATGTTTTCAAGAGTACTGTTGTGTGCAATAGATTCTGTTTTTGCATTGAGTTGTGTTACAGTAGTGTACATGCAGAATTTACTATAGATTTATACTCTTCATATGAAACTCACAAATCTAAATGCCTAATCCTCTGCAGAGATCTAAGAAGATCCATTACTGTAAAGTTTCTAAAAATATGCATTGGCAGTTATGAAACAAAGAACCTTCTCAAAAATTGAGCATTATGTTTTCAATTGTTTTGCTGTAGTGTGTAATGATGTGTATAGTGTTTACATTTTTGAAAGCTTCGAGCTGCTCTTTTGGTGTGAAAGTTTGAGTTTTGAAGTGAGAAGGTGTGGTTGTGTTTATGTAGCTTTAGAAAAGGGTGTTGTGTTTAGACATTGGGGAACATGGAGGAAACGTTTGAGAAATGTGTTTTAGCATTTGAGAAAAACTGTAAAAGGTCAAAAAAGTATTCAAAACCAATATGAATATAAAGATTATATTTATACAAATTTGATACATGTGTTTTAAACTGGAGTTTTAAAAGATTTTCCCATTTTATAATGTAGACATCTTTATTTGTCTTTGACCCATAAAAGTCACTTGAGGAAGAAACAAAAGGTTTCATTGTTTCACTGTCACTTCAGCAGGTGTTCTGAATAATTATGTAAAGTTACACACATCAGTGTGTCCAGTCAGTTTGTCTCTGTTGATTCTGTTGACTGTGACGTCTTTGTCCATCTAAATCCTAAAACACACAAAGTCAAAGTCAAATGTGCTGTATGGGACATTACTGCATTAACTATTTCAGAAAAACTTTCTCTATCTGTGAGTGATCAAACTTCTCCATTACAACTCTACTTAATAGTAATCAATAGAAAACAACTCAAATCTGTTTATCACGCACAGAGACACTGAAAGAGTTAAAAATATAATTTATATATTCACAGATCAATGAATCAAATGGATATTAAATACAGTTAAATACATGTATTGTACATAGGCAACAATTAATCTGTAAAAGAAACTTAATTAAGGAGATCAATTCAAATATGAATATATTAATTATCACTCACATCAGTGTCTCCAGTTTATAATGTGGATCATCTTTTAGATCAGAGAGCAGCTTCACTCCTGAATCTATTAGTTTATTCCCAAACAGGTACAGTTCTTTCAGGTGTGAGGGGTTTGATCTCAGAGCTGAAGTCAGAGCAGCACAACCTTCATCTGTGACATCACAATACATCAACCTGCAGAGAACAATGACACACTCTTCAGAAAGTGAATGGTAACTGAAAATTCTCTCATTATTTACTCACGCTCATGCCATCCCAGATGTGTATGACCATATTTGCTCTTCAGAACACAAATTAAGGTTTTTAGAAGAATATTTCAGCTCTGTAGGACCATAAAACGAGAGTAAACGGGTGCCAAATCTTTGAAGCTCCAAAACGCACATAAAGCCTTCATAAAAGTCTGTTGGACTCCAGTGGATTCATTAATATCTTCTGGAGTGAAACGCTGTGTGTGTGTGTGTGTGTGTGTGTGTAAGAAATAATATTGAAAACTTTTTTCTAAAAATGTTCGCTTCCGGCCAGCTGTGGTATAAATTTGTTATATTACTCAATTACACCTCTCAAAAAATACCTTATGGTCTTATGAAAGAAAATGTTTGGTGTAGGAACACAAAGATTACTTTATTTTCTGCACAGTCGCAATTGTGTCTCGCGGAAGAGACACGGCCAATGTGAATGCTCAACCTGACCACGCCGCTCATGTCCCGATACAGAGGATGAAACTCTCACATGTTGTTTGTTTTTTGTGTGTATTCAATAAATAAATACAAATAAAAAACTAAAATACAAAAATCACACTTAGCATTGTGTGGCCAGTGTTAATTTTTCACAGTTTTTGTTTTAGCCTTTTGACGTAAATGTCCTTTAAAATTTGTCAATATTTTGTCATGTCATATTAATTTATTTTATTCAGTTTTACTCTGATGAAAATGACATATAAATTTAGTCAAAGAAAATAACATATTTTAGTTGATGATGAAATGCAAAACAGACAAAAAGTGTGTCAATCTGTAACAGACTAAACTAATTAAATATTAAAACATCTAGAAAAAATTCTAAACATTTTCTAATATAATCACGTATCGAATATACAGTACATGCTGTCCTTGTTGTGAAAAACCTGAGCTCATGAAATAATCATGAATAGACTGAAGTATTAGATACTTTTTAAAAGTTATTCGACTGTATTCTGAATTCTTCATGATTTAGAGACATATTAATATTCTGTTAAATGATTTTACATTGCGTGTATAGCGTGTTTCTTACGGAAACAGCGTATTCACAATGCAAGCATGTGCTGACTAGCGCATCATTTAGTTCAAGTTCACCTGTACATTTACTTCACTGTGCAGATGTAAGTTGCAGGCACGTGCAGAGGGGGTGGCTCTAGGGTATTGAGCCCCTTTTGCTGAGGTGCCCCTCCGACAGAGCAGTGTTCCAGGGTGTGCAAATACCACCCAATATGAAAGCTTGCACACCCAAATTAAATGACTTTAAGCTTTATAAAATTATGTAGGGGTGTAAAATGCATCAACATTATGCTGAAACTCTGTTGTATCGATTACAGAGTATAATAATCAATTATAAAGCATAATCAGCAGTCTACATACTGTCTTTTTGTGTTTGTTTTCATAAAGTCAGGCATTAAAATCCTTTATTCATACTGGCTCAATACTTCGTAACAACAGTTGTATATATTGTTGAATTATAGACCAAATCTCCCTGTAGTCCATTAATAAAATAATGTTTGGAAAAGATTTTGAATCTTCTTACAGGTGTGCATTTTTCTGTTCAACACAATGCATTTCTTATCCACAAATATGTTTTCGAACTGGTGAATGTGACCTAAACCCAAAGTGTTTTTTTTATTTTTCTCCTGTATAGTGCAACATATCCCAACATTTATTTTCGTCTTTAGCATATTTTGGAAAATAATTATGAATACCGAATAATTGTATCTAGTTTTATGTCTAATTAGGCTATTAAGCATAATATTTTGATATGTATATTTGGTTAAACTTTAAAAGTAATAACAACAAAAAAAATCACTATAGCACAAAATAAATTGAGGTGCATGTGCCCCCCCAAACCCCTCTTAAAGATTTAGAGCCCCTACCCCTCAAAATGTCTTTGCACGTCCCTGGTAAGTTGTTCTATCACATAAACAGTATGTTAGGGATAAAGTGATTAATCTCTTGTATAAATAAGATGTGTTTGAATGAGGTATTTACCCCGTTTTGAACGGTTCATTATGCCGGTGTTCAGCACGTTCAACTCAGCAGCTGAAGCAGAGAATTAATGTATTATATGAACCCATGTCTAATATCTTCTGCTATATACAGATTCTCAAGATGTTTCTTCTTCTGTTTATATTTTGCAGTATAGTTTTTATCTCACCACATTTTCATCAACAGTTTGCTTTAGTAAAATCCTTTAAATTGAGTCATTATTTGCTATTTTCGTCTTGCTTCGTTATCATTGACAAAGTCAAAAAATCTTCATCAACAAACATTTTCGTCAGTGACGAGATTAACACTGTGTGTGTCCAATCAGCACTGTGATTGAGATGACCAATGGAAACGTTCCTGAGTGTTTCGTCATGACTGAGGGGCGTGGTTTGCGTTTAAGTGGTTTGGGGAAAATCACGCCTTTAAAAAACGTTCTGACATGCAAATTTATCTTCAGCGGAACACAAGCTCCTCCTCTGCTTTATTTCATTATTGCACTGCTTCTGTTTTGACTTATATTGTATTTTTGTATAATTCCCTCATATTTTGCAATCTACATCAGCTAAAGCTGTTTGGAAAGTTTGTAATGTGTCCGGACTGTGAGCTGTTTTCTTCCTCTCCTCTATCATGTGCTCGAGCTGAAGTGCTCCTCTCACACGTCATCATTACAGTTTCATATCATCTCCTGTTAAATGAGATCAAACGACTTTGACAATGAACATTTTTGTCAGCAATTTAACATTGACAATAACGTCGACTAATCATGTCAGAATATCAGATCATGTGACTCTCAGACAATCTTCAGTTTACATTGAGGATTCTCCAAACATGAGGGGGAGGAAATTATTACAGATTTTTCATGTTCCCTTTACAAAAAGCTTCTCTATGATGCTGCGCTGCTAAGCGCTATGGGGAACAATCTTATTGTGAGCTGCTCTGAACATGTGTGTAACACGTCAATGAAAATTGACCGGAATTTATAGCCTCGGTTGGTGAGATCATTGGATGCACCTGTGGCCAGGCTATAAATAGGAGGCGTCACCAGAGTGTCGTCAGACATTTTTCTTCAGAGCTTTCTCTCTGTGTGTTTTCAAAAAACTCTTTGTTAGAAATTTGTTAAAAACAAAGTCTTTTTAAAAAAAAAAAAAAAAAAAAAGAGAACTTTCCTTTCTTTCTCTCTCTCTCTCTCTCTCTCTCTCTCTCTCTCTCTATATATATATATATATATATATGAAAAAGGGAGACTGGCCACGCGACCAAGATCCCCCCAAGCACTCCATATATATATATATATATATATATATAAAAAAAAAAAGAGAAAGAAAATGGCGGAGAATCAGGGCAAACGATGCGTGTTTCCTTGTCAACGCTCTATGACTGACAAGGACACGCATGAATTTTGCTTTGTGACCTACTTTCGGTCGGGATGCTTCGCGCTCGCCTTGCTTACTTCCGAGAGCCAGCACCCACATTTAATTCGTGGGGCTCTCGCATGGATCTGGCTGATGAGCGAGAGACGGGTCCGTCCCTTTTTTTCGCTCTCTCCCCAGATCCTGCTGGTCCTTCGCGTGATCTTGAAGCGTGCTTCGGCGCCTCTTCAGTTCGCGAGGGGGACCTCCATTCTCTTGATACAGATTCTGAGTTAACCACATCCGAGCACTCCAATCGCGATTCAAAATCTTCGGAGGAGTTACTCGATGTGGTTACTCGCGCGGTGGCCAGACTTCAATTAGACTGGCCACGCGACCAAGATCCCCCCAAGCACTCCAAGTTAGAGGACAGATTTCTGTCTGGTGACCAAGGGAAGGGAATGCCTCATCAGTCCCTTCCTTTCTTTGATGATCTCCACGACGAGCTTTCTCGTTCGTGGAAGAAACCATATACCTCACGCGTTCACGTGCCCTCGACGTCGGTGTATTCGACTATCGTGGGCGCTGAGGTGCGAGGATATTCAAAGATGCCACCGGTCGAAGAGACACTTGCGGGTTATCTCTCGCCGGGTTCGGCATCATCTCATAAAAAATCTGCTCTCCCCTCTAAGCCATGCAGGGTTACCTCCATGCTGATCGGGAGAGCTTATCAAGCGGTGGGTCAGGCTGGTGCTGCGCTGCACACCATGGCTGTGTTACAGGCATACCTGGCTGACCTGCTAAAGGACCTGAGTGCAGGAAGAGACCTCGACGCCGAAGCTTTTTCGGAACTTCGTCGAGCTACGGATTTGTCTCTCGCATTTATGGCTTAACCTATCCGGCATCAAGGATAAGGACAGAGTTTTCCTCCTTGATGCCCCAATTTCGCCTTCTGGTCTCTTTGGAGACGCCATGAATATGGTTATCTCCAGATTCCAGGAAGCGAAAAGGCATGAGGAAGCCTTTGGGCAGTTTCTTCCTTGCCGCACTCAGGGGGCGAGCCCGTCGGCCACCCAGTCTCGCCCTGATTCCGTTAGGAGGGAGGCTCAAAAGCAAAGCGTGGCAAGTCGTGCTCCCCCTCGCAAAGATTGGGGACAGGCTCGTCGCCCTCAGCAGCCTCCCAAACAAGACCTCAGGGCTGGTATTTCTAAGAGAAAGAAGCCCTGACGGTCTTGTATCCAGCCCTGTGAGGGTAGTTCCCTTCGGGACGGGGCGCGTGTATCATTCACTTCAGCCCTCCCGATACCCTCACGAAACCTCTTCACTCCCGCCACCCTTGGTGTTTCGGGTGACAGGGGTTTCCAACAAAATGTTGAGTGTACCGTTGCTCCCTGCCATAATCCAGGACACAGAACATTCAACACCCCCTCGACAGGAAGTGTTGAAATTAGTTCCCATCTCAGAGAACCTGGCAGCGTGGAAACTTCTGCCAGGTATTTCTATGTGGGTTCTAAAAACAGTAGAAAAAGGCTACAGAATTCAGTTCGCTTGCCGCCCTCCGAGCTTCAACGGCGTGGTTTCCACTACCGTAAGGTCGGAACAGGCATGTCTACTTCGGGTTGAACTGCAAAATCTCTTGGAAAAAGGGGCCATAGAACATGTTCCCCTTCCAGAGAAAGAGTCAGGCTATTACAGCAGATACTTCCTGGACCCCAAGAAGGGGGGGGGTTGCGTCCGATCTTAGATCTTCGTGGCTTGAATCGCTCGGTCAAGACGCTCAAGTTCAAGATGCTAACAGTCAAGTCCGTCGTGTCTCAGTTCCAACGTCACAATTGGCTGGTCACGATCGACCTCATGGACGCATATTTTCATATTGGAATTCTGCCACAGCACAGGAAGTTCCTGAGGTTCGCTTTCGGGGACGAAGCCTTCCAGTATCGGGTCCTTCCATTCGGCCTAGCCCTAATACCCCGCACATTCACGAAATGCATGGATGCAGCACTGGCTCCTTTGAGACTCCAGGGCATCCGCATTCTGAATTATCTAGACGACTGGCTGATTCTAGCCCAGTCTCAAAAACTGGCAGTTCAGCACAAGGATATCGTCTTGGCTCATCTAGGTTCTCTGGGTCTGAAACTCAACGCCAAAAAGAGCGTTCTTTCCCCGACCCAGGAAATTTCCTATTTAGGGGTCATATGGAATTCGATCACGATGCAGGCACAGTTGTCTCCCGCTCGTGTCATCTCCATTCAGAACTCCCTGAGCAATCTCAGGCTAGGTCAGGGTTGCACTGTTCTTCAGTATCAACGAATATTAGGTCTCATGGCGTCTGCGTCCACAATGATTCCTTTGGGCCTTCTCCATATGAGACTGTTTCAGCTGTGGCTAAAAGCCAGGGGATTTCATCCAAGGGCCAGTCCCCTCAGGCAAATAAGGGTTACGCGCCCAGCGCTTCGTTCCCTTTCTATGTGGTTCAGACCCCGGTTTCTCACCTTGTGTCCCACTCTTGGTGCATTGTGTCGTCGCAGGATGCTAACGACAGACGGGTTGGGGTGCGGTCTTAAGTGGTCGTCCAGCCCAAGGGGAATGGGAGAGTCATCAACTCGATTGGCACATAAACTGCCTCGAGCTGATGGCAGTATTTCTGGCCCTGAAATACTTCCTCCAACATTTGAGAGACTGCCATGTCCTTGTGCGGGTGGACAACACAGTAGCAGTCTCTTACATAAATCATCAAGGAGGCCTACGTTCTCGCCACCTCAATTTGCTGGCACGTCAGATTCTCCTTTGGGCCCAGGGCAAGTTACTGTCACTCAGGGCAGTCTATATCCCTGGACGCCTGAATGTGGGAGCAGATTTTCTGTCCAGACGAAACTTACCGACGGGCGAGTGGAAACTCCACCCTGAGGTAGTACAACAGATTTGGGAGAGATTTTACAGAACGGAAGTGGACCTCTTCGCCTCTCTAGAGACTGCGCAATGTCCCCTCTACTTCTCTCTGAGTCACCCAGCCCCCTCTGGGTCTGGACGTGATGGCGCATACATGGCCCAGAATGTGTCTGTATGCGTTTCCCCCGATTTCTCTGCTCCCGGGAGTCCTGGCCAGAGTTCAACAGCAAGGGTCTTGCCTCTTACTGATAGCGCCTCGCTGGCCGAACAGGATTTGGTTCTCAGAGATGATGTCTCTCCTAGACGGCTCGCCTTGGGCGATTCCGGACAGGAGGGACCTTCTGTCTCAGGCACAGGGGACAATATTTCATCCCCGGCCCAAATTGTGGAAACTTCATGTTTGGCCCCTGAAGGGTACCAGCTGAGGGACACAGGGCTGTCGCTTGGTGTTATTGAAACCATTCTTAGTGCTAGGGCTCCCTCCACCAGAAGAATTTACACCAATAAATGGGGTGTCTTCGAAAGGTGGTGCAGTTCACATGGTGCAGATCCAGTTAACTGCCAAATTGTTTCAGTTCTGGATTTTCTGCAGGAAAAACTGTCAGCAGGCATATGCCCCGCTACTCTCAGGGTTTATGTGGCCGCCATTTCGGCTTGCCACGCCTTGATTGACGGGGTGTCTTTAGGGAGGCACCCTCTACTCGCTTGCTTCATTCGTGGAGCCAAGCGACTGAGGCCTCCCGTTAGGATCAGAACTCCTTCATGGGACTTAACAATAGTCCTGGAGGGTCTGGTTGAGACCCCTTTTGAACCTCTGAAGTCAGCGTCTGACAGACTTCTGACTCTCAAGATGGTCTTTCTTTTGGCTATTACCTCTCTTAAGAGGATTGGGGATCTACAGGCTCTGTCTATTTTGCTGACCTGTTTAGAATTTGCCCCAGGTATGGCCAAAGCTATTTTGCATCCTCACCCTGATTACCTTCCTAAGGTTCCTTTTTCGACAATACATCCTGTCACTTTGGAAGCCTTCTGCTCCCCGCCGTTTCTAACGCCGGAGCAGGAAAGACTTCACGGACTCTGCCCAGTCCGTGCCCTTCAGACTTATGTCCACCGCACAAGGCAGTGGCGTAAATCAGGGCAATTGTTTGTTTGCTATGGGGGCCGCAACAGGGGGGCGGCCGCAACTAAGCAGACTATGTCACATTGGGTGAGGGATGCTATTGCCCTGGCCTATGAGGCGCGTGGTCAAGCTTCGCCAGTAGGTGTCAGGGCTCACTCCACCAGAGGGGTCGCCTCCTCTAAAGCCTTGGCTAGAGGGGTCCCTCTGCAGCAAGTTTGTGATGCGGCAGGCTGGTCTTCTCCGCACACATTCATTAGATTCTATAGTTTGGATGTTCATGCTACTCAGGGCTCTTACGTCCTTGAGTCGACATCTCAAACTCATGCCGGAACAAGTTTGTGACGCGGCGGGCTGGTCCTCTCCACGCACATTCTACAATTTTCTTCATGGGCTGGATGCTCTGCTACCCCGGACTCTTATGTCCTTGGGTCGACATCTCAGGCTCATCCCAAATCAAGTTCATGGTACGAACTTTTTGAGTTAGATGCTTTACCCCGGACTCTTATGTCCTTGGGTCGGCTTCTCAAGCTAATTTCTGACTTTGTGGGCTAGATGCTTCGCTACTCCGGACTCTTATGTCCTTGAGTCGACATCTCAAGCTCATGTCTGAACAGGTTTGTGATACGGCAGGCTAGTCCTTTCCGCACACATTCTTCGGATTTTATGGTGTTAGATGTTTTTGCTACTCCGGGCTTTTATGCCCTTGAGTCGACATCTCAAGCACATGTCTGGGACCTCTCGCGTTTTGTGAGAACACTTCACAACGGTCAGGGGTCCGGACAGCCCCAGTGCGGCGGCGTGGGCATTGCATTCCCCATAGCGCTTAGCAGCGCAGCATCATAGTGAAGCTTTTTGTAAAGGGAACGTCTCGGGTTACATGTGTAACCCTTGTTCCCTGAAAAAAGCGGAACGAGATGCCGCGCTTCTTTTGCCGCACTGGGACGTCCCAGGACCGCTCTTCAGAAAAATATCTGACAACACTCTGGTGATGCCTCCTATTTATAGCCTGGCCACAGGTGCATCCAATGATCTCACCAACCGAGGCTATAAATTCCGGTCAATTTTCATTGACGTGTTACACACATGTTCAGAGCAGCTCACAATAAGATTGTTCCCCATAGCGCTTAGCAGTGCAGCATCTCGTTCCGCTTTTTTCAGGGAACAAGGGTTACACATGTAACCTGAGACGTTTTAGGGTAAAATTAGGACTCAATCTGAAAGTTAAAGCAACATTCTCTTCCATTATCTGACAGAACTCGGTTTTCAATATGTTTATTTTTCATTATTGTTAAATCATTGATTATTTACTGCAGAAGGAGAATGAAGGAGGATTTGAGAGTTTTGTGAAATCTTACCTCAGTATCTCCAGTTTACAGTCAGGATTCTTCAGTCCATCAGAGAGCAGCTTCACTCCTGAATCTCTTAGTTTATTCCCAGACAGATCCAGATTTCTAATGTGTGAGGGGTTTGATCTCAGAGCTGAAGTCAGAGCAGCACAACCTTCATCTGTGACATCACAACGACTCAACCTGCAGAGAACAATGACACACTCTTCACTCTCTCAGTTCACAACACACACATCAGTTCAACAGAGATTTGGTGGGGGGGGGTAAGATCCCCCTTGAGCACATTGTACCCAATGGCAAGTCCATCCCTGTTTACTCACCATTGTGTTGTTCCAAACCTATATGACTTTCTTTCTTCAGTGGAACAAAAAAGGAGATGTTATGCAGAATAACAGCCTCAGTCACAACTCACTTTCATTATAAGGAATAAAGATGTAAAGAAAGTGAATGGTAACTGAAAATTCTCTCATCATTTACTCGCCCTCATGCCATCCCAGATGTGTATGACCTTATTTGTTCTTCAGAACACAAATTAAGATTTTTAGAAGAATATTTCAGCTCTGTAGGACCATAAAACGAGAGTAAACGGGTGCCAAATCATTGAAGCTCCAAAAAGCACATAAAGCCTTCATAAAAGTCTGTTGGACTCCAGTGGATTCATTATCTTCTGGAGCGAAAAGCTATGTGTGTGTGAAAGAAATAATATTGAAAACTTTTTTCTAAAAATGTTCGCTTCCGGCCAGCTGTGGTATAAATTTGTTATATTGATCAATTACACCTCTCAAAAAATTACCGTATGGCCTTATGAAAGAAAATGTTTGGTGTAGGAACACAGAGATTACTTTATTTTCTGTGCAGAGTCGCAGTTGTGTCTCGCAGAAGAGACACGGCCAATGTGAATGCCCAACCTGACCACGCTGCTCACGTCCCGATACAGAGGATGAAACTCACACATGCTGTTTGTTTTTGTTTTTTTGTGCATTCAATAAATAAATACAAATAAAAAAATAAAATAAAATACAAAAATCACGCTTAGCATTGTGTGGCCAGTGTTAATTTTTCACAGTTTTTGTTTTAGCCTTTTGATGAAAATGTCCTTTAAAATTAGTCAATATTTTGTCATGTCATATTCATTTATTTTATTCAGTTTTACTCTGATGAAAATGACAAATTTAGTCAAAGAAAATTAGGCTACATGTTTTAGTTGATGATGAAATGCAAAACAAACAAAACGTGTGTCAATCTGTAACAGACTAAACTAATTAAATATTAAAACATTTAGAAAAAATTCTAAACATTTGTAATCACGTATCAAATATACAGTACATGCTGTCCTTGTTGTGAAAAACCTGAGCTATGAATAGACTGAAGTATTAGATACTTTTTAAAAGTTATTCGACTGTATTCTGAATTCTTCATGATTTAGAGACATATTAACATTCTGTTAAATGATTTTACATTGCGTGTAGCGTGTTTCTTACAGAAACAGCGTATTCACAACGCAAGTTACGCAACACAAGTTACGCATGTTCTGACTAGCGCATCATTTAGTTCAAGTTCACCTGTACATTTACTTCACTGTGCAGATGTAAGTTGCAGGCACGTGCAGAGGGGGTGGCTCTAGGGTATTGAGCCCCTTTTGCTGAGGTGCCCCTCCGACAGAGCAGTGTTCCAGGGTGTGCAAATACCACCCAATATGAAAGCTTGCACACCCAAATTAAATGACTTTAAGCTTTATAAAAGTATGTAGGGGTGTAAAACGCATCAACATTATGCTGAAACTCTGTTGTATCGATTACAGAGTATAATAATCAATTATAAAGCATAATCAGCAGTCTACTTACTATCTTTTTGTGTTTGTTTTCATAAAGTCAGGCATTAAAATCCTTTATTCATACTGGCTCAATACTTCGTAACAACAGTTGTATATATTTTTGAATTATAGACCAAATCTCCCTGTAGTCCATTAATAAAATAATGTTTGGAAAAGATTTTGAATCTTCTTACAGGTGTGCATTTTTCTGTTCAACGATGCATTTCTTATCCACAAACATGTTTTTGAACTGGTGAATGTAACCTAAACCCAAAGTTTTTTTTTATTTTTCTCCTGTATAGTGCAACATATCCCAACATTTATGTTTTCGTCTTTAGCATATTTTGGAAAAGAATTATGGATACCGAATAATTTTATCTAGTTTTATGCCAAATTGGGATATTAAGCATAATATTTTGATATGTATATTTAGTTCAGCTTTAAAAGTAACAACAACAAAAAATGACTATAGCACAAAATAAATTGAGGTGCATGTGCACCCCCCCAAACCCCTCTTAAAGATTTAGAGCCCCCTCAAAAATGTCTTTGCACGTCCCTGGTCAGTTGCTATATTACATAAACAGTATGCTAGTGATAAAGTGATTAATCTCTTGTATAAATAAGATGTGTTTGAATGAGGTATTTACCCCGTTTTGAGCGGTTCATTATGCCGGTGTTCAGCACGTTCAACTCAGCAGCTGAAGCGGAGAATTAATGTATTATATGAATCCATGTCTAATATCTTCTTCTATATACAGATTCTCAAGATGTTTCTTCTTCTGTTTATATTTTGCAGTATAGTTTTTATCTCACCACATTTTCATCAACAGTTTGCTTTAGTAAAATCATTTAATTTGAGTCATTCTGTGCTATTTTCGTCTTGCTTCGTTATCATTGACAAAGTCAAAAAATCTTCATCAACAAACATTTTCGTCAGTGACGAGATTAACACTGTGTGTGTCCAATCAGCACTGTGATTGAGATGACCAATGGAAACGTTCCTGAGTGTTTCGTCATGACTGAGGGGTGTGGTTTGCGTTTAAGTGGTTTGGGGGAAAATCACGCCTTTAAAAACGCTCTGACATGCAAGTTTATCTTCAGCGGAACACAAGCACCGCTTCTGCTTTATTTCATTAGACACTGCTTCTGTTTTGACTTATATTGTATTTTTGTATAATTCCCTCATATTTTGCGATCTACATCAGCTAAAGCTGTTTGGAAAGTTTGTAATGTGTCCGGACTGTGAGCTGTTTTCTTCCTCTCCTCTATCATGCGCTCGAGCTGAAGTGCTCCTCTCACACGTCATCATTACAGTTTCATATGATCTCCTGTTAAATGAGATCAAACGACTTTGACAACGAACATTTTTGTCAGCAATTAAACGTTGACAATAACGTCGACTAATCATGTCAGAATATCAGATCATGTGACTCTCAGACGATCTTCAGTTTACAGTGAGGATTCTCCAAACATGAGGAAATTATTACAGATTTTTCATGTTTTAGGGTAAAATTAGGACTCAATCTGAAAGTTAAAGCAACATTCTCTTCCATTATCTGACAGAACTCTGTTTTCAATATGTTTATTTTTCATTATTGTTAAATCATTGATTATTTACTGCAGAAGGAGAATGAAGGAGGATTTGAGAGTTTTGTGAAATCTTACCACAGTGTCTCCAGTTTACAGTCAGGATTCTTCAGTCCGTCAGAGAGCAGCTTCACTCCTGAATCTCTTAGTTTATTCACAGACAGATACAGATGTCTAATGTGTGAGGGGTTTGATCTCAGAGCTGAAGTCAGAGCAGCACAACCTTCATCTGTGACACCACAATAACTCAACCTGCAGTAAGATAAAAAAGATGAGATATGAACTGACACCAGCTTCAATCTAAAATATAATCTTACAGACAGTAAAAACCTTTAAATAAACAAACTGGGGATGTGACGGTATATTCATTTTCATATCATGACAATTGCTGAAGCATTTATAACTGAACATGTTCATATCACGCATTGAATTACAAAATAGGTTGAAAGTTAAAATCAACTTTATTGATGTTCTTAATTACAAGATTTAGTTACTTTTTTATATATATATTTTTTAATTAAATTGATCACAAAGAAAGTAACTTTGCAAAGATCAAACCATATAAGATTCAAAGAGACATGGCGGCTTTCAAAAGTCTGAGCCTGAATTTCTCTAATTTATTACAGTTTATTTATTTATTATAACGCATATAAACAAGTAACAATAATGATAATATTTTGAGGGAAAATTGCAATTGAAAATGAAACATGAATTTCAGAGTTTCCTAGTAATTTGGTATGTCTGTTTTATTATTGTTTTAACATGTTCTGTCAACTATAAAAACATCAGAAAAATAAATTGCCCATCACCAGCTCTACATAGAGGATGTTGTTACAGAAGCCTGTTATGAAGTATTGTTGAAAGCAGTTTGCTGCAGTTTTTAAGGATTGTGTCCACTCATTAAAAATAAATGGAGTAATTTTTCTGAACAGCCATAATTCCCTCTCAGCTGCTGTCTGTCTGTCTGTCTGTCTGTCTGTCTGTCCATGAAAAAGTTTCTTCACATGATAGTGACCAGGTGACACACACTTTTAGGGAAAATACAGTCATTACAGAGGAGCAAAGTTAAATACAATTCACTGAAGACATGGCAGAATGCTGCTTCTTGATTTCTTTTATCCTTTCAGTAATTCTCTCATGTTTCACCTCTGCTCATGTCTCTTCAGTGGCTTCTGGTTCCTGTTAGAATCGAATTGAAGACACTTTTCTGATCTGAAGACACTATTGTCAGTCCTGACCCTTATTACATTCAAATCACCATCAAGTCATTACACCATGACCAGACCTCTATGACCTCAAATGAACCTCACAAAAAACTCTTTGTTGTTAGTGTAGTAAGCACTGTGAATCTTCAGCTACCTGTCCTGTTCAGTGACATTAGTGTGATTTCCCCCCTTTGTAGCCCAAATGTGATGTTTTAACATTGTTGTGATTATTGTGAGTGTTACTTACTGAACTGATCTGGATTCTTTAATCACAGGCAGGAGATACTGAATAACTTCATCTGCTTTATTTTGTTCTCCAATATACTGTGTCAGATCAAACTCATCCATCTTCTGCTCTGAGGTCAACAACACAAACACTACAGCTGACCACTGTGAAGAGGAGAGTTTTGTTTCTTTTATTTCTCCATAATTCAGATAATCTTGGATCTCCTTCACAAGTGAATCATCACCCAGTTCATTCAGACAGTGAAACAGATTGATGGATTTCTCTGGAGAGTTATTCTCCCTGATCTTCTGCTTGATGTATTTCACTGTTTTCTCTTTATTGTAGGAGCAGCTTCCTGTCTGTGTCGGTAGTTCTTGTAAGAGAGTGTGATTAGACTCCAATGAGAGACCCAGAAGAAAACGAAGGAAAAGGTCCAGATGTCCATTCTCACTCTTTAAAGTCTCATCCACAGCTCTCTGATGCAGGTCAAACATAGGAACCTGTTTTGATGGATTCAGTTTCATCAACTTTAAAACTTTAGAGAACTGTCTTTGTTTGGTGATTTGTTCAAACACATTTATGTTGTTGTTTGCAAAGGAGAGGTGCACATATAGAGCTGCTAGATGTTCCTGAATGCTCAGATGAACAAAGCAGAACACTTTCCCCTGATACAACCCAAACTCTTCTCTGAAGATCTGAGTGCACAATCCTGAGTACACTGATGCTTCTGTCACATCAATGCCACACTCTCTCAAGTCTTCCTCATAGAAGATCAGATTGCCTTTCACAAGCTGCTCAAAAGCCAGTTTCCCCAGTTTGAGGATCATGTCCCTGTCTTTACTTTTCTTCTCATAGTCCTTCTCATGTTTGCTGTTTGTCTGAATGATCAGGAAGTGTGTGTACATTTGAGTCAGAGTCTTGGGGATCTCTCCTCTCTCTGCTTCACTCATCAGTCTCTCTAGAACAGTGGCTGAAATCCAGCAGAACACTGGGATGTGACACATGATGAAGAGGCTTCTTGATGACTTTAGGTGTGTGATGATTCTGTTGGCCAGACTCTGATCTCTGATTCTCTTCCTGAAGTATTCCTCCTTCTGTGGGTCATTGAAGCCTCGTACCTCTGTCACACGATCAACACACTCAGAGGGGATGAGATCAGCTGCTGCTGGTCTGGAGGTGATCCAGATGAGAGCAGAGGGAAGCAGATTCCCCTTGATGAGATTTGTCAGCAGCACATCCACTGAGGCTGATTCAGTTACATCACAAAATCTCACATTGCTCTGAAAATCCAGAGACAGACGACACTCATCCAGACCATCAAAGATGAAGAAAACTTTACATTCACCTCTGAATATTTCCATTTCTTTTGTCTCAGTGAAGAAAACCTGAAGAAGATCTGAAAGACTGAGTTTTTTGCCCTTCATCAAATTGAGTTCTCTGAAAGGAAGTGGAAATATGAGGTGAACGTCCTGATTGGCTTCCCCTTCAGCCCAGTCCAGAATGAACTTTTGCACGGAGACTGTTTTTCCAATGCCAGCGACTCCCTTTGTCAGCACAGTTCTGATGGGTTTGTCTTGTCCAGGTAAAGGTTTGAAGATGTCATTGCATTTGATTGGTGTGTCCTCTGTTGTTGCTCTTCTGGATTGTGTCTCAATCTGTCTCACCTCATGTTCATTATTGATCTCTCCTCTTTCACTCTCTGTGATGTAGAGCTCTGTGTAGATCTCATTCAGGAGTGTTGAGTTTCCCTCCTTTGCTGTTCCCTCACACAAACACTGAAACTTCTTCAGCAGATTGGATTTGAATGTGTTTTGGACTTCAAAATGTTGCGAGTGACTGTAAGAATGAAATCAGTATTAATTTTTACAGTTTTTATGTTGTTGTCATTTTATTCTTTTGACATATATTTTCTTTCAAATTAGTGTATATTTCGCCATTTTCATTCAGTTTTACTTGCATAAAAATGGCATAAAATTTTAGTCAATGAAAAAAATTATATTTTAGTTGACAATAATATTGCAAAATGACCAAACTGTAACAAATATTCATAAACATGTATCAAACATATAAAAGACAGACTACATACAAAATACTGAACAACTGTCCTTGTAAAAACCTCCTGAAATAATATACTCAAGTATGAACGACTCTTTAGAAGTTAGTCAGCTGTTTTCTGAATTCTTCACACGTTAGAGACTGATATATATTTTTGTATTTAGCCAGTTTAGGATATTGCAGTGCGTGTATAGTGTGTTTTTTACAGAAACATCGCATTCACAGCGCAAGTTACACGTATTATGACCAGAAACTTAGATCAAGTTCACCTGTTCATTCGGTTCATTGTCTGTGCAGATGTAAGAAATAATATTACATATATGTTGTGGATGTTGTGATTAAATTCATGTATAAATAGGATGTGTTTAAGTGAAGTAACTAACCTGTTTTAATGCTGTTTATTTTGGCAGAATTCAGTGTGTTCATCCTGCGCAGCTCAAGTGGGGAAATTCAGGGTGAGAAATTCACTTATTTGCCCACCAGCCACAGTGGAGGGTGAATGCCCAATTTCAAATCAAAATCAAATCAAATCACTTTATTGTCACACTACCATGTACACGAGTGCAACAGTAGGTGAAAGTCTTGTGTGCAGTTCCGAGCAACATTGCAGTAATGACAGTGACGAGACATATACCAATTACAATAAACAACATATTTACAGAACACAATTTACATAACAAATGTACACATCCTTACACAACAATTTACATATCAAATGTACACAATACACACAATGTAGAATACACATACACTAGATGATGGTATATAAATATATATATATATATACACTAATTGAATTGGGAGCGAGAATATATTGACAGAATGAAGATTAATAAAGTGCAGTGCTGATTGTTGATCGTGAGAGATCATGTGTTCAAAAGTCTTATTGCTTGTGGGAAGAAGCTGTCATGTAGTCGGCTGGTGCGGGTCCTGATGCTGCGATACCGCCTGCCTGATGGAAGCAGTTAGAGCAGCCCACAACTCGGGTGGCTGGAGTCTCTGATAATCCTCAGAGCTTTTTTCACGCACCGCCTGTTATATATATCCTGGAGGGAGGGAAGCTCACCTCCGATGATGTTTCTGGCAGTTCGCACCACCTGCCAGAAACCGCAGGTCTTTGCGGTTGTGGGCGGTGCTATTGCCGTACCAGGCGGTGATGCAGCCAGTCAGGATCCTCTCTACAGTGCTGGTGTAGAACCGTGTGAGGATGTGCTGGTTCATTCCAAACTTCCTCAGCCATCTCTGGAAGAAGAGGCGCTGGTGAGCCTTCTTCACAACGGCCTCAGTGTGGACGGACCATGTGAGTTCCTAATGTGGACACCGAGGAACTTGAAACTGCTGACTCTCTCCACCAGTGCTTCATTAATGGTGATGGGGCTGTGCTCTCTGTCTTTCTTCCTGAAGTCCACCACAAGCTCCTTGGTTTTACTGACGTTGAGGGAGAGGTTGTGCTCCTGACACCAGCGTGTCAGAGTGTGCACCTCCTCTCTGTAGGCTGTTTCATCATTGTCAGTGATCAGACCTACCACCGTCGTATCATCAGCAAACTTAATGATGGCATTGGAGCTATGTGTTGCCACACAGTCATGTGTGTAAAGGGAATACAGAAGTGGGCTGAGAACACAGCCCTGCGGGGCTCCAGTGTTGAGGGTCAGTGATGAGGAGATGTTGCTGCCCATTCTAACCACCTGATGTCTGCCTGACAGGAAATCCAGGATCCAGCTGCACAGCGAGCTGTTTAAGCCCAGAGCCCAGAGTTTCTCATCAAGCTTGGAGGGCACTATGGTGTTGAATGCTGAGCTGTAGTCTACAAACAGCATTCTCACATATGTGTTCCTTTTTCTAGATGGGAGAGAGCAGTGTGTATTGTAGATGCAATAGCATCATCAGTGGAGCGGTTGTTACAGTAGGCAAACTGCAATGGGTCCAAAGAGGTGGGCAGAACAGAGCAGATGTAATCTCTGATTAGCCTCTCGAAGCATTTGCTGATGATGGGGGTGAGGGCAACAGGACGCCAGTCATTTAAGCAAGTGATTTTTGATTGCTTCGGTACAGGCACAATGGTTGATGTTTTGAAGCATGTGGGGACTACAGACAGGGAGAGGGACAGGTTGAAAATGTCCGTAAAAACACCAGCCAGTTGATTCGCGCATGCTCTGATGATGCAGCCCGGAATGCCGCCTGGACCCGCGGCTTTGCAGATATTCACCCGTCGAAAGGATCGGGTTACATCCACAACAGAGACAGAGAGTGCTCTCTCCACGACGGCGGTGTTATTGTCCTCGAAACGAGCATAAAATGTATTAAGCTCGTCCGGGAGAGAGGCAACGGTGTTCATGGCAGAGTTTTTATTCCGTTTATAGTCCGTGATGGTGTTAAATCCCTGCCACATACTTCGAGAGTCAGTGGTGTTGAACTGTCCTTCAATTTTGTGCCTGTACTGGCGTTTGGCTGCACTGATGGAGTTACGGAGGGCATAACTGGCTTGTTTACGCTCCTCCTCGTTTCCGGAATTAAAAGCGGTGGTCCGCGCAGTAAGTGCCGTGCGAACATCGCCGTTAACCCAGGGTTTCTGGTTGGGATAGATCCGTATAGTTTTTGTCGGAACAACGTCCTCTACGCACATCCTGATGAAACACGTTACGCTATCAGCGTAAACCTCGATGTCATCATCGGAGGCGGACCGGAACATCTCCCAGTCCGCGTGATCAAAACAGTCTTGTAGCGCAGAGTCTGATTGGTCCGACCAGCACTGGATCGTTCTGAGGGTGGGTGCTTCCTGTTTCAGTTTCTGCCTGTAAGCGGGCAGAAGCAGAACGGAAGAGTGGTCGGATTTGCCAAATGGTGGGCAGGGGAGGGATTTGTAGCCATCCCGGAAAGGAGAATAGCAATGATCCAAAACCCGGTCCCCTCGTGTGTTGAAGATGATATGTTGGTGCTATTTTGGTGCTATTGTTTTAAAGTTGGCTTTGTTGAAGTCCCCGGCAACAATGAACGCAGCCTCAGTGTGCGCGGTTTCCTGCTGACTTATACTCCCATACAGTTCCCTGAGTGCCCGGTCTGTGTCGGCTTGTGGGGGGATGTACACAGCAGTGATAATGACCGTTGTGAATTCCCTCGGTAGCCAGAATGGTCGACACAGAAGCATGAGATATTCCAGATCAGGAGAGCAGAAAGACCTGATAAAATGTACATTCCTCTGATCACACCATGATTTGTTGATCATAAAACATACACCTCCACCTATGCTTTTACCTGAGAGGTCTTTCGCTCTGTCCGCTCGGTGTACGGAGAAACCCGTGGGTTCGATTCCTGGAATCTGGAATCTCCGCGGACATCCGTAAGACAGATAACACAGCAATCTCTCATCTCCCGTTGGAAAGAGATCTGCGCTCTCAGCTCGCAGAGCTTGTTGTCCAGAGACTGAACATTTGCCAGTAGTATACTGGGTAGCGGGGGGCGATTTGCGCGACGTCTTACTCTGATGAGAACGCCGGCTCTTTTTCCTCTTTTCCTTCTGCATTTCCACGGCCGGGCAGCCCAGACAAAGGGCTCCGCTGGCGTGTTTGTAAACCGCGGGTCGGCATTGAGGAATTTGAAGTCCGGTTTTCGGTGTGTGATTGTCGAACCAATGTCCAAAAGCGTTTGTCTGTCATACACAATAAGGCAGACAACATCCAAGACAAAAAAACACAGAACTGTAAACAAAACAAACAATAAACTGCAGTGTTTTGACGGAGCCCGCGACGCAGCAGCCATACTCTGCGCCATCTTGAGCATAACATCCAAAAGAATGTTGAGAAAGAATTTTACCAGCCTCTTTGATTTTTCAAACATAGATAAAATTTGGATACCAAATTATTATTTTTATCATAATGCTAATTTTGCAACACACAAATGGAGGCTAAAGAGTACACAATCACAAAAGATACACTTCTTGTTCAAGCACTATTTCTGAGGCTGTACTGAATTATGAAGATACACATGACAATTCAGTTTATGTTGTTGCATGTCATTTGCTATGTACTTTATGGTAACATATAATGCCACAAATATCTGTAATTGAGAAATGTCAAAATAAAGTGAACCTGCAGGCTTGCATTCACAATGTATGTAAAACGTGAACTAAACTCAGAGCACCTCATGAGATGGACTGAGATCATTTGCAGCATTCTCATAGATGACACTATGCAGGTCGTCCCCGGGCTCGCCAGCCACAGTAGTGGGTAGATGAGCAAAATTAACCGCCACTGTGCATCAAAAACCCACAAATCCTGATTGTATTAATTTAATTCATAACTAAAACATCTGTTTATTGAAGGTGATTTATCTAGATGTTTCTTCTAGTGTTTATCTTGTACTGTTAATATCTTGAGTATGTTTTTGTTGTCAACGTTATGCTTTAAAAAAAACATTTTATTTAACATCATGATCCATCTTTTTCATCTTTTATCATTGTCGAAATCAAAGAAGCCTTCATCAACAGACGTTTTCGTCAGTGATTTCATTGTCAAGATAAATACTGATTGAAATAATGCAAAAATGTAAAAAAAGTTGATAAGAATCTGTGGCAGCGGGGGCGTGGTCAAGCGCCCGTCTGAAGGGGAGAAAGCGGTAAGGGCGCTTGCACCTGAGCTAAATTATGTCTAACACCTGTCTCTAATTTCAGTGAGTATGGGGAGAGCGGCATAAAAGAGCACCAGTGCCTCCAGTCGAGAGAGAGAGAGCCAGTCCAGTGTTGGCCATAGAGAGACAAACCTAAGCTGTTAGTATATTTGTAAAGAGTTTATGTATAGCACGTTTTGCACTACCCCTGTCTGTCAACTACCCATAATTAAAGAACCTTACCTTTGTGTTGGACCCTGTTCCCGTGTCATCCCTCTTGTTACAGAATCATAATGAACGTCTCCCTCAAAATATACGTCATCAAGCTAAACAAGGTCGACTAACATGACTATTAAACTCCCATAATCTGCAGGTTGAGACTTTGTACAATCATTTCAGTCGGTCTGTGTGATCAGACCACACATCAATATTTTAACACTACAAAGAAAGTGCAAAATAATTTTACAGTATGTAACCATTGCAGCTTTCTGTATTGAGGAAATACCAGTTCACTCCAATGTAAATAATTGTATTCTTATTATTAAATCATAAAAATATCTATTATGTGCAATGAAATACAAAGTAATAGTGAAATTAAATACTTCAAATATCTATTCAATAATATCTGAGGTGACAAAAGATCATTAAAGAGAATGCAAGAATGGTGACATCATTCTCACGTGTATTTATGTAGTAATGTGAAAATAAAACCAAGAAACACTTTTATTTTACCTGAAACATGTGTTTTCATTCCAGTGTGTTGGTACATTCATAGACTGATCTCTCTTCTCGGGCACACAGGTTTGTTCTTGTACGTCTGATCTGGGCAGCAGTACGGGCCTTAATCAGACAATGAAGAGAATCAGACACAAACACACACTGAAATTAATATTAGATATTGAACTGAGTGATCTTGCTGGCCTTATGAAAAAAGCACAACACAAATGTCGACTAATAGAGATGATCTACAGTTAATTAAAGGGGTAGTTCACCCCAAAATTGTAATTCTCTCATCATTTGCTCATCCTCATGCCATCCCAGATTCTTTCTTCTACAGAACACAAATGTAGAATTATAGAAAAATATTTCAGCTCTGTAGGTTCATAAATGCGAGTGAAAAGTGAAAAATCGGACTTTTGTAGCCCCAAAACTCATGTAAAACATAAAAGTAATCCATATGATTTCAGTGTTTAAATCCATATCTTCAAGAGCAATACAATATGTGTGGGTGAGAAACAGATCAAAACTTAAGTCCTTTTTACTCTAAATCACCACTTTTATTTTCAGATGTGAAAGTGAAATTAAAAAGATGTTGGGCGCATACACAGGCATTTGGCGCATGCGATATGACTGTTATAAGACACAGAAATATTTCTCTTCATGAATTTAGACACATAAAGATGTCTTTATACTCCTTCAGACTCAAGTTATTCAAATACAGGTATCTCCTGACCTCCTCACACACGCTCTTGACATGAAAATGGTATCAAGACTGTTAAGGTGTTTTAAATTTAGTCATACTTTTGTAGTGCAAATTCCATTTGTCTTCCTTCGTGTTTGTTTTTAAGACTGATTTTAGCGTGAGTCAATAGCATCATGGTTGGACCCACTGAGTGAATATACTCCTTCAACTCAACAAGTCAGCAATTTAGTTTGTGTCGTGAAGAAACTTAAACGTACAGAATTTGTTCATGAGCTGCGACCAACATGAACGAATCCGTCATCATGAACGATGATCAGCATGTTGTTCATTCATATTGTCAGTTGTATTCAACAAGAAAAGGAGTCGGATGAATTATGATTAAAAGTGAGTGATGACCACACATTACAATGACATATGAACGTTATTGAAACTCATAATTATTTTTAGGCTAGTATTGTTATCCTTTCTTTGTATAGCTCAATAAAAAGTTGTTTAGCAGTTCACAGTATGATAGATATGCTTTGTTATCATTTGTGCGGAAAGACTTTTGATGCTTTAACACTCTGCAGTGCTGAAGTCTCTTAGTAGGATTATAATAAAGGATAATCAAACTTGCTCTGTTTGAGAATGACTGCTTTCAGGTCAATGTATTTACTTAAAAGATGGTAATTTTGCAGCATCTGCATGCACAAAGATGTAACTTGAAGATCTGGCCAGTGAACGAATCGGTGAACAAATCTTTTTTGGTGAACAGAATCAAAATAGTCGAATCACTGAAATAAATCAAAATCACTAATGAATGGGGGAAAAAATGGAACGCCCAATGGCCATACACCTGATGTAGAAAGGAGGTCCTGCCTTACTGGCAAAAGAGACAATCAACTTTTAGATACAGACATCATCTGTCAATAAACTTGAGATCGAGCATGTACATTATCTAAACAAGCTGGTAAAATTGTGTTTTTTTTAGCATGATCTGATGTAAAGAAGCACAAATTATAATACCAGTGTTGTCAGATTTTACTGCAGGTTTGAAATATGTTCTTTTAGCGTAATCTTGACCAACAGTTTAAGAGATTTCGGTCTTTCCCCATTCAAGTAGAGGAACTGCACTTTTAAGCTGCTTGTTTACATAGAAAATAGCTGCATTTATTTTTTATACATGTAAATATTTTACATGTAAGTTTACTTCAATTCATTTGTGTAGGGACACATTTATTTATTTTAAATTTTTTTGTTAAGGAAACTGTGGCAGGGGATTTCTAGTTCCCAGCATGCTTTGCTATGGACACAATAGGAAGAGCAATTGTTAAATGTAAGTGTTATTTTTAGGGCTGTCGATTTAACACGTTAATTCAGTGCAATTAATTTGATTAAAAATTATGCATAAAAAAAAAATATCACAATGCCCCTGGACCGTGATAAGGAAGATGACTGACAATTGCAAGCTTGTAGTACCACCTGTTTACTCCAGAGGGCAGTAAGTGAAACTTCAGCTGTATGAGCATCACACAGTTTATACAGTGAAGAAAACAACACAAACATGCATTACGTTCTTGCGTTCAAAACATTTGATGGAGCGCAAATGCGAACTAAGGGATCTCAATATGTGTTTAAAGATTGAGTATTAAACTATATTTAACTTGACACAGTGACCTAAACATTTTATGTTTATGATGCGACGAACCTGAGAAGCTACACAAGCATGTCTGACGCAGGTGTTCATTGACGGTCCTTAAACAAGCCCTCATAATAAATCTCCAACTGATTGACCAATTCACTTGTGAAATGGATTGCTAAATGTTTTGTGATGTTGAGATTCAGAAGAGTTACTATTATGTTGAGGTTTTTTAGGGTTACCAATTACCATTTTGGTGAAAAGTGGAGCTTCACACTCATTGTATAGCAGGGAATCGTATATGAAGACCATTGGGCTCTAAAGAAATATAAATGCTTTAAAAATATGGATTAATTGGGGTTGCTTTGACATATCCAATTTTGTTGGGTTATTCAATTCAATTAGGTTTCCTCGCCGAAAGTATTTGAGTTGAGATTACACATCTAAACACATTAAAGCATGTGGAATCACAGACCACAACTGAATCAAGTTCAGCAAAATATTTTTTATACATTTACATTATATAATAATTCTAATTGACCTATTTTTACAAAACTGTTTTACCTCAATCCAGTTGATTTGTGTTCACCCTTAAATTGAAATGGCACTTCTATAGACTGGTCACTCTTCATGGACACACAGCTGGACTCCAGTGAGTCTGATCTCTTCATATGGAGTTGACTTTAACAGAATAGAGACAAGAGTTCATATTAGTTCATTTAAACCTCATGAAGACAATTAAAAAATCTTCCACCAACAGTTGTGCATATGACAACACAATGATGTGACAAAGCTGGATGTCTGAGTGGTGTTTGAAGAATATCAACAGATTTATAGACAGTTGGGCAGGTTTTTTGGATAGTCCTGACCTGCTAAAAAGAGATGGACTTCATCCCACCAGGGAATGTGCCACTCACCTCTCTAGTGATATGGCTCATATAGTCTTGATGGTGTTAGGGTGCATTGCACCTAGAGAGATTCATCTTAAATTTAGATTAATTCAAGGTTTATCCAAAAATTCTGTTGCACCAAACTTTAAAGGAATAGTTCACCCAAAAATGAAAATTCTCTCATTATATACTCACCCTTATTATATCCCAGATGTGTGACTTTCTTCACTAGAACACATTTGAAAAAAAAAAAAATTAAATATCTCAGCAGGTCCTTAAAATTCAAGTGAATGTTAATTTCTCTTTTGAAGCTCCAAAAATCACAGGCAGTCAGAATAAACATCATCCATATGACTCCAGCAGTTAAATTTACATCTTCTAAAGCGATACGATCGCTGTTGGTGTGAAAAATATCAATATTAGTATTTAACTCTCTTTAACTCTAAATTATAACTTCTGGTAAGCTTCAGGAGAGGGTGGAAATCACACCGTTTCACATGTGACGTATTTGCTTTGGCATGTTATGGAGGTAATCTCACATTCTCCTCTTTATTGAGACATCCAGGATAAGCACACAAACACACCATTGTGAGTAAAGAAACCCATAAATACAGATCTAAACCAAAACTAATGAAGTTACTGTACAGCGTTCCTCCTTCTCACTTGTAAACAGCGCTGCTCTTCCGGCTGTCACGCGCTTGCCTCAGTTCTTGTGTGTTCATATGTCAATGTGATTATGTCACACATGCATTTAAGTAAAAACAGTACTTAAATATGTATCTTTTCGCAACAAAAGCGATCATGTCATTTTAGAAGACATTAATTTAACCGCTGGAGTCGCATGGATGATGTTTATGCTGACTGTCTGTGATTTTGGCACTTCAAAAGAGAAATCGCCATTCACTCGCATTTTAAGGACCTGCTGAGATATTTTTCTTCAAATGTGTTCTGGTGAACAAAGAAAGTCATTCACACTTGGGATATCATGAAGGTGAGTAAATAATGAGGAAATGTAAATTTTTGGTATATATGCATATAGAGGCAAATAATCAGTATTGTACCAATTGATAACATTTGTTTTAACTGTTATTTTTTACACTGGATTCTTTCTAATCGTCCCTCAGACTGTGGTGTACACGTTCATACTGTCAGTCAACATGAGAGTCCTCACCTCACATCAGCACAAGGGGCTCCTGAACTGAATCTAAGTGGAGGACTCATTGACCGGTCACTCTTCATGGACACACAGCTGGACTCAGGAGATTCTCCATGAATGACACTAAAACACAACAGCAATTAAACACTGTTAAAAACTACAAACTCTCACAAACACTCTTTTCCTCTCATCAGTTTCTCAGTTTTACTCTTCCCAATATTTCTCTCTTCTTCAAGGGAGGTAACATGTTCTTTTCCAGTGTTTTCATTGTAATTTTATCTTTGAATCAATATTTATTATTTTTAATAACAGTGGTCACTTAGAGAAAATGACTACATCTCATTTTACATTGAATTATTTCCATCTTGAGAACATTTTTGGTTTAGGACAGTGAAAAGCTGCACACTGGAGATTGTAGTTTTCCTGAAGTTTCTCTGTAAAGTTGTGTGCAAACAGTCCTAACATGAGACTTCTGAAATACATGCTAACCAGCTGAACATTGCTGATTCTCACACACCTTGTATGTTTTATGGAAGATGTCATGTTGTTGTTATGTTACACACAGGAACTGTTTGGTCATGTTTAATGCACAGTCCTAGTTCAACATTCAGCAATTTCACTTCTGCTTATTTGATGAAGATATATTTGAGCACATGACCTTACTCAGCAGATCTCATCTGAATGCCACCAAAGCTGGAAAGACTTTCAGCTACGACTGAAGAGGTTCAAATTTACATGCCAGTAAATGCACAGAATTGATGTTCACTATACAATGCAGTGTGCTGCTTTCTGAAAAACTGTTTTCACAAGAATTAAATGCAGTGGTCAATCCTCAAAAGGCAAGTGGACAAGCAGAAGCCCACAAATTGTGATCAACTCTGAGCACTAATAAGTCATAATATATGACTCTTTGCATATATTTAATGTTTTTGCCAATAAAAGCCTTTAAATCTTATGAAATGCTTATCATTGTTTTCCAGTATATCATAGAAACATGTGAAAAAATAATCTACAAATATTGAAGCAGCAAACATTGCAAAACATAACATTTATTTCACTGCCAATACTTTTGGCCACAACTGTAGTGTTGAGCAGCATATCAGAAATATCTATCAGTGTATTTTATTAAAGCATTGAAATCCTCTGACCTCTTGACCTTCCCTGTGTCTGTCTGTCCACTGAGATCCTTTGTGGAGTCCATGACATCATCTGAACAGTCCACTGAACACCTGTCAACAAACGGGACATCATCTATATTTGTGACGTGTTTATTTGTTCAATACTGACACATATTTGTTTTTATTTGTACTCTAGAATATTCCATTAGAAATGAATCAATGAGGTTCAATTGCAGACTGTCAGCTTTTATGACATGTTAAACACCAGCATAAAGAGAAAACATCAGAAGACTCAACAGAAGAAAACAAAGCAACGTTTCAAGTCAATAGAAGAAATAACATTTCAGTGCCAAAGAAACTGAACACATACTGACAATTCAGGTAAAAGAGCAAAAGTCTCAGTATCTGTTTGTTCTGCTGTGATTAATACTGAGATATCTGTTAGATGTCTTACAGTAGCTGATAGTTTGAAAGGTTTATTATTGTTGTCTTGTGAGTTTTGGTTTGTTTAGCAGCAGTTCAGTACTCACCTGTCAAGAACTGTTGATGTTCACTTCCTCTTTACTGACTAGAATATCACCTACAAAATACTTCACAATCAATTTATTGATTGTTTCAGACAATTCAGTGGATCAAAAACTGTTGAACTTTTTCTCTGTTTCTCTCGTCGTGTAATTTTCTGCTCTTGTCATGAAATGGATCTTGTTTGAATAGTTTCATTTTCACACGAGGAGGAGTCTGAAAGAGACAAATAACACTTAAAGTTTCAGCAGGTGTTTCGTACTCTTAAAGGGATATTTATGCCAAAATTACAAATCTGTCATAATTTCCTCACCCTCATGTTGTTCTAAACCTGTATGACTTTCTTCAGTGGAACACAAACAACTTTAGTCAACATTCACTTTCATTAATGGGGGAAAATATTCAGTGACTGACATCTCATTTTGTTTTTAAGTTAAATGGGTTTGTTACAACATGAGGGTGAGTAAATTATGATAAACCGTTCACTTTTGGCTGAACTATCCCTTTAAAGCTTATAAAAGTGCAGTGATAATGTGTGAGATGTGTAAATTCAGCACCGGCTGTTCCTTACAAACCTTCAACTGTGACAGTACTGATGTGTATCTGTGTGTCATTTATTTGACTCATAAAATACTGTCACAGTTGAAGGTTTGTGAGGAATAACAGATGCTGAATGTGTCATAAAATAAAGTCTAGTGTTTCCTGTTTGATTCAGATACAGTTTTCAGTTATTTATTAAAATATTGAACACACAATGATTTTAAATCATGAATATCTACATCACACTATGATGAACTAGATTGAATTGAGTAAACAGGTGAATATCTGCACAACATTCATATTAAATCATTGTCTCTTACACACATGGATCTCTTCAGTAACTCAATCACTTTATTTCTCAGTAATTTCAGTGTCAGACACAAAGATCTGAACAAAACTGCATTCAAGTGTTTGTGACTGGATCTCTGACTGCGGTGCGTCTTGAATTTACAACGCAACACTTGAGGACATCTGAACAGCTGATGAAACACTACATTTACTTCAGGTAAGAAACGTCAGTTCAAGTGTGTCAGTTCTGCACCACTAGTGTCACTAAACTGAACTACACAAATAAACTTGTTTACAAACTGTGTTTTTCAAACACTCTCCTCCGTCTACCATTGATCAAACAAACAGATAGTCCCGCCCTAAAGTCACGCCATTGGTCCAGCCAACATTGTTGTTGTAGTGGCAAGGAGAAGTGCAAATGTGTTTCCTACAAATGGATTACTCATAGTTTTCTCTGCACTATAATCTGAGATAGGAGAAAGTATTTTAACATCAAAATAATTACACACTTCTGCTTTAAACAAAGTTCATGAAATAATCACATACGCAGAAAATAAGTTCAGTCACAGCATCAATGACAAACAGTGTCAGGATTTTGCTCCACAATGTCATAAAAACTTCTACTTCTGTTCCTGTCTCGTCTGATAAATAAATGTGATGATCTGGGGGATGCAAACTTTAGTTTGACTGAGAATGAACAGAGGAAATCCCATTATAAATCTCCCATAGTTTTCAAAGCATCAAACCAACCTCTAGTCTGCCAAAATGTGCACATGCTTTTTTAACATTTATAAGTTACTTATTTAGATGTCAAACTTGCGGGAAAAACTACTGCAAGCATTTAAACACTTTCAACAAACTAGAGTTGCAATTAATTAATAATTAATCACAAATATTTAATGAATAAAGAAAAACATTTGTTAACAATCTCAATTCAAGTTCAATCTCAATATCTATAAAAACGTTCATATTGAAACGTCCTACTGCAAACAGCTCATACATTAAAAAGTAAATATGAGCAATTATTTCCAGACAGATAATGACACATAATTTACCATCCTGAATAAGGGATTGAGACTCGCTCCATTAAGATTTATATACTTCTTGTGATGTCGGCACTTTAAACAGCATATTGTGTTTATCTATTGCTTAGAAAGAAAAGGGTCTGTTTTAAAACTGATTCAAATATTAAACTAAACACAAAAATGAAAAAGAAATGCGTGAAAGCAACATCAATGCTGCACGCGCTAACAGAAATTACTGTCATGTCAACAAACACATGATGCACATTAACACTCCCCAAATTACATTAAGAACTACAAACATTAATCGCATAACTGGGGATTTGGGGAGATGTATTTTGTTTAAAACACTTTACACTAAAACCAACAATGTTTAGTCAAACTTTAATGTCAATCTTGTGTATGAGTGAGAATAAAACGAGGCAGCTACAATAAATTGAAAATGATGAGTCACACCTGCAGCTTATTATGAAAGAAACATTTCACACATCTGCTCACAGACACGATTTCATAGTTGAAGTTAAATGATGGGATGCTTAATAAAGTTTCCCCCCGAGCTGAGGTTCATTGAAGAACATGTTCACCAGGATTTTAACATTGTCACTCTTTAGGGGCTTTCACCCAAATTTAACACCACAGAATTTGCAGTGTGTGGACAAACTATCCAAATATACAAATCAGATGTTTTTTTTCTTTTTGTCTTTTTATAACATTCTTCCTTGCCAACATGGAATCACTAAATCTTTACATAATAAATGATAGTAATCCTATAAGGTAATTTCTTTCTTTCAGAATCAAAATGTGTCTGAACCTGTAACGACCCACACCGTCTTTGGTTTGTTTACCTTTTTATTTAAGTTTTTGGCACTCTTTATGTTCCACATTGTTCTTTGTTTATACACTCTTTGAGTTTTGGCACCTTTTATGTTCCGTATTGCTTTCTGTTTTATGCACTCTTATTTTGAAGTTTTGTCATGTCCTGTCTTCCCTCCTCGTCCATGTGTCCGGTCCTCATTGGTTTATTGTTTAATTACTTTACTCTCTGTTCTAGCCTCGTCATTGGTTTCTGTTAAGTGCCTTGTTATCTTGTTTTGAGTTCTGTTTGTCCATTGGTTTATGTTTTCCCTTGTTTTGTATTTTAGCCCTGATGTTCACCTTGTCCTTTGTCGGTTGTTGTTTAATGTCTAATGTTAGATGCTCTGTTCATGTCGCTCCAGAATCCTATCTTAGTCCGAGTTCCTGCCTATTCCCTCCTTGGAAAACTCCCTGCGTAATTATCTAGTGTTTATGTCTTTATTTTTCCCCTCGTGGACGTTTCATTTGTTCCTGTGTTCCTACTTCCCTTTACTTTGTGCCTTTTGAATAAAGCTGCATTTGGATCCTTACTCCCTCGTCTGCCCTCTTCATAACAGAACGACCGACCCAAAATGGATGCAGCAGCCCTCACTGCCCAACAGGCCAATCTCCTGCTTCTCGGCCTCAAACAGGAGGACCGCCCAATTGAGGCCCACGTCCATGAGTTTCTCGAGCTGGCCAATTTATCTGACTTCCCGGAATTTCTCTTGGTCGGTTTCTTCAGGGCGAATCTTGACCCTTCGTTAAAGGAGCGGCTACCACCAGCAATCCCTGGCTGGACGCTCATGGCTTTCCTTGAAGAGACCCTGAGGATCTGTGGCTCTCCTTTGACCGTGGGTATTGCAGAGGACGCTATCTCTCCCCCCACAGTGGTCACCTCCCAGCCTTCCATGACTCGTTCCTCCACGCCTGCCACGGCCAACGTGCCCCCAGCCTTGTCTGTCCCTGGGCCAGCGTTGACAGCCCCGTCTGCCCGGAGGAGGAGAAGAGGGAAGGCTTCCGCTCCTCAGCCCACGCCTGCCACGGCCAACGAGCCCACGCCTGCCACGGCCAACGAGCCCACGCCTGCCACGGCCAACGAGCCCACGCCTGCCACGGCCAACGAGCCCACGCCTGCCACGGCCGTCCCAGCGCCAGCGTTGCCAGCCTCTTCTGCCAGGAGGAGGAGAAGAGGGGCTTCCACTTACCAGTCTCCGCCCTCCACGGCCCCAACCCAAGAGCCAGCGCCAGCGCCCGTAGCCTCGACCGTCCAAGAGCCAGCGCCAGCGCCCGTAGCCTCGACCGTCCAAGAGCCAGCGCCAGCGCCCGTAGCCTCGACCGTCCAAGAGCCAGCGCCAGCGCCCGTAGCCTCGACCGTCCAAGAGCCAGCGCCAGCGCCCGTAGCCTCGACCGTCCAAGAGCCAGCGCCAGCGCCCGTAGCCTCGACCGTCCAAGAGCCAGCGCCAGCGCCCGTAGCCTCGACCGTCCAAGAGCCAGCGCCAGCGCCCGTAGCCTCGACCGTCCAAGAGCCAGCGCCAGCGCCCGTAGCCTCGACCGTCCAAGAGCCAGCGCCAGCGCCCGTAGCCTCGACCGTCCAAGAGCCAGCGCCAGCGCCCGTAGCCTCGACCGTCCAAGAGCCAGCGCCAGCGCCCGTAGCCTCGACCGTCCAAGAGCCAGCGCCAGCGCCTGTAGCCTCGACCGTCCAAGAGCCAGCGCCTGTAGCCTCGACCGTCCAAGAGCCAGCGCCTGTAGCCTCGACCGTCCAAGAGCCAGCGCCAGCGCCTGTAGCCTCGACCGTCCAAGAGCCAGCTCCAGAGCTTTCCACAGCTCCGCCTCCAGAGCTTTCCACAGCTCCGCCTCCAGAGCTTTCCACAGCTCCGCCTCCAGAGCCACCCAGCGCTCCGCCTCTGAAGAATGCCTCGGCTCTGCCTGCACCTGCTCCGCCACCAGACCCTTCCTCGGCTCAGCCTCCAAACCCTTCCTCAGTTCTGCCTTCCACGGCTCTGCCTGCTCCGCCTCCCACGGCTCTGCCTACGCCTGCTCCGCCCCCTGACCCTTTCACGGCTCCGCCTTCTGCGGCTCTGCCCCAGAGGGGCTTCATGGTCCCACCTTCCACGGTTCTGCCTGTGCCAGCTCAGCCCCCAGGACCTTCCAAGCCCCCTTGGTCACCGCCTACCATGGCACCGTCCCTGGGGTCCTCCACGACTCCTCCCTGGCCTTCTGACCCTGTCCTGTGGCCTCCTCCCTGGCCTTCTGACCCTCTCTCGCGGCCTCCTCCCTGGTCGTCCGACCCTCTCTCGCGGCCTCCTCCCTGGTCGTCCGACCCTCTCTCGCGGCCTCCTCCCTGGCCTTCTGACCCTGTCCTGTGGCCCTCTCCTTGGCCTCCTGACCCTGTCCCGGTCCTGAGGCCATCTCCTAAGCCTCCTGACCCTGCCCTAGCCCTGTGGCCATCTCCTAGACCCCTTGACCCGATCCCTGCCCTACGGCCACCTCCCCGGCCTTCAGACCCAGTCCCTGCCATAGGGCTGCCTCCCTGGCCACCTGACCCAATCCCTGCCCTACGACCACCTCCCCGGCCTCCTGACCCAGTCCCTGCCCTATGGTTGCCCCCTGACCTAGTTTCAACCCCGCAGCTTCCTCCCAGTCTTCCCGACCCGGTCCCCTCCCTCAAGTCGTCCCCTAGGCACCTACCTGACCTCCTGGCCACCCTCCTGTTCTGTCACGGTCCCTCTGTCCCAGTCTTGTCCCTCTGTGCCCCTCGTGTTCCCTAGATCTGCCTGTTCGCCCTCGTTTTCCGTTGTCGTTTTGCCCCTCCTTTGGTTTGGAGCGTCTGGAATCCGCTCCTTAAAGGGGGGGCTCTGTAAGGACCCACACCGTCTTTGGTTTGTTTACCTTTTTATTTAAGTTTTTGGCACTCTTTATGTTCCACATTGTTCTTTGTTTATACACTCTGAGTTTTGGCACCTTTTATGTTCCGTATTGCTTTCTGTTTTATGCACTCTTATTTTGAAGTTTTGTCATGTCCTGTCTTCCCTCCTCGTCCATGTGTCCGGTCCTCATTGGTTTATTGTTTAGTTACTTTACTCTCTGTTCTAGCCTCGTCATTGGTTTCTGTTAAGTGCCTTGTTATCTTGTTTTGAGTTCTGTTTGTCCATTGGTTTATGTTTTCCCTTGTTTTGTATTTTAGCCCTGATGTTCACCTTGTCCTTTGTCGGTCGTTGTTTAATGTCTAATGTTAGATGCTCTGTTCATGTCGCTCCAGAATCCTACCTTAGTCCGAGTTCCTGCCTATGCCCTCCTTGGAAAACTCCCTGTGTAATTATCTAGTGTTTATATCTTTATTTTTCCCCTCGTGGACGTTTCATTTGTTCCTGTGTTCCTACTTCCCTTTACTTTGTGCCTTTTGAATAAAGCTGCATTTGGATCCTTACTCCCTCGTCTGCCCTCTTCATAACAGAACCGGATCTGAACTGGATTTTACACAAACACAAACAGGACTGACAGATGAACTGTAACAAATACATTTATTTTTACAGAGAAAATACAGTTTAATTGAACATTCATATTTTTTAATAAGTGTTCAATTATAATAAAAACACATTCACAACAAATTTACATTTTCAGCAAATATTGCTCATTGAAAAAAAGATTTTACTTATAAAGTTGTTTAAATTTGTTATTTGAGTTTATGGTCAATGTTTGGCAGCCGTTTCTGTCATGCATTTACTGTTATTTTACAGTGATGGACAACCAGAAAGCCAGACGATGATTGAACACGACGTGTGCATCATTTGCTCAAGCAGTTCTGCATCTTCCTTTAACTTTTTTTTTTTTTTTTTTTTTTTTTTTTATTGAAGAAATACAATTACAATTAGAGGGGTACATTGATTAAAACAAATAAAAAAACAGAAAAGGTAAATTTAAAAGTTAAACGATGATGTGAAAGTGTTTACATGCATTTTGAAGCTTTCTTATTTTTCATACCCAGTATTGTTTTAAGGTATTGTTGAATTTCTATTCTTAAAAATAAGAACAGAGGCTTGTTTCCTCCAAATTTACATTAATGAATACTAAATTTGGCTAACATAAGGAGCAGATTAATTAAATAATATTCCTTATAAGATTTGTCATATGAGAAAAAAACAAATAACACATTTTTAAAGCACAGTTGAAAACGAGGCATGATATGAGCCTTAATAAAGGAACATAAATCTGACCAAAAAGAAACTGAATGAGGACAACTCCAAAATAAATGATAAAATGTTTCATCATGTAGATCACAAAATGTATCGATATCACAATTAAATCTGTTTACAAGGTAATACTTACATGGGTAATATTTATAAATGAGTTTAAGGGAAATTTCTTTGATTTTGTTTGTGATTAAATATTTATGAGGAAGTTTCCAGATTTTATTCCATACCAAATTATCAGCACAGCCATTCCAAAATGAAATAACAGCAGGTCTGGAGACAATATCCCTTTGGAACAAAGCCCGTACACCACGATTATTATTTTTAATATAGGAACGAGAGAAACAGATACGGCCTACTTCAGTATCAGCAGGATCCAACGAGTATGGAGATAGCAAAGGACAGGTGTTTTTAAGAAGCATTTTTAGGCCAGAGGGAACAGCATCCATAACCACAGCAAAATCTTTAGGAGTAACTGGAATATTATATTTAGAAAGAAATTCAGAATAAGTCATCATAAGTCCTTCATTGTTATAAAGTTGGTTAACAAAAACTATATCGTTACTAAACCAATTCAAATTAAATAAAGATTTAGATTTATACAGAATGTTCTTATTATTCCAGATAAAACATCTGTTTGGAGAGAAATTGTGTTTATAGATTAAATTCCAAGAAAGAAGCATCTGTTTGTGAAAATTAGATAGTTTTAAAGGAAGTTTGGTGATACTGTAGTCACAAAGTAAAAGAAAAGACCACCAACTTGTGAAAAAATAAAGTGAGGTATAATATTCCAGATAGATGTTGGTTTTTTAAGAAATTGCTTAATCCAGTTAACTTTGAAGGTGTGATTAAGGGTGGTAAAATCTAAGAAGTTCAGGCCTCCATTTTCAGTTGAGTTCATAACCACAGATTTCTTTATATAATGCGTTTTATTTTTCCATAAGAAATTAAACAGCACTTTATCAATAATTTTGCAAGTACTATCATCAACTGCTAAGGAAAGCGCTGCATATGTAAGTCTTGAGATGCCCTCAGCCTTTGTGATCAGTACTCTTCCCCTCAAGGATAGGTCTCTAAGTAACCACTGATTTAATTTTCTCTTTGTTTTGTCAATGACTGGAGAAAAATTAAGCTTACATCATCCCTCTTCATTCTTTACAATCTTAATACCTAAATATGTGATTTCGTCTTTAATGGGAATATTACAAATTGACAGAAGATTGCTGTTTTTAAGAGACATTAATTCACATTTATTTATATTCAGGTAAAGCCCTGAAGCTTTAGAGAATTTACGGATAATCTTAAGGGCTAAGGGTATTTCTCCTGCATTTTTTAAGAAAAGAGTGGTATCGTCTGCCAGTTGACTAATGATAATTTCCCTGCCAGCAGCAGTGATACCTCTCAAAGGGCTCTGTTTAATATGATCTGCAAGAAGTTGTGAACAGAGTAAAAATAAATATGGGGAAATAGGGCATCCTTGTCTGATACCACGACTGAGGTTGAATCTGGGTGACGTGCCATTATGCAGCTTGATTGAGCAATTTGCATTAGAATATAACGTTTTAATGGAATTAACAAAGAAATCACCAAAACCAAATATAAATGAAATTATGTTCAACAGTGTCAAAGGCCTTTTGGAAGTCTAAAAAAAGAATGAAACTCTCATCTGGGTATAGATGTGGGTAATCAATAAGGTCTAATACCAAGCGAATATTATTTGAAATGTGTCTATTACGCATAAAACCTGACTGTGTGTCATCTATAATAAAATCCAAAGTTTTCTTAATTCTAGAAGCTAATACAGAGGCTAAAATTTTATAATCGTTATTAAGTAGGGAAATTGGTCACCAATTGTCTAAAATTAAAGTGTCTTTTTTTGGTTTGGGAATTAAAATAATTAGGCCTTGAGTCAGGGTAGGTGGAGTTTACCGCACTCAATACATTGTAGGAAAAGGTTTAAAAGAAAAGGAGCAAGTTCTTCTGAGAAGGTTTTTATAAAATTCAGCGTTTAAACCATCTACACCAGGGGATTTGTTAAACTTGAGCTCTGTAATAGCTTGAAGGACTTCCTTTATACATATAGAACTATCACAATGTTCTTTTTGATTTTCATTTATAGTTTTCGAATTAGTAAGATTGTCTATAAAAGCAGATGAATTATTTTCATTAAACCCTGAATTGTAAAGATTGCTATAGAAGGTTGAACAGTAATCTGCAATGTCCTTTAAGTCATGTGTTATCAGTAGTAAATATAATATACATTGTGACAAAATGATTGACAGGTTATGATTGATGACTTAATTGATCACCTTTGACCTTTCCCACCCTCCCCATCCCCACACCACCCTTCATACTTTGTGCCAAAAATGATTGATGGTCTATGATTGATGATATGTTTGGTGCCCCCCTTTGACCTCCCTCCCCACCCACCCCACCCCTCCGGCAGTTGTACTGGCTGTGGTATGAATTGGTTGGTCAGCTGTTTTGATACCCCCTGTGCTGTAGCCGATCCCATCTGTGTATTTAAAAGAGTAGACAAATTATTAATCTTTAATGATGTACAATGTTAATGGAAACTGAGATGATAAAAATATTGTTATAAGAATTGTTTTCCTCATCTGTTCAATTAAATAATTGATGTAATCATTGAGATGTTTTTCAAAAACATGATAAGTAATGCGGGTGGTGTTATTGTATTTATTATTATTATTGTAGGGGGGTAAAAAGTGGCTATTACCTTTAAAATGTGTTTAAACGATGTCTCTTTTAATGTTTGCAATGCTAAATCACGGTGTGGCAGTACTTTTACAGAGGTTAAAATGTGTTTCTAAAAACATTGGATATTAGTTGAACCAAAACTCATTCAGACACAAAGTGATGAAAATGTGTATCTAAAACAGTGGATACTGACATTCAGATGCAAAACTTGAATAAGACTTTCTTTATTTTTAAATAATGTGTATCATATTCCCATATGGTCTAGCGGTTATGATTCCTGGTTTTCACCCAGGCGGTCCGGGTTCAACCCCCCGGTATGGGAATCTGTTACGTGTTCGCCCTGGATAGTTGGGATATGCAAAAACAATTGCATTTCACTGACTCTGTAAGCGTACACGGTACAATGACAATAAAGTTGATATAATAAAAACTTTTATATAAACATGTTTAACAGTTAATTTCAACAAACACCATTTAATTGAAATAGTAAAATGCATCTTTAAAGAAAGAATCTTACATCTCTCGCTCAAAGTCCTTTCACGATCTCATCCAAATGATAATGAAGAAACAGACAAGAGCCCCAGCCGCTGGGTGCTGTGTAACAATTCATTCTCAAGAGGTAATGGGTGTGTGTGTGTGTGTGTGTGTGTGTGTGTGTGTGTGTGTGTGTGTGTGTGTGTGTGTGTCTGTTTGTTTTTTGTTTTTTTGTTGCGGCACATACCAATGGTGCATCTGATTTTAAATCATTAAGTAATTTTTTTATGAACAGATCGACAACTATTTAAAACAGAGTGTCTTGAGGGCATCATTTTGATTTATTATTCTGTATGCCTTGGATTGTCACGGGTCCTGTTAGATTCAATGGTCAGTATATTCTATCATCTCACAGCTGTAAGTTAATGATTCCCCCAGTGGTATAGGCGTAAGAGACAAAGCATCATTCTAAAATGTTTTCGGACAAAGGTTGTGCGGGGTTTTGTTAGCAAGAAATCGAACGTCATTTTAAGTCTTTGATCTCTGAATATTTCACAATAAAAATAATGGTTGTATATTGACAGTCCTTTTATATTATCAAGCATAGCTTAAACCATTTTGATTTATTATTCTGTATGCCTTGGATCGTCACGGGTCCTGTTAGATTCAATGGTCAGTATATTCTATCATCTCACAGCTGTAAGTTAATGATTCCCCCGGAGACATAGGCGTAAGAGACAAAGCATCATTGTAAAATGTTTTCGGACAAAGGTTGTGCGGGTGTTTGTTAGCAAGAAATCGAACGTCATTTTAAGTCTTTGATCTCTGAATATTTCAAAATAAAAACAATGAATATATTCAACCAAGCGTGTGAAAGGAGTAAGATAAAACTGTTAAGGTTATTTCGCATCAGCATTTCTTCATGCTCATTCTTCAACTAAAAATAAATAAAAAGAGAGGCTGTCACGAATATTTACGATCTAGACAATCAGGCGCAGATCAATGGTGGGGTATGTAAATACGCAGAGTAGCGCCGCCCATTTAAACAGATTTTCGGGTGTTTGTGACCAGGAGTAAGATAAGCCATTCTTGTTTTGTGTACGAGACAACAGCAGCTGTGTAACACGTCGCATTAATCTTTTAAATGGCTTTTATTTTCAGAAGTATGTGATGCATGTACGATGATTTTAAATATTTGTACTTTACAGGTAAACGTACATTTTGGCAAATTGATGTTTAAACATTTTTCTACGTAATTCAGGACCGATAGATGAACATGAAAATTTGAACACCATCGATCAACTGTGTAAGTTACGTAAAGATTTTTTTAATGTATTTATTTATATATATTAGATGTGTTTAAATATTATGTGGCTATATTCTTTTATTTTCAGTGACTGAACCATTAATTAATAATCCAACGGGGGAGAGCAGTTCAGGAATCCGATCGGCGCTGCAAGGTATGCACAATATTTGAGTTCTAGCTTGATCATGCAATATTGATTATAAATAAAAAAATGTATTTTCTGGTTGCAGATATCTCAAACTTTGACGTGGCCGCACTTGTCACACAACCCGGATTCACCACTGCTAAACCAAACCCCCAACTCCGTTCACCATACAGCAAGAATAATATTCCGGGGAATCCACGCAAACCCCGCTTACATATTGTATCTCCAGCTGGAAATGGTACAAGAGGGCGTTTTGGTGAAAAACAGACTTCGGTGTTAAACGAGTCAGTTGGTGAGTAGGATTTCACGCTAACATTATTTTAAATAAATAAATGACAAACCCTCGCTAACACACATATTCTACACCCAACTTTTTTTGTGTGTAGATCTGTACACTACCAGTTTGCAGACTGAGGAGGACACCGCATTGATATTCGATGATACATTTTTCATGAGACGCTGGGAGGCCGGTAGTTTCAGCAACGAATTTGTTCCAGACAACACAGATAATGCCGTCTCATCTCCCGTGATACCTTTGGTGTCAGATGAATCCCTGTTGGTAAACGATACAGGGGATGTGCTTTCGGCGATTAACACAGTCTTGGATGGTACGGACGGCGATACCACCCGTCAGGAGTTTGTGGAAGAGTCGGTGGTGATTGCTGGTGAATCTCTCCCCTCAAATCAGCAGAACTTTCATCATGATTTGTTGATTGAACTGTGTGAACGGAATCGAAGGGGTGAAGAGAGATTGGATATCATTTCAGATAATGTCAAACGCCTTTGTGACTGTTTTCATATGGTTATGACGAACTCAGAAGAGCAAGGAACTCTTACAAGGATTATCCTCGACCGTGTCGGAGCAAATCGTGAGGTATTAAATAAATGTGATCGTGTTCTTCAGAATTCCTACAGAGAAACCCAACTAATGGTAACTGTATTATCCAACATTAATAGCAGTGTCAATGCTGGTAGATGATAACTGATTTATGTTAAAATGTGTTGTTTTGGGTTATCTAGTTGATTTGTGATTGTTTTTCATAAAGTGTTTTTGTGTGGTTGGTGTATAATCAGTGGAGAATAAATCTAAATTGAAAAAAGATTTTCAAATATGGCTGGTGAAAAAAAAAGATTAAATTCAAACAATGATTTGCAAGATTGTCAACCAGACTTTGAACAAAACCCTTCTGCAAGAACTAGATATGATCATTTGTCAAATATTGAACGGTTACAAAACATTATTGATGATCAGATGGAATTTTTAGGACCTGCCTATTTGGATTTAAATGGTAGATTAGAGGCTATTATTCAAACACAGAGAGAGCATATAAATGCTTCTAATAACAACAAAGACTGTGAAAGGTTAAATATTTCGTTAGAACCATCATCACACAGCTCCACAACGGATGAACTAAACGATACAGAGATGCAAACATCAGAACCGCCATACTCTAATTTATGCAAAATATTAGAAGATATGATTAAAAATCATGAAGAAATGGCCTCAACCCCTAGTCTGTGTGAAAGATTAGAAGCGCTGATAATAATGCAAGAGACTGGTAATAACGGGGTTGATAATGAGGCTGCTAATAATGAGGATGGTTTGTTTGTCGATGCAGTACAGATTGGCGGTGTAAGCAATATTTCATCAGACACGAATGCCCCCCATATGAGTTTAAGTCAGAACGATATTGATGAATTGGCTAGAAACGGTGGAGTTTTAAACGAATTCACGATTGTGTCAAGACCGCGTTTCAATGGTATAGAGATACACAGAACTCTAAATTTAAGGGAAATAACATCTACAGACCTTGCTGCATACAGTACATCTGTGCATAATGCATTGTCTGAGATGGTGTCATTCTCCAGACAGATGGCAAATGAATCTGGTATTATTAATATATCTCTTAGAGGCCCCAGTCTGAAATCTGATGTAAATTGTGTATTATCACCTGGTAATGGCTACGATGAAAACATTTTTGTTGAACAATTTGAAAAAATCATGCAGAGCAATACGAAAGTGATGGCTGACGACAGTTTGCCGTTACATGCGTCCATAGCCAGAAGTAAGAACGGTGGCGCTCGTCGAAAGCTGGTTGATATAGCACATGACGAAGTAGTTAGAAGAAAACGAATGCATTTATTTTCCCCCGTCAATACAACAAACAATCTGTGCTTTTCAATATGTCTCGCATATTTTCTCGACCCACAGATTTCCCATGACAACTTAGAAAAGCGGGGTAAAACAATTCAAACTGCTGGTGGTTTCACATCTCAGGATAAAATAGGTCTAGGAGACATTGTGAAATTTGAACAAGCATTAGACATAAAAATTGTTGTCTTTCACAGGTCAAGCGCTGGAAAGTTAGAAAAATATTTAACTTCTGATGAACCACACCCAAAAACAGCATATCTTTACATTCATGATGATCATTATTACATGATAAAGAATTTGAAAGCATTTATAGGGTCTGCATATGTATGCAACTTCTGTTACACGGGTTATGCAAGCAGACAGAATCATGATTGTAAATATGTGTGCTCTGTTTGCAATGATAGCGAATGCTACAAGCATCCTAAAAACACAATACACTGTCAAGACTGCCTACACTATTGCAGATCTAGCTACTGTTTTAATGCCCATAAAATAGTAACTCCTACGACTGATGATTGTGGTAGATCTCCTTGCGATACTACAAAATATTGTCGTAAATGCGGTAAACGTTACTACACTGCTGGCAAAAAACCCAAACCTCATAACTGTCCAAATGATAAGTGTTTACATTGCGGGGATGATGTAAGCCGTGGAGGGCAACACCAGTGTTTCATACAACCTACCATTCCCAAGGAATATACAGACCGTTACATTTTCTATGATTTTGAAACACGCTGTGATAATGGAAAGCATGTTGCTAATTACGTGTGTGCCATGACTTTTGATGGTGAGAAATTTGAATTTGGAGGCGAGGGGTGTGTGAGACAGCTCGTTTGTAGGTTTAGACAGCCGAGATATAAAAATTACACATGGGTAGCGCATAATGCAAGTGGATTTGATAACTTTTTAATTCTGGAGTATTTTTGCAATGCAGGACTCCATCTTAACATAGTAATGCAGGGATGTAGAACCATTTTCATGTATGATGAAACTTTTAGACAGCGTTTTATCGATTCTTACGCATTCCTCCACATGGCTCTGTCTAAGACATCTTCTGCATTAAATTTGCAAAATAAAGAAAAAGGTTTCTTTCCTCACCATTTCAACAGACAGGAAAATCAGTCTTATATAGGCCCTTACCCTGCAAAAAACTACTACGGTTACAGTACCATGACAGATAGTACCAGGGCAAAATTTGATCAGTGGTATGCATCAGTCGATGGCAAAATCTTTGATTTCAAAAAAGAGATCGGGCTCTATTGCATGAACGACGTTGTTTTATTACGTGAAGCATGTATTAAATTTAGAGAAGCGTTCCTGCTATGCACACAGGTAGATCCGTTCAGCTACGTGACTCTTGCTAGTTGCTGTATGGGTACTTTCAAGACGCATTTTCTCTCTAGATATACACTGGCTCTGATGCATAATAATGCATACGTCAATCAGTATAAGACATTCTCTAACATATCTATTGAATGGCTTGAGTACGTGAAAAAATCCCGCGACGTAGACATCCACCATGCCCTAAATCACGGTGAGGTAAAATTTGGAAGCTACTTTGTTGATGGATATTACGAAAAAGATGGGGTGCGAAGAGCTCTACAATTTGCCGGTTGTTTTCACCATGGTCACGAGTGTCGTTACAGACCTGACTATGCAAATCCGCTGTCAAATGTTCCTTTTGGAGTACTCAGGAGAATGTTTAATGAAAAGCTTGATGTTTTGCAGAACGCATACTGTTTAGACGTTGAGGTGATGTATGAGTGTGCATGGAAGACTCTTAAACAAACTGATCCTCATGCAATTGCATTTATGACCACTTATTCGGCTCCCGAGAGACTGAAACCGCGTGATGCCCTCTTTGGGGGTCGTACAAATGCTTACAAGTTATACCACAAAACTACAGAAAATGAGAAGATCAGATATGTTGATTTCACGAGTCTTTATCCTTACTGTCAGGCTCGAAAAAGCTACCCTGTTGGGCATCCTGAAATAATCCTCAAGGATTTTGAACCCCTTGAAAATAATTACGGACTTATTAAGGCAACAATGATACCACCTCGAAAGCTCCTACATCCTGTACTCCCTTATAGGTGTGCCGGGAAACTCATGTTTCCTCTATGCAGATCATGTGCTGAGAAACAAATCAATGCTACACCTTGTACGCATACAGATGAGGAGAGATCGATCTCAGGCTGCTGGGTGAGCATTGAATTGTTAAAGGCGATTGAGAAGGGGTATCTTGTAATGGAAGTCTCAGAGGTGTGGCACTTTGCAGAGAAATCGGAAAAGCTGTTTTCCGGTTATGTAAAGGCCTTTCTGAAGTTTAAACAGGAGGCCTCAGGCTACCCCTCTCATGTAGTCACCGAGTTAGACAAAAAAGCCTATATCGATGATTACTTTGAAAAAGAAGGGGTTAGACTCGATCCTGCAAAGATCTGTCACAACCCTGCACAGAGGTCTATCAACAAATTGCTGCTGAATAGTCTGTGGGGGCGTTTTTCAATGAGAGAAAATCTCCCCACTTCTAGACTTTTGAAAGACCCAGAAGACTTTGCTCACATCATATTTGGCTGTCAGTATGACGTTAAATATTTCACATTTGTGTCTGATGAAATTGCGCTGGTACAGTATCGTCACGATGATGGTGCCATGTACAGCACCCGGGATGTGAATATATTTCTGGGGGCCTTTACAACAGCACACACACGGCTAGAATTGTATGATCTTATGGATAAACTGGGGGATAGATTATTGTATAGCGATACAGACAGTGTTATCTTAGAGACGGTGACTGGGAACCACCTCTGGGTCCTTATTTAGGAGAGCTTACTGATGAAATTGGCAATGATGATCACATAACAGAGTTTTGCTCAGGCGGTCCTAAAACATACGGATATCGCACTGCTAAAGGTAAAGTGTGTATGAAAGCAAAGGGTATAACTTTGAATGCCGAAAATTCCATGGTTATTAGATTAGACACATTGATCGGTCTTGTTGACAGTTATGTAAAATCGCATGACACCTGACACATACTAGCATACACAGACAACATCGTGAGGAATAAAAAGAACTTTACCTTGCAAAACAAGTCAGTTGTTAAAAAGTTTCAAGTGGTGTATAATAAAAGGCAGCTATTCCCTGATTATACAACACTACCATATGGCTACTAATAATTTTTTAAACCACCGCAGTGTGCGGGAGGTTGATGGTCTTGATTTTAGACTTCAACATCCTTTTTCATGTGTGATAAGTGGGCCTTCAAATTCTGGAAAGTCTTATTTTGTAAAAATGTTGTTGGAAAATGCTGTAAATATGATTTCTAAAAAGATTGAAAACATTGTGTACATTTATGATTGCTGGCAACTGCTGTATGATGAACTGTATAAAATGTATAACATTAAATTTGTGGAAGGAATACCGCAATCTCTGAATGATGATGATTTATTACCTGTCAATAAAACTAATCTGTTGATAATTGATGACATGATGAAGGAGGCGAGTGGAAACTCTGAAGTGGAAAAGTTGTTCACTCAATATGTTCACCATAGAAACCTCAGTGCTATTTATATTGTACAGAATTTATTTTTCCAAGGTAAATCCAGCAGAACCATCAGTTTGAATACAAATTATTTAATATTGTTTAAGAATCCTCGTGATAACAATCAGATAAATGTGTTGGGAAAACAAATGTACCCCGGAAATACAAAATATTTTATGGAATGCTATCAAGATGCTACCAACCAACCTTTTGGATACCTCATGATAGACTATAAAGCAAAAACCCCTGAACATTTTCGTCTCAGAACGGGGCTACTTTCAAACCAACCAGTAGTTTACATTCAAAAAAGAAAGCAGTGATTTTGGTGAAATGTCTTCTAGACTGTCTAGAAACCTCCCCCTGTTAAAAATGTTATTTAAAGCGACCCCGATGCAAAGACGTCTTATTATGCAATCAGCATCTGACGATCTCATTTTAACATTGTGTGAGGTAGCGCTTAATGTGCTCTATGGCACAATACCGCTAACGACGCAGCAACATCGCCGGTTGAAGAGGAAAAGCACTGAGATTAAATACATAGCCAGTAAAAAGATTGGTGTGTCCAGAAAAAAACGCATGATCAACCAGAACGGAGGATTTCTTCTTCCGCTCTTGAGTATAGCAATCCCCTTTATAACCAGTCTGATAACGTCTAAACAAGGTTGAAGATGGAGTACGCTGAGAAGCTGTTTTTAGTCCCTCAAAATCAATTAGATAAACTAAAGATGTCCAATACCCGAGAATCTATTCAACAAACAGTGGAAGACGATCTGGATCTTGCTATAAGAAATATTTTGAATAAAGACAATTTGGCTGCTCATGAGAAGGCCAAACTTTACACCTCAGTTTTACAAAGATTTTTGACAGTAGTTAAACAGGGGGATCGAGCCAGTAACACATTAACGCTTGCATTACCACCCCCCCCCCCCCCCCCCCGATGCGTCTCACAAAGAGTCCTTTGGACCCCCTGTTGAAGATGGTGGTGTCGATGATGTTGTTGCTGATGTGTTGAAAAATGTACCATTGAAAAGCATGAAAAATGCAAGATACATCATGGATAAAATGTCTCAAGCCAAAGAAGTTTCATCTTGGAATGATTCGGGAGAGTTTGTATTTAAAGGCGTCACTATACAGGGGTCACACGTGTTGGATCTTGTGAAGAGTGTAACATCCCCACATAAAATTAGGAATGACCGTAGGCCTCATGGATGGACTGAATTTTTGCAGGCAATTGCTGCTTTAAACATACCCTATTCAACAGTTCCAAACCACACGGTTAGACATGTAATAAGTTCATTTAAAACCAAACCGTCTACATCGTCCTCTATGGTACAAAGAATGTATTTAAGTATCAAATCAAATCAAATCACTTTATTGTCACACTACTGTGTACACGAGTGCAACAGCAGGTGAAATTCTTGTGTGCAGTTCCGAGCAACATTGCAGTCATGACAGTGACGAGACATAAACCACTTTACAATAAACAACATATTACACAAAACAATTTACATAACAAACTTACACAACAATTTACATAACAAATGTACACATACCTACACAACAATTTACATAACAAATGTACACAATACACACAATGTAGAATACACACACTAGATACGGGTATAAATATATATATATACACTAAATTGGGAGAATATATTGACAGAGTGATGATTAATAAAGTGCAGTGCTGATTGTTGATCGTGAGAGATCATGTGTTCAAAAGTCTTATTGCTTGTGGGAAGAAGCTGTCATGTAGTCGGGTGGTGCGGGTCCTGATGCTGCGATACCGCCTGCCTGATGGAAGCAGTGAGAGCAGCCCATGACTCGGGTGGCTGGAGTCTTTGATAATCCTCCGAGCTTTCTTCACACACCGTCTGTTATATATATCCTGGAGGGAGGGAAGCTCACCTCCGATGATGTTTCTGGCTGTTCGCACCACCCTTTGCAGGTCTTTGCGGTTGTGGGCGGTGCTATTGCCGTACCAGGCGGTGATGCAGCCAGTCAAGATGCTCTCAACAGTGCTGGTGTAGAACAGTGTGAGGATGTGTTGGTTCATTCCAAACTTCCTCAGCCGTCTCAGGAAGAAGAGGCGCTGGTGAGCCTTCTTCACAACGGCCTCAGTGTGGACGGACCATGTGAGTTCCTCAGTAATGTGGACACCGAGGAACTTGAAGCTGCTGACTCTCTCCACCGGTGCTCCATTAATGGTGATGGAGCTTAGAAGAAGTACACCTTCTTCTAAGGGGTCGGAGGTATCAGCGTTTAAATCGCCATCTCGTGAACAAAACGAGTGGTTGTCATTTTGATGTTGTATAATATATTGGTCATATTTTTTGTACAAATTAATCATGTGATATTCAATAAAGCCATGACATTGATACATTTTGACATTGTGCTCTTTTTATTTATTAGAAACAATCGTTTTACAAATCATGTATTTAACATAAACGTTTCACCCATTTGAACACATTGAATACACTTAAATACAGTACTATTACAATGAGTTATCCTTAGTTTTTTCACAAAATGCGATACAAGAACATCATTATTAATTAAATCATCGCTATAAAGCATCATAACATCATCATAATCACGACCTCGAATCATATGATATAGGAAGAAAACACAATGATGACCACATGTGACAGACATAAAAGGCTGAACTTGTTTAGCCGAATACTGAATGCGTGTTGAATTCCTTTTTAGAAATTCAATGATTGATCCAGGAAAACAAATAAAATCAGGACTATTACCGAAACTGTCAAAGAAAAATGCTGAGCCATATTTATTTATGTAAATAGCCACCCAGTGTTCCCCGGGGAGGTGCGAAGGATGTATGTTGATTATGACAGATGTGGGTAGTGTTCTTAATGGATCCTTTGGTAAATAATCACATGGTAGTACACCAAGAAAATGCGTGTTTTGTGTGATTCTCTCCATAGCCACGGTAAGTTGTATGGTGTTCATGTTTTTAATTAATAGTAGTCAACAAGCACCTGTCTTCGGTTAGAAACTTCAATGATGTTGTCAAAAACAGCATAAACAATCAGATTAATGGTTCTTGGAAGCGGTTGTCTGAACCGCACTTCTAGTCTGATATTCCCAGACTTAACAAGCGAGATGTGTTGGCCACACTCTTCGTCTGGAGTGAGGTTAAAACCATAAAGGGTATGGCCCTGCAGAAAATCTTCTCTGTCGATTACCAATGCTTGGTTTTTTAGATGTCTTCCAGACGAAAGCGCGAGCTGGTAAAACTCTCGTACGGCAGTGCCTGCTCCAAAGTCGGGTTGTAATGGTTTGGCGTGGTGTTGCTGCCCATCCACATAAACAGCTAGAAACTCCAGATCGTAATGTTTAAATGCAAAAGGGTTTTTATCGTATGCACCTGTAAAAGCATCATTATCGACCATACCCAATATAATAGATTTGGGGAGTGTTCCTAAGAATAGGTTTTCCTGGTTTGATACACGGCTTCCAGCTGGTATGGAAAATTTTTTCAGACAGACTCTATCAATTGGATATTTAGCGGTGGTTGAGAGAAGTGCTTGAGCGTGTCCCAGTCTCACTCCTGGTGATTTTTTTCTGCTGAACAGTGAACACAGAAGATATTTCACAGACGAATGTCAGTTACTAAAAAATGGATGGATCCCATTGACTTCCATAGCATAAAAAAAAACTATGGAAGTCAATGGGACCCATCAACTGACAGATTCCCCTGTGTCACTGCACAGCAGATTTTGATTTACATGAACCTAAAGAAAAAGCCTTGAAAAATTCATAATTGCAAAACTGCTGTCAAACTTAAATTTAACATTACCTTGGCCGTCCCCTGGTATGTAAAATTGGTAGTGAAAATGGGGCGTTCACAGGAGGGTTGAAAATATGGTCCACCAGAAGACATAAGTCTTGTATAGCCTCTTGAAGTTCATTGATTGTGGTGATGAGGTCAAGGTCATTATAAAACATTATATATAGTGTGTGTGTGTGTGTGTGTGTGTGTGTGTGTGTGTATTCAGGTTGATTGGGAGGGACACTTTTTCCAATTAATCTCAATGGCAAAAAGTGTCCAAATCACACTGAATTCACCCTATAAATCAATATCACAAAATATCAATAACATAAAATCGATCTTTAGTTTTAACATTTTATTCCAAATTAACAAATGATTGTTTTAATTATGGAATTCAGACATAAAAACCTTAAAGTCTACAAATGATGGCTGAATGCAGAACTTACTACAATAATAAAATACATTACCTGAACATGTAAACTGTCTGATATGATTACCAGAAGGTTGGCGTGCTCCTCAAGACGACTACGATATTGAAAGTCATTAAAGTTTCTGCTTTGTACAGCTCTTTCCGTAGCCTCTATACATATGTGCAGTTCTTCAAAGTATCGACGCACAACACTACTCTTTACTAACACTATTAAACATAAGAAACATAAGAAATGTATGCATTTCATCTTGTTTTTCATCTTCTTTGTCTTCTGTAGGGAAAAACTTCAGCAGAGAACCAATTTTTTGTAAGGAAGGAGGGGTTTCTTTATTGTACATTTATTTGCATATATGGTTTGCGCTGCGCTGTTTAAATTGGTCAGTGCAGCGCTGGTGAGGATTGTTCGCGACGCGCTGCCCATTGGGTGTCGCTAGGATACACGTCCGCGCTGCGCTGAAGAATCGGCCGCGCGGCTCGGACCATTGAACCGCGCACATGACATGTCAGCGCGGCGCGAGCTTTATAAACCCCCGCTGTCTCGCCCCACTTTTGGTTTGTTTGGCTTCCCATATCTGTCGTCTAATCTGCGCAACGCTATATGTAAGCAAGGGGCGGAGCCAGCAACCAAAACGCTCCGATTGGCTGATACTCATCTCTTAACTCAATTCAGATATATATTTATATAATTTTTTTTTTTTTTTTTTTTTTTAGAATTTCGCATTTATGAATAATCATAACATTCTATTCAAGCAACATAAAAATAAATAATATCTGTAAAACAATTATTTAACCAGGGTTACATATAGATTTGTATCCATTTCTTTTTTTAAAATGGTGCTTGTGTGTGCTGATCCTCAACATACTGAAAACATTAGATTACATCCACGGGTATCATCACAAGAGGAAAGAATAACTTTTCACAGATTCACTATCAATCATCCTGAGCTGCTCACTGACTCAAAACACACATTGAGTCACTCAAAATATTGAGGGTGTGCAGTGAATGTTTTTACCCTGCCAATTTTAGACCAGCCAAGAGATCTGACGATATAGACATGCCAATGTGCTTACATCATGTGAGCGGCAGCTGGCCGGAAGCAAACATTTTTAGTAAAAAACTTTTATATATAATCTATTTCTTACACACACACACATAGCGTTTCACTCCAGAAGATTTTAATGAATTCACTGGAGTCAAACAGATTTTTTATGATGCTATATTTGCTTTATGGACCTTCAAAAAGTTGGCACCCGTTTACTCTCATTTTATGGTCCTACAGAGCTGAAATATTATTCTAAAAATCTTAATTTATGTTCTGAAGAACAAAGAAGGTCAAACACATCTGTGATGGCATGAGTGTGAGTAAATGATGAGATAATTTTCAGTTACCAGTCACTTTCTTTACATCTTTTTTCCATACAATGAAATTGATTTGTGACTGAGGCTGTTATTCTGCCTAACATCTCCTTTTTTGTTCCACTGAAGAAAGTCATATAGGTTGGGAACAACACAATGATGAGTAAATGGGTATGGACTGGCCATTGGGCGCAATGGGTGGGCTGGTCAAAATGTTCAAGGGGGGATCTTACCCCCACCCCACCAAATCTCTGTTAAATTGATGTGTCTGTTGTGAACTGAAAGAGTGAAGAGCGTGTCAATGTTCTCTGCAGGTTAAGATATTGTGGTGTCAAAGATGAAGGTTGTGCTGCTGACTTCAGCTCTGAGATCAAACCTCTCACACCTGAAAGAACTGAATCTGTCATTTAATAAACTAAGAGATTCAGGAGTGAAGCTGCTCTCTGATGGACTGAAGAATCCTCACTGTAATCTTGAGAGACTGAGGTACAATTCCACAAAACTCTCAAATCCTCCTTTATTCTCCTGTAGTAAATAATCGGATAAACAACCTTCTCTTCTGTTATCTAAGAGAGCTCTGTTTTCAATGTTTTTTTTTTCATTATTGTTTAATTGATTGAGTCTTAATTTTACCCTAAAAAATGAAAAATCTGTCATTTACTCATATTTGGAAAATCCTCACTGTAAACTGAAGATCGTCTAAGAGTCATATGATCTGATATTCTGTTATAGGTCTGAAATAATTAGTCAATGCTCTCGTGAACATCGGCAATAAAATTTTTTACAAATACTTACATTGTTGAATAGTTGTTTCATCTTATTTAACAGATCATATAAAAATCTTATGATGACGTGCGAGAGGAAATCTTCAGCTCGATTCATGATGGAATAGAGGAAGAAAATAGCTCACAGTCTGGACACATTACAAACTTTCCAAACAGCTTTAGCTGATGTAGATCACAAAATATGAGGGAATTATACAAAAATACAATATAAGTAAATACAGAAGCAGCGTTGTAATGAAATAAAGCAGAGGTGGAGCTTGTGTTCCGCTGAAGATAAACTTGCATGTCAGATTGTATGATTGTTCATATATTGCGATCGTCACTCAAGGGTGCAAGCTCCAATTTGCCTACGATTTCAGGATTTTGACGGCGATCTCCTCAAAACTGTCGGCGAGCGAAAATCGGCTTAAAATCGTGTAGTATGAACTCGGCATAACTCTACGGATTCCATTTCAAATAATCCCCGTACTTGGCACTGATTAACTCCTCGCCTGTTGCCTATCTACTTATCTATTTAAGACTCTCACTCTCTGTCTTTGAAAAGTCTTGTTTTACCCTGGCTGACATTTCTGAGCGTTATCTTTTAACGCTGAGAGTTTACTGAATTCCCTGTGTATGATCCTGGACTGTTTATCCTGTTTTGACCCGTTGCTGCCTGCCTACTGTTACTGCTTTGTTTACCTGGATGTAACCTGTGATTGTCTGTCGCGTGCCCTGACCTCTTGCCTGTTTATTGCCTGCCTCTCTAGATTGCCTTGGATATTACTATTGCTGGTGATTGACCAGCTATATTACTAAATTAGCTACAGTCTGTATTACTACGTTTATTGTTATTAAAGCTGCACATGGATCTCAACTCTGTTGTCCGATCATTACAATAAGATTTTTTTACTGAATTAAACTTAAATGAATATTCCAGGTTTAATTTAGCTTAGCTCAGTTGACAGCGTTTGTTGCATAATGATCATTACCACACAAATGTATTTTGACTTGTCCCTTCTTTTCTTTCAAAAGTTAAAATCTTGGTTCCAGTGAGGCACTTACAATGGAAGTGAATGGGGTCCATTTTTAAACATATATGATATGCGTGTAAACATGATTTATTGTTACTTCTGTATAAAGTTATAGCCAATTTTAGAACTTTGTTACCATGATGATGTAATGACAACAAACCCTAAAATGACTGTAAAATTGATGTTTTAATATTTAATTAAATTTAGTCTGTTATGGTTTGAAACACCTTTTGTCTGTTTTGCACATCATCATCAACCGTAAGATGTAATTTTCTTCAGAGTAAAACTGACTAAAATAAATGAATATGACATGATGAAATATTGACTAGTTTTAAAGTACATTTTCGACAAAAGACTAAAACAAAAACTTAAAAAAATTAACACTGGCCACACAATGCTACGCCAAGAGAACAAAGTGTATTGTGGGAGAATTTTCAGTTACCATTCACTTACTTTACATCTTTATTTCATACAATGAAAGTGATTTGTGACTGAGGTTGTTATTCGGCCTAACATCTCCTTTTTTGTTCCACTGAAGAAAGTAAGTCATATAGGTTTGGAACAACACAATGATGAGTAAACAGGGATGGACTGGCCATTGGGTACAACGGGATGACCGGACAAAATGCTCAAGGGGGATCTTACCCCCACCCCACCAAATCACTGTTAAACTGATGCGTGTGTTGTCAACTGAGAGAGTGAAGAGTGTGTGATTGTTCTCTGCAGGTTGAGTGATTGTGATGTCACAGATGAAGGTTGTCCTGCACTGACGTCAGCTCTGAGATCAAACCCCTCACACCTGAAAGAGCTGTATCTATTTGAGAATAAACTAGGAGATTCGGGAGTGAAGCTGCTCTCTGATCTAAAAGATGATCCTCATTATAAATTGGAGACACTGATGTGAGTAGTGAAAATTAATATAATCATAGTTGACTTGATCTTAAGTTTCTTGTACAGACTGTTACCTACGTATGTACTATATATGTATTTAACTGTGTTTAATATCAGTTTGATTCATTGAAAGAGCTGAAAATATCATTTATATATTCACAGATCAGTGTATGTGATAAACAGATTTGAATTGTTTTCTATTGATTACTATTAACTAGAGTTGTAATGGGGATATTTGACCACACACAGATAGTGAGAGTAAGTTTGTCTGATATAGTTAATGCAGTAATGTCCCATACAGCACATTTGACTTTGACTTTGTGTGTTTTAGGATTTAGATGGAAGTCTCTTTGAGAACTGATTGTGAAGAAAATCTAAAATAGAAGTGCTGCTGTAGTTATTTGTCTCCAGTATCAGAAGCTTTTGTATGTAGTTTTGAGGTAATCTGTTCTATTGAGCCAATAAACAAACAAACTAGATGAAGAATGAGAAGAGATAAACATTCAAATGAATGAGATTCTTCACTGACACTTTTCATGATTTTAATGTGCAAAAGTCACATGTATAATGCAAGGGTGTTGTGGATGGTTACCAGGGTGTTACTAGGATGTTTGCTTATTGGCCTACATCAAAAGTCAGTCCACTTTGTCCCCTGTAACTGAACTCTGTATTATTTGGTTTGTTCAGTCTGATGGTGGATGATAAACTGAACCTGTTTGTACTGTAGTGAAGGTGGACAGGGTCTGAAATTGTTAATCTTATATGTCCGGCAGAGAAGTGACCCTTCATCTGTCTCCACTCTCACCTCTAACGGACTGTAAATGCCTTCATGTACCTGTTCCTGCCTGAAAAAATATGTACATTTTACATTTATTCATTTGGCAGATGCTTTTATCCAAAATGAGGAAGGATGCAACATAAGAGATTCATCTTAAGGAGACAGTAACATGAGAAGTGCTGCATTACAAAGTTTCAGTAGCATCAGAAAAGTATTAAAGACAGAGATTGGAGTACAACAAGATTTATTTTAATGATTGTATGATCAAGTGCTCAAAAAACATTTGTGTTTTAATGTTCATGACACATCTTTAAGATTATTTTTAATTTTTATAAGAGGTAAGGAGGTTTACCCCCCCCCCCCCCCCCCCCCCCCCACACACATTTTTTTTATTTTTTTTATTACATTTTGCATAAAGAAATTGAAGCTTATGTTGGAATCATTCAGATTTGTTGCATTGAGTTATTATCTTCACAATAATTAAACACATTTAACCTAAATCTAATTTCTGTAATGTGACTGGAAGTTTTACTTTAGATGTTTTTTTTCTTCTATAATTTTCATTATTTTTATGATTCTTAGGATGATTCTCAATAGATTCTCATTACTGGAAAAGACAAATCCTGTAATACTATGATTGTTTTATTAAACAAATACAAAGGGACAACAAACACTACCACGGTGTATAAAATACTTTACAATTATAATAATGCAGGCAAACAATATTGTAATATTTTTAAGATTTATGCATTTCAATTTTAGAATAAAATTCCAACACAATGAATTATGTAATGTTTTGAACAAAATTAAAGTAACAAAATTAAGTAATAAAAAAAACATTTTGTTTTAAAGATTATACAATTCAATTTGATGAAACTGAAACGCATAAATCTGGGGCATTTGTATGGAAACATGCTAGAGGACAAAAACTCAGAAGGTTTTATGACAGGAACTATGTTTGGATTAGAAAAAAAAATACGATTAGAAAACTGAGACTTTCCTTATTAGGCTTTGTGCATAAAACTCAAATTGTGTTTCTAGATCAAAGTTAAAATGACTCAAAATAAAAATGTAGTATACTTATTACAGGTTCAGTCGACTTTGAGAGTTTTGAGATGAAGTATCTCGATAAAGTTCACAATCTTGAAGCATTTGAACCCATAAACGTTCAGTTAACAGTTCAGATCTTTAACCATTAGGCTCCACCACGTCATTTGGACGCATTAATGCTCTGAGCATCATTATTCAGTATTCCAGGTGATATTAAACTGGGTATGTGTTCATTGTCTATCCTCCACACACCTCCTCTCTATCTCTCTCCTGTATTGTGGTGACTCCACCGCGCCAACCGCAGTCAATGCAGTCTCCTCAAAGACCAAAATTAGTCCTGAGGAGAGAAACATTATGACATACATTATGCTGTACAGTAAAACACCTTTCTAATCTATAAAACTGATGTTTAAAAAAAAAAGTATTTAATGTATAGCCTAATCTTAGATTGTATGGTTATTGTTACAATTGGGAACTCATTAATAACCTTTTAATTAATAACCTCATAATAACCTTTTCAAAAAAGTGCTTTGGGGCAATAGGATGTTTGATACTCATTGATTTCTAAATTATGGGTTTTTCAGTCGCAGTCTCTCTTTCAGTAAATTATTGCCATAAATAAAATAGCCTACATTAAATAAGCGCTGGAGCACATTTTCTCTAACTGTTCACTTGAAGCATTTAAAATGAATGGTTCAAACACAGAGAAGCGCGTAAAATCATCCCCAAGTGCTATAGTGTAGTTTATTTACCTAAAAGGCATCTGATTTTGTAAACGAATAATTCATTTGAGTCGAATCTCATTTACTCGTTCGAACCGATTCGCAGAGCCTTTGTAAATCATTCAAGAATTTACATTTCAAGTAAAACTATGTTGGAACAACATTATGAAGGTGGAATATGTTGTTAAGAATAATATTTAAACAAACTTTTGACGCTAACTATGAAACTTTCACAACAAAACAAATGAAACTGAACAAAACGCTTGCATGATGACTCTAAAGATTCGGTGCTATAAAATTAACTGTTCATTTGAACCGATTCTCTTAAATGATCCGAACTTCCCAACGCTAGAGCCAACAGCGGAACCATTACTTTCAAAATAAAAGTCCCACAAACTCTTTCCTGCTGAAAGGTAACGCAAAATTTTTGTATATGAACTTTTATGAAAAATAATCAAATGAAAAATTATGCAAAAGGTAAATGAAAAATAAAACCTAAAAATAACCATTAGGTAACACTCTGTATAAGTTCTCCTTAGGTGTTCCCACAACAATCTACAGCGTTATGGGAGGGTCCGTTTTTCTTTTATCTAAACTGATGAGAAAGATCTGGCTGCAGACATTCACTTGCACTCTGCAACTAGCACCTCACTCACCTGCATGTCCTCTGATAATGACATCACTTGCAATCGCCAGGTGTAGTGTCTGTGACATCACTTGGCAACGAAACATTTCCAGCTGCCTTTTTTTTTTATTACTTGAGTGAAAATACAAAGAAACCATAGTAAATGTAAAACTTAATACATTCCGTCAAAATTAAATAGCAGCACAAACAAAAAATAAGCATAATAAACAGGTAAATAACCAAGGGTTAAAACAACAACAACAACAAAACAAAACAAAAAACACTAAAACCAAAAGAATATTGTACAAGGGGGGTTATCATCAAAGTACATCTCCAAAATTTTGTACAATTTAAGAGCTTTTTTATTATGCATCTATTTTAAGGATTTGAGGATGATTGCCAATTCCTTCTGGAAATGCGAGAGGATGGGATGATTCTTTAAAAATCTAGATTTATGTATATAAAGTAATTGGCCAAAACCACAATATTATTAACCAAAAATTCAACATCACCATTGAGAAAAAAGACCCCATATTTTATAGGTTCAAAGTAAGGTATTACATATTTCAAACTTTTCTACAAACATCGAAATTTATTTTTCAAAGATCGTTGTTGCTGCTTTTTGTTTACAGCAGGATTATAATTTTTTTTATATTTAAGCATTCAAGTTGGCTTCCACTATTTAGTTATAATAGCAAAGGTAATAATATATATACCAAGAGTACTATATCTAAACAAAAACACATTTATAATTTTAAACAATATTTTTATTTTTGAATGGATGCCAATTTTTTGTTATATTCTAAAAAATTTAAAACTATTAACCATTATTGCTTAATTTTTGCTAAATAGTAGTAGTAGTAGTAGTTGTAAATAAAAAAAAATACCAATATGAACTAAAAGAATGAAATGTATATAATATAAAATAAAAAATATATCAAAACTATAAACTTTATACTGTACAATTCCTTAACATGTGCAATTTTCATTGTTGAAGAACAATGACAAAAATAAACATTTATAGCATCTTTTAACAGTTTCTTCCTTTAAAAAAACAATAATGAAAACTGAAAATCCCAAAACAATTTCTAAAGAAAACTAAAAATGCAATAAAAGATGCACGTGGCCAGCTATTGACTTTCTAATTCTGTGCGACGGAAGACTGCAAGATTCATGATGTATCTTACATGTTCAAGAAACATTTGCATATCCTGCATTTGACAAAAGACAAAAAGTCAGTCCTCTGGAAATTCAGCCTTTAATAAGTTGTCCATGGCCTCAACAACATCTTAGTCCTCCATGCACAATATTTTGGGCTGCTGTACTGGACCAAGCAGCACATTTGTGTGCTCTACACACCACTGACAGGCTGACAGTGACCACACACCAACCTGATTTATGCGGTGATGTCATAGTCAGAGAAAATGTCTTTGCCTCAATAAAATGGACATGATTCAACTGTAGTTGATTTTTAACAACAAATAAATTTCTACCTTCTGCTTCATCACATCATCCGTAAGACGATCCTCTTGTCACATTCATGATTTGAGCTTCGGTTGATGAAACTTTTGCATATTCTGTATTGAGTATCTTTGCCCCATTGTAATTTTTCCTATCTATGGAGCACAAGTTTAATAAGAAGGTTCCATAGCAAATTTATTTTTGGCTATGCCTGATGCAAATAAACAGATTTAAAAGTCTACACTATATGCACACAAATAAAAGCACATACATATACTAAAAGAAATAAACTGAGGTAGGTTTAAAAAAATATTACAAAACCTTTGAAGAAACCTAGCAATGTGCAATTTCTACTTAGGTCAAATGAACAGTCACTTACTGGGATCAAATCCAAGAGCAATCATCTCATGATATACTAATGTTGAGTTAACCTTTAAACTCGGGTGGGGCTCTTTGAGGTCACTAACTGTGGAAAAAAACTTCAGTGTTTTTCCTGCCTGTTATTTGGATGTTTGTTGTTGATTTGATGTTTAAAGTGTTAGTACATGACCATAAAGTAAGTGTTATTTTATTTATTTGAAGTGTATTATTGAACTTAATGCCACGAATCACGTGTGATCGATAGATAACTATTAATATGATCATTTTATTAACTTCGTAATCTGCCTGTAACGTGCATATTAATGATAGGCCTACTGCAGAAGGTTAATCTGTATTATTTTTATTTCATATCTGCTCGTGTTTAAATGAGCTGAAGGAGAAATAGTTCCTGTAAACAACTGTTTACTATCAATGATCAATTTCTCATTTCGAAGCTTAAACATACGCATTCATTTTTATTCAAAATAATCAACAAAATCGCTACTGTAAAAACAAACAAACAAAAAAAAAACAGAATGATCGACTCATACTACAAAAATAGTGACGTAGTTTCTGTCATGATCGATGAAAGTAAAAGTCATATTGTGTTTTCGCCAGAATAAGATTATTTACACGGCGAAAATGGAGCTTCAAAGTGTTTACTAGTAATGATTATTGTCACTTATGCAGGAATTTAAGTGTACTTGATGGAAAACTTTGAAGATTTTGAGAACTTGTAGCCGATCTAGTAACATGTGGATCAAGGTGAGTGTTCAGGTGAGACGCAGGTGACTTCCTCATTATTAATTTATATTCAGATAAAGTCTCTCAATATTTGGATATCGTATTTTTCTATTTGTTTGACATAAACATCTGAGAAACATCACTAACTGAAAATGACTCATTTATTCACTTTATTGTTTGTTGAGAACGGCAACACTGTGTTAAATACTGTTATATACAGGGGCGCAACTACCCAGTGTTAGAGGGGTATGCAGCAACAATTTTGGCGCCCCCCTCATAAATAAATAAGTGTGCCGGACATCATCATGTATGGGCTTCAAATAATAAAGGTTTATTTTAAAGTATATCAGACAGCCACTGTAAGCCTACCATACTTTATGGTATATATGTACACATAGATATATATTATTAACAATGTTAACAAATAATAAAAAGTTACAAACAGAATAAACAGTTACAAACAGAATAAACAGTTAGAACTAGTCAGTCACCGGTTCTCGATGCCCAATCCTAGTAACAATGTTGATACCAAACATTCAAAAGCGCTCTTTAGTTCCTACTAAATTGTAACATGGCGTGCCTTTTCACTTGCCCATTTATCTAGTATTGCATGGAATGAAATGGTTCGTGCCACACTGTTTTCAATTGAAATGACTGCTAATTGGGTTAAGCGATCATTACTCATGTTGGAAGGAAGGTATGTCTTTATCAGCTTTAGCTTGCTGAATGATCTCTCCGCAGAGGCAGCTGTATATTGCATTCGTTTTCCAGATGCTTTTTCATTTATTGTACATTCTACCTTATATTTTCCAGTTTTCAGCTCAGCAACCTCGGATTTGCATATTCTAAGCTAGCTAGCTACATATTCTGGCAGCTACATTCCCAGTGTTAGCAAACGCTAGTCTGTTAACATGAATATTTGAAAGCCTCCTCGACGACGTCACACTTTAAATCCTATCTGTTGCCTTTCACCACCATCCACTTATTTAGCTGCTGTGGCATCCCTTGACATGCCATCTCCTTTTCCCTCTTTCTTTTTCTATTTTTAGCCCCGGAAAGCTTTTTTTGCTTTATCCATCTTTTTCGAGATTCAACGACAACTCACTACTGTGCTGCTCACGTCACTCAGCGCTCACTGCGCCCCCGCGCGCTCGCGATATTACCCTTCTATGTCAAAATAAATTCTATGATGGAATCTTACGAGGGCGCAGGCGCCTACTCTAGCCTGTTATTCCTCTAAAATGTATATAACTTTTTTTATATTTAACTTGTATAACTTTTATAAAATTTATATAACTTATAATTTTTTTTTGTTGTTTTTTTGTAACCATCGCTTTGGCGCCCCCATGATGCGGCGCCACTATGCGCCGCATATAGCGCATACCCACTTTTTGCGCCACTGGTTATATATATATATACACACTACCGTTCAAAAGTTTGGGGTCACCCAAACAATTTTGTGTTTTCCTGAAAAGTCACACTTATTCACCACCATACGTTGTGAAATGAATAGAAAATAGAGTCAAGACATTGACAAGGTTAGAAATAATGATTTGTATTTGAAATAAGATTTTTTTTACATCAAACTTTGCTTTCGTCAAAGAATCCTCCATTTGCAGCAATTACAGCATTGCAGACCTTTGGCATTCTAGCTGTTAATTTGTTGAGGTAATCTGGAGAAATTGCACCCCACGCTTCCAGAAGCAGCTCCCACAAGTTGGATTGGTTGGATGGGCACTTCTTGCGTACCATACGGTCAAGCTGCTCCCACAACAGCTCAATGGGGTTCAGATCTGGTGACTGCGCTGGCCACTCCATTACCGATAGAATACCAGCTGCCTGCTTCTGCTCTAAATAGTTCTTGCACAATTTGGAGGTGTGTTTAGGGTCATTGTCCTGTTGTAGGATGAAATTGGCTCCAATCAAGCGCTGTCCACTGGGTATGGCATGGCGTTGCAAAATGGAGTGATAGCCTTCCTTATTCAGAATCCCTTTTACCCTGTACAAATCTCCCACCTTACCAGCACCAAAGCAACCCCAGACCATTATATTACCTCCACCATGCTTAACAGATGGCGTCAGGCATTCTTCCAGCATCTTTTCATTTGTTCTGCGTCTCACAAACGTTCTTCTTTGTGATCCAAACACCTCAAACTTGGATTCATCTGTCCACAACACTTTTTTCCAGTCTTCCTCTGTCCAATGTCTGTGTTCTTTTGCCCATCTTAATCTTTTTCTTTTATTGGCCAGTCTCAGATATGGCTTTTTCTTTGCCACTCTGCCCTGAAGCCCAGAATCCCGCAGCCGCCTCTTCACTGTACATGTTGACACTGGTGTTTTGCGGGTACTATTTAATGAAGATGCCAGTTGGGGACCTGTGAGGCGTCTGTTTCTCAAACTAGAGACTCTAATGTACTTATCTTCTTGCTCAGTTGTGCAATGCGGCCTCCCACTTCTTTTTCTACTCTGGTTAGAGCCTGTTTGTGCTGTCCTCTGAAGGGAGTAGTACACACCGTTGTAGGAAATCTTCAATTTCTTAGCAATGTCTCGCATGGAATAGCCTTCATTTCTAAGGACAAGAATAGACTGTCGAGTTTCAGATGAAAGTTCTCTTTTTCTGGCCATTTTGAGCGTTTAATTGACCCCACAAATGTGATGCTCCAGAAACTCAATCTGCTCAAAGGAAGGTCAGTTTTGTAGCTTCTGTAACGACCTAAACTGTTTTCAGATGTGTGAACATGATTGCACAAGGGTTTTCTAATCATCAATTAGCCTTCTGAGCCAATGAGCAAACACATTGTACCATTAGAACACTGGAGTGATAGTTGCTGGAAATGGGCCTCTATACACCTATGTACATATTGCACCAAAAACCAGACATTTGCAGCTAGAATAGTCATTTACCACATTAGCAATGTATAGAGTGTATTTCTTCAAAGTTAAGACTAGTTTAAAGTTGTCTTCATTGAAAAGTACAGTGCTTTTCCTTCAAAAATAAGGACATTTCAATGTGACCCCAAACTTTTGAACGGTAGTGTATATATATAAATTATTTATATATATATATATATATGATATCAGTGATATTTTGCTGCTTTGTTGTTGACAATGTTTGTCTCTTTACAGTTATTGTATAGCATTATTTTAATGGTGTAAATTAATAAAGTTGCAGGTTTAGTGATTCTCTGTCACTGCTGCAGAATCATGCAGGACACACATTTCTGTAAACATGGATTTTAGTTAAATATAATCTAGACTATTCTACTTAATTTATATTGAAGTTATCTAAAACCACAGTATTAATGTAGATCCACATAATATGTGCAGTTTATAGCAAATAAAATATATGACGAGCTGAAACTGAAAGTGTCTGTTTGGTTCTTGACTGCTTATCAGAGACTTTAACTTTTTATTTAAAATTTAACATTTGTCCCCACAAACACTACATTCAAATAAAGTTTAATTGATATTTAATGTAGGCCTAATAATAAAAGTCTCTGATAATTTGTCCTTTTAGATCAGGTGTCTGAATCATTATCTCTGACTTTTGAAGACTGAATGATTCATGGACGACACACAAACATTCAGAGATGGAGATTTCTCTCCAGGATGCAGGTACTCTCTTTCAACTGTCTTTCATGTGATTTTATTTGTTCTAATATATATATATATATATATATATATATATATATATATATATATATATATATACATAAACCACCAGCCTAATATTGTGAAGGTCCCCCTCGTAGAACAGCGCCAAACAGCATCTCAGAATAGCATTCCGAGATTATGCTATTTTTTACCACAATTGTACAGAGCGGTTATTTGAGTTACTGTAGACTTTCTTAGTTCAAACCAGTCTGGCCATTTTCTATTGATCTCTCTCATCAACAAGACATTTCTATCCGCAGAACTGCCGCTCACGGGATGTTTTTTTTTTTTTTGGCACCATTCTGAGTAAATTCTAGAGACTGTTGTGTGTGAAAACCCCAGAAGATCAGCAGTTACAGAAATACTCAAACCAGCCAGTCTGGCACCAAAAATCATAATGTGATTATCTAATCAGCAAATTGTGTGGCAGCAGTGCATAAAATCATGCAGATACATGCCAGGAGCTTCCGTTAATGTTCAAATCAACAATCAGAACGGGGAAAAATGTGATCTCAGTAATTTTGACTGTGGCATGATTGTTGATGACCAGAATTTGTGCTTTGCTTCAAAGTGAATTAGCCAAAAATCCATCAGCGGCCCAAATCGCAGAATCATTTCAGGATATTGCTCCAAGAAGTGATGCTTGGTGAGCAGATGGAAATCTGGGAACACCTCCTTCAACAAACATCTGTGTTCTTAGATTTTGCAACTATCATTTCAACATTAATGAATCTTTGATGCATTGCATAATTTAAAGTTTAGTTAATGAAATCAACAGGTTTACACATCACAAATGTGAGACCAAACCTTGCGTTTCTTGAATTTAAGCCGATGTAGGCCCACATCTTAGGCCTATAAAATGAAAATGCGAAGACAGAAACTAATAATAAAGGTGATATTGTTCATATATTTTACATTTGCCTTACATTTTTAATTGTCTTCATGAGTTTTAAATGAATAAATATGAACTCTTGTCTCTATTTTGTTAAAGTAAACTCCATATGAAGAGATCAGACTCACCGGAGTCCAGCTGTGTGTCCATGAAGAGTGACTGGTCTATGGATGAGCCATTCAAGTTTAAGGGTGAAGACACATCAACTGGAGTGAGGTAAAACAGTTTTGTCAACATAGATAGAAATACATCAGACTATCTCTGTTAAATAAAATCAGCTATATCATATCAACTCTATCATCTGTGGATGTGCCAATTTAATTGAAGGGTGAACACACATCAAATGGTGTGAGATTAACAGATTGTCAATTGGTATAATGTGTTAATGTGTTTAAATGTGTAATCTCAGCTCATACTTTATGTGAGGGAACCTAATTGAATTGGATAAACTCAACAAAATTGGACGTACCCCCCAATTAATCCCCATTTTTAAAACATATATACATTTTTAGGGTTCTACGTTTTTTATATATATTCAGTGCTTTTGAGTATGTTTAATACATGCTGGTGGGAAGCACTAAAAGAGTATAGTTTGGTAACTATGTTCTGGTTAGCAAAGAAATGATCCAATAAAGAAATTAATATCATGTACCACATCTACTTGTCCTAAGATCATCGGTCAATCATAAGCTCAAGCTCCACTTTTCACCAAAATGGTAACCCCCTAAATTTCAACACTGAATCTCAATGTAACAAAACATTCAATACTAGCAAATATCCTCCTTTATATCCATCTTGCACAATAACATAAATAAAATAACACCAACTTTTAATATTTAACATTTACTCTTCCTATTGAGTCCAAAGCAAAGCATGCTGGGAACTAAAAATCCCCTGCCACAGTTTCCTTAACAAAATATATAAAAAGACATAATTATTTGTCCCAAAACAAATGGATTCAAGTAAACTTATTTTTTTTTCATTGAAATAATTCAATACATGCAGCTATTATGTAAACAAGCAGCATAAAAGTGCAGTTCCTATTTAATTGAATGGGGAAAGACTGAAATCTCTAAAATGGTTGGTCAATATTACACTAAAAGAACATATTTTAAACAAGCAGTAAAAATTGGACAATACTGGTATGTTAAATTGAGCTTCTTTAACTAAGATCATGATAAACATAATTTTACCAGCTTGTTTAGATAATGCGCATGCGCAATCACAAGTTGATTGACAGATGACGTCTGTATCTAAAAAGTGATTGTCACTTTAGCCTGTAAGGCAGGACTTCCTTTCTAAATCCATGTCCATTGGGCGTTCCAATTTCATGATATATGATAATACTAACTGTAGAGAGCATGTCATTATGAAGACAAAGCCAAATCCCAGACATTTAGAGGCAATTTTGAAATCCTGTCCAGATGCTTTTTTCAGGTTTGAAAAAAAGAGGATGTATGGTCAGACAATGTTACGTTATTTGTTTGCTTGTTTGTTTGTCATTGCATCACAAATGCCGTGGACTCGGCTGGACTCAGAAAAAAAATCCAGTCCTAAAGGTTCGTGTATGAGTCAAGTCCGAGTAAAAATGCATGAGTCCATGACAAGTCCAAGTCCATTAAAATTGGACTCGTGACTCAGAGTACAAACTCGAGTACTCTACTGAAATGACAGACAAGTTCAGTGAAATGCTTCTTCACAGCATGCACTCGAATGCTATTGGCTCATGCTATAGTCAGGCTTTACAAGCATGAAAAACAGTAGAACTCATTGGTTTTGAAAGGGAGAGATATCAGTGAATTAAAAATATGAGTCGGTGTATGGAGGTGAACGAGAACGATTAATTCACAAATGAAACATCACTGCAATTCGTTTAAATAGAAGTGACTCGTCTCTGCTAATTAGTCTCTTGTAATATTAACAAGGGAATATCCAGAAAATGTTCTGACTATACATAATGATCAGTTGAATGCCACTTTGGTGAATGAATGTACCAATCTCCTTCCGAAACTGCAAAATCTGTACATTATTCCATAAAAACAATTGGATTGCTTCAGATTTAATTACTTGCGGCCTTTATGTGCTTTTTCAGCTTCAAAGTTTTGGTCACTATTCACTTGCATTGTAAGGACTTTCAGAGCTGAAATATTATTCTAAAAATCTTCCTTTGTGTTCTACAGAAGAGAGAAAGTCACACACATCTGGGATGGCATGAGGGTGAGTAATTGATAGGAGAATATCCATTTATGGCTGAACTTTTCCTTTAAATTAAGCAGACTGTAAAGCTAATCTATGATTTGTTGATCCATGTTTTATTTTAATTCGAGGTGTGTTGCGCAACTTAATTTAAATCACAGTTTAAAAAATCAGAGATTAAAATTTTAACCTGATTAAAACCTTCACCTGCAAATCAGTTTCTCTGCCATGATGGATTCTGAATCTAGCTGTAGATCATTAATACACAGGGCCGATCAACCAGGTGGAGAACATGTTGCAGCAGCATTTTCAAAAAAAATCAAGACACACAAATCTCTGCTTGAACACCTCCCGTCCCATCAGTTCCACTATTATGTGACCAGAAATAAAGAGTTTATGCTGCTGACTGAAGTGAGTATTAGAGAGGAGGGGAGCAATAATGATCACCTGTCGCTTGTAATAATGTAACCTGTTGACAAATAAATGTCTATCAGAGGGATGATGGCACATCCACTGTTTGCTTACCCAGTCATTCATCTTTAATTTTAGGGCAGTTTTTTATTTTTTATTTAAGCCAACTCAGCTGCAAGATGAGATTTAAATCAGAGTTTAAAGTAATGGAGCAACAGGATTAAAGTTCATCTCGATTAACTGTGACATTTAAATCAGCATCAAAATATGTTTAAAGTGTCATTTTAATTTTAAACAAGTTTTAACAGAATTATCAGATAAACCTTCATTTAATCTAAGTTTAAGAATAATTCATATTGGTGCAACCCACTCTAACACTATTAAGACTATGAGCCAAATCACTAGAGAGGTGAACAGCACCTTCTCTGGAGGGATGATGTCCATCTCTATTTAAACCCATCCAATACTCTATAAATCTGATGCTATTCTTCAAACACCACTCAGACATCCAGCTTTGTCACATCATTGTGTATCATAATCATATGCACAAATGTTTTTAGAAGAAGATTTTTAAATTGTCTTCATGAGGTTTAAATGAACAAATATAAACTCTTGTCCCAACTCCATATGAAGAGATCAGACTCACCGGAGCCCAGCTGTGTGTCCATGAAGAGTGACGCGTCTATGGATGAGCCATTACAATTTAAGGGTGAACACAAATCAACTGGTCTGAGGTACAACATTTTTGTCGAGATAGATAGAGATACTGTAGATAATTTCTATGTTTAAAAATATCAGCTATATTAACTCATGTCTCTATTCTGTTAAAGTCAACTCCATATGAAGAGATCAGACTCACCGGAGCCCAGCTGTGTGTCCATGAAGAGTGACGTGTCTATGGGTGTGCCATTACAATTTAAGGGTGATCACAAATCAACTGAAGTGAGGTAAAACATTTTTGTCAGGATAGGTCAATTAGTATTATGATATATTTACATTATAAAGCACTAAAGAGTGCAGTTTGGTATCTATGTTCTGGTTAGCACAGAAATTGTCCAATAAAGAAATTTATACATATCATGTACCACATCTACTTGTCCTAAGATCATCGGTCAATCATAAGCTCAAGCTCCACTTTTCACCATAATAGTAACCCACAAAACTTCAACATTACTATAACTCTTCTGAATCTCAGCATAAACCATTCAATACTAGATTCCTTAACCAAAAAATAAAATCGATGTATATTTTGGGCTTTAATTTCCCCATATTTTGTATAATGCTGGGCTTAATTATTAGTAAACAAAGAACAGCTTGCCCTGGGACATTAGATCTGCTGAATCTGTCTTTTACATCTCGATTATAAACTCATTCGTATCAACTTGATTTTACTACTTTGTAAATTTTTGTTTTAAATTTTTGTTTTACTGAGTGTGTTTCGATTTTATGTTTTGTGAAGCACTTTGTGCTGGATTGCTAAATAAAATTATTATTATTATTATTTCCATCTGCAATTCATGTCCTTTTAACTGTATGATCTTCAATCATTTTAAATATGAATTAAATGTGGATTATGTTTTGAGTTTACCTATAAGCCCATGAAATGCTCCTTCACAGCGTGCACTCGAATGCTATTGACTCGTGCTATAGTCAGACTTTACAGGCATGAAAAGCAGTAAAGCTCATTGACTATATGGAGGTGAACGAGAACGATTCATTCACTTAAAAGATTCATTCAAGACCGATTCATTCACAAATGAAACATCACTACAATTCATTTTAATAGAAGCGACCCGTCTCTGCTAAATAGTCTCTGGTCATATTAACAAGGGAATATTCAGAAAACCTGATGATAGTGGAAGTTTTTGAGTGTAGTTTATACTTTTCACTCTGTGTTTTACATGTTTGTATGATTCATTTCTGAGATTGTTCCTTATCTCCATGTATAATTAGTTTAAGGGGAATGTGTGTTGATGACTTCTGGAGTCACATACTATAGACTGATAAACAGTGAAAGACAAGTAATATCAGACTGGATTAAAGAGATAATTCACCTAAAATTCTAAATTCTCATTTATTCACCCTCAAAATTTAAGTCATTTTCACTCGAAATCTCCACTTTCACTTTTACATCTGAAAGTCACATGTGGTGCCTGATTAATTTCACTTTCACATTTGAAAATAAAAGTGGTGATTTCGAGTAAAACGGACATATGTTTTGATCTGTTTCTTACCCACACATATTGTTTTGCTCCTGAAGATATTGATTTAACCACAGAAATCATATGGATTACTTTTAAGTTTTACGTGATTTATGGAGCTGCAAAGGTCTGGTCACCATCTCCTAAAAATCTTAATTTGTGTTCTGCAGAAGAAAGAAAGTCAAACACATCTGGGATGGCATGAGGATGAGCAAATGATGAGAGAATGTAAATTTTGGGGTGAACTACCCCTTTAATTAACTGTAGATCATCTCTATTTGTGACATTTGTGTTGTGCTTTTTTCATAAGGCCAGCAAGATCACATGTCACTCAGTTCAATATCTAATATTAATTTTTGTGTGTGTTTGTGTCTGATTCTCTTCATTGTCTGATTAAGGCCCGTACTGCTGCCCAGATCAGACGTACAAGAACAAACCTGTGTGCTCGAGAAGAGAGATCAGTCTATGAATGTACCAACACACTGGAATGAAAACACATGTTTCAGGTAAAATAAAAGTGTTTCTTGGTTTTATTTTCACATTACTACATAAATGCACTTGAGAATGATGTCACCATTCTTGCATTCTCTTTAATGATCTTTTGTCACCTCAGATATTATTGAATAGATATTTTAAGTATTTAATTTCACTATTACTTTGTATTTCATTGCACAAAATGACATTTTTATGATCTAATAAGAATAAAATGGATTTACATTTGAATGCACTATTATTTCTATTATTTATTTTATTTATTCACTATTATTTATTTTATTATTATTTCCTTAATACTGAAAGCTGCAGTGGTTGCATACTTTAAAATGTTTTTGCACTTTCTTTGTAGTGTTAAAATATTGATGTGTGTTCTGATCACACAGCCCGACTGAAATGATTGTACAAAGTTTCAACCTGCAGATTATGGGAGTGTAATAGTCATGTTAGTCGACCTTGGACAATAATAGTTTAGCTTGATGACGTATATTTTGAGGGAGAAAGTCATTATGATTCTTATCAACTTTTTTTTTATTTTCTGCATTATTTCAGTCAGTGTTTATCTTGACAACAAAATCACTGATGAAAAGGTCTGTTGATGAAAGTTTCTTTGATTTCATCAATGATAATGAATACAAAAGGAAAAAGACGCATCATGACGATAAATAAAAGATTTTTTAATGCATAATGTTGACAACAAAAACATACTGCAAGATGTTAACAGTACAAGATAAACAGAAGAAGAAACATCTAGATAAATCACCTTCAAAAAACAGATGTTCTAGATATAGATTAATTTAATCCAATCAGGATTTGTGGGTTTTTCATGCGCAGTGGCGGGTACTTTTGCTAATCTACCCACTACTGTGGCTGGCGAGCCCGGGGATGACCTGCAAAGTGTGATCTATGAGAATGATGCAAATGATCTCAGTCCATCTCAGGAGGTGCTCTGAGTTTAGTTCACATTTTACGTGCATTGTGAATGCAATCCTGCAGGTTCACTTTATTTTGAAATTTCTTAATTACAAATATTTGTGGCATTATATGTTACCATACGGTACATAACAAATGACATGCAACAACATTAGGTGAATTGTCATGTGTGTCTTCATAATTCAGGATAGCCTCAGAAATAGTGCTTGAACATGGAGTTTCTCTTCTGTGCTTGTCTACTCTTTAGCCTCTGTTTGTATGTTGCAAAATTAGCATTATGATAAAAATAATAATAATATGGTGTTCAAATTCTATATATCTTTGACATCAAAGTGGCTGGTAAAATTGGGCATTCACCCTCCACTGTGGCTGGTGGGCAAATAAGTTAAATTCATACCCTGAATTTCCCCACTTGATCTGCACAGGTTGAACGCACTGAATTCTGGCAAAATGAACAGAATTCAAATGGGTTAATTACTTCACTTAGACGCATCCTATTTATACATGAATTTAATCACAATATCCACAACATCTATGTAATATTATTACTTATATCTGCACAAACAATGAACCGAATGAACATGTGAACTAAGTTACACTTCTGGTCATAATACGTGTAACTTGCGTTACACACTATACACGCACTGCAATATCCTAAATGTATATAATTTTCTAAAGTATGAAGAATTCAGAAAATAGCAGACTAACTTCTAAAGAGTTGCTTATACAGGACACATTATTTTTCATTTTGTATGTCTTTATATGTTTGATACATGTTTATGAATATTTGTTACAGTTTGACAAAAAAAAATTTAATTTTGCACATTATCATCAACTCTTTTTTTTTTTTTTTTTTACTAACATTTTATGCCATTTCAGATCTGAGTAACACATAAAATGAATGAAAATGACATGATGAAATATACATTTATTTTAAAGGACATATTTGACAAAAGACTGAAATGACAACAAAACAAAAAAAATTAACACTGATTTCAATCTTACAGTCACTCGCAACATGTTGAAGTCCAAAACACATTCAGATCCAATCTGCTGAAGAAGTTTCAGTGTTTGTGTGAGGGAACAACAAAGCAGGGAAACCCAACACTCCTGAATGAGATCTACACTGAGCTCTACATCACAGAGTGAAAGAGGAGAGATCAATAATGAACATGAGGTGAGACAGATTGAGACACAATCCAGAAGAGCAACAACAGAGGACACACCAATCAAATGCAATGACATCTTCAAACCTTTACCTGGACAAGACAAACCCATCAGAACTGTGCTGACAAAGGGAGTCGCTGGCATTGGAAAAACAGTCTCTGTGCAGAAGTTACTTGTGGACTGGGCTGAAGGGAAAGCCAATCAGGACGTCCACCTCATATTTTCACTTCCTTTCAGAGAACTCAATTTGATGATGGGCAAAAAACTCAGTCTTTCAGATCTTCTTCAGGTTTTCTTCACGGAAACAAAAGAAATGGAGATATCCAGCAATGAATATAAAGTTTTCTTCATCTTTGATGGTTTGGATGAGTGTCGCCTGTCTCTGGATTTTCAGAACAATGTGAGATTGTGTGATGTCACTGAATCAGCCTCAGTGGATGTGCTGCTGACAAACCTCATCAAGGGGAATCTGCTTCCCTCTGCTCTAATCTGGATAACCTCTAGACCAGCAGCAGCTGATCTCATCCCCACTGAGTGTGTTGATCGAGTGACAGAGGTACGTGGATTCAATGACCCACAGAAGGAGGAATACTTCAGGAAGAAAATCAGAGATCAGAGTCTGGCCAACAGAATCATCACACACCTGAAGTCATCAAGGAGCCTCTTCATCATGTGTCACATCCCAGTGTTCTGCTGGATTTCAGCCACCGTTCTAGAGACAATGTTGAGTGAAGCAGAGAGAGGAGAGATCCCCAAGACTCTCACTCAAATGTACACACACTTCCTGATCATTCAGACAAGCATCAAACATGAGAAGGACTATGAGAAGAAAAGTAAAGACAGAGACATGATCCTCAAACTGGGGAAACTGGCTTTTGAGCAGCTTGTGAAAGGCAATCTGATCTTCTATGAGGAAGACTTGAGAGAGTGTGACATTGATGAGACAGAAGCATCAGTGTACTCAGGATTGTGCACTCAGATCTTCAGAGAGGAGTTTGGGTTGTATCAGGGGAAAGTGTTCTGCTTTGTTCATCTGAGCATTCAGGAACATCTAGCAGCTCTATATGTGCACCTCTTCTTTGCAAACAACAACATAAATGTGTTTGAACAAATCACCAAACAAAGACTGTTCTCTAAAGTTTTAAAGTTGATGAAACTGAATCCATCAAAACAGGTTTCTATGTTTGACCTGCATCAGAGAGCTGTGGATGAGACTTTAAAGAGTGAGAATGGACATCTGGACCTTTTCCTTCGTTTCTTTCTGGGTCTCTCATTGGAGTCTAATCACACTCTCTTACAAGAACTACCGACACAGACAGGAAACTGCTCCTACAATAAAGAGAAAACAGTGAAGTTCATCAAGCAGAAGATCAGGGAGAATAACTCTCCAGAGAAATCCATCAATCTGTTTCACTGTCTGAATGAACTGGGTGATGATTCACTTGTGAAGGAGATCCAGGATTATCTGAATTATGGAGAAATAAAAGAAAAAAAACTCTCCTCTTCACAGTGGTCAGCTGTAGTGTTTGTGTTGTTGACCTCAGAGCAGAAGATGGATGTGTTTGATCTGACACAGTATATTGGAGCACAAAATAAAGCAGACGAAGTTCTTCAGTATCTCCTGCCTGTGATTAAAGAATCCAGATCAGTTCAGTAAGTAACACTTACAATAATCACAACAGTGTTAAAACATCACATTTGGGCTACAAAGGGGGGAAATCACACTAAAGTCACTGAACAGGACAGGTAGCTGAACATTTACTGTGCCTACTACACTAACAACAAAGAGATTTTTGTGAGGTTTATTTGAGGTCATAGAGGTCTGATCATGGTGTAATAGCTTGATGGGGAATTTAATGTAATGAGGTACAGGACTGACAATAGTGTATTCAGATCAGAAAAGTGTCTTCAGTTCGATTCTAACAGGAACCAGAAGCCACTGAATAGACATGAGCAGAGGTGAAACATGAGAGAATTACTGAAAGGATAAAAGAAATCAAGAAGCAGCATTTTGCCACCTCTTCAGTGAATTGTATTTAACTTTGCTCCTCTGTAATGACTGTATTTTCCCTAAAAGTATGTGTCACCTGGTCACTATCATGTGAAGAAATGTTTTCATGGACAGACAGACAGACAGACAGACAGACAGACAGACAGCAGCTGAGAGGGAATTATAGCTTTTCAGAAAAATTACTCCATTTATTTTTAATGAGTGGACACAATCCTTAAAACCTGCAGCAAACCTCTTTCAACAATTCTTCATAACAGGCTTCTGTAACGACATCCTCTATGTAGAGCTGGTGATGGGCAATTTATTTTCTGATGTTTTTATAGTCGACAGAACATGTTAAAACAATAATAAAACAGACATACCAAATTACTAGGAAACTCTGAAATTCATGTTTCATTTTCAATTGCACTTTACCCTCAAAATATTACCATTATTGTTACTTGTTTATATGCGTTATTTAAAATAAATTCAGGCTCAGTCTTTTGAAAGCCACCATGTTTCTTTGAATCTTTTATGGTTTGATCTTTGCAAAGTTACTTTCTTTGTGATCAATTTAATGATCACATTAAATAAAAAAAAGTTAAAAACAAGTAACTAAATCTTGTAATTCAGTGTCCTGCCTTAACGAGTACTGTCCCGTTGCACTCACACCCATCATCATGACGTGCTTCGAGAGGCTCATCATGAGGCACATTAAGACCCAGCTGCCCCCCTCACTAGACCCACTGCAGTTTGTGTATTGTCCAAACCGTTCAACAGACGACGCCATCGCCACCATCCTCCATCTGGCCCTCACCCACCTATATAAAAAAGGACTCATATGTTCGAATGCTGTTCATAGACTTCAGCTCAGCATTCAACACAATAATTCCTCAGCACCTGATTGGAAAGCTGAACCTGCTGGGCCTGGACACCTCCCTCTGCAACTGGATCCTGGACTTCCTGACTGGGAGACCTCAGTCAGTCGGGAACAGCATCTCCACCACCACCACACTGAGCACTGGAGCCCCCCAGGGCTGCGTGCTCAGTCCACTGCTGTTCACTCTGCTGACTCGCGACTGTGCAGCAATGCACAGCTCGAATCACATCTTCAAGTTCGCCGATGACACGACCATGGTGGGTCTCATCAGCAAGAACGACGAGTCAGCATACAGAGAGGAGGTACAGCGGCTAACGGACTGGTGTAGAGCCAACAACCTGTCTCTGAATGTGGACAAAACAAAAGAGATGGTTGTTGACTTTAGGAGAGCCCTCTCTCCGCTGAACATCAACTGCTCTTCTGTGGAGATCGTGTTCACCTGGCGGAGAACCTCACCTGGTCCCTCAACACCAGCTCTGTTACCAAGAAAGCCCAGCAGTGTCTCTACTTTCTTCAAAGGCTGAGGAAAGCACATCTCCCGCCCCCCATCCTCACTACGTTCTATAGAGGGACTATTGAGAGCATCCTGAGCAGCTGCATCATTGCCTGGTTTGGGACTTGGACCGTTTCGGACCGCAAAGCCCTGCAGAGGATAGTGAGGACAGCTGAGAAAATCATCGAGGTCTCTCTTCTCTCCATCAAAGACATTTACGAAAAACACTGTATCCGCAAAACCAACAGCATTGTGAACGACCCCACACACCCCTAACACAAACTCTTCACCCCCCTGCCGTCTGGGAAGAGGTACCGAAGCATTCGGTCCCTCACGGCCACACTGTGTAACAGCTTCTTCCCCCAAGCCATCAGACTCCTCAATACTCAGAGACTGGTTTGACACACACCCACGTGTCCTGAGTTGCACTTTACTTACTGTCACTTTATAACTGTCTGCTACCTCAATAACTGCTATGTCTATAGAACACTATATCATAGTATGTTATATTTACATTTGGCATTTTTAGAAACTGTCATCTTTTTGCACTACTGTGTACTGGTCAGCGCTGCACTGTCTATCACTGTGTCTATTGTCCTGTTCATTGTCAGTAATTTATTGTACTGTCCCGTACTTTTTGCACACATTTGCACGTGCACTTTATTTAGGTACTTTATTTAGTCTGTGTAGTCTCGTGTGGTTCTGTGTTTGTCCTATGTTGTTTTATGTAGCAGCATGGTCCTGGAGGAACGTTGTCTCGTTTCACTGTGTACTGTACTAACTGTATATGGTTGAAACGACAATAAAAACCACTTGACTTGACTAATTAAGAACAACAATAAAGTTTATTTAACTTTCAACCCATTTTGTAATTCAATACAATACGTGATATGAACATGTTCAGTTATAAATGCTTCAGCAATTGTCATGATATGAAAATTAATATACCATATATAACAAGGGGGATCTTACCCCCACCCCACCAAATCTCTGTTGAACTGATGTGTGTGTTGTGAACTGAGAGAGTGAAGAGTGTGTCATTGTTCTCTGCAGGTTGTTTGATTGTGGTGTCACAGATGAAGGTTGTGCTGCTCTGACTTCAGCTCTGAGATCAAACCCCTCACACCTGAGAAAACTGGATCTGTCTGGGAATAAACTAAGAGATTCAGGAGTGAAGCTGCTCTCTGATGTACTGAAGAATCCTGACTGTAAACTGGAGATACTGGAGTAAGATTTCACAAAACTCTCAAATCCTCCTTCATTCTCCTTCTGCAGTAAATAATCAATGATTTAACAATAATGAAAATAAAAAAAAACATGACAAATCTGTAATAATTTCCTCCCCCTCATGTTTGGAGAATCCTCACTGTAAACCGAAGATCATCTGAGAGTCACATGATCTGATATTCTGACAGAAATATTTTTAAATTGTGCTTAATTGCAACAATTCTTACAATAATACAGAGTTATGTGTGAACTCTGTGTGTCACATGTTATTAGGAAATACTATAGAAACTGATCTAGTCCAAATGTAAATCCAAAAACATCATAAGACCAGAGAAGTCCATTATTTATTACAGCGAGATGGTCTTTCTGCTGGGCCTTAGGCCTGTCGCACCTCCAACGGTGCCTTTGGTGGACTATGTATGGCAGAGGCATCCTTTTCTCTGAGGCAGGCCTAAACCTGACCACATACCGCACGGTTTTTGCTGCAGGGTCTTCAGCTGGGGACCACCGCTCATTGACGTTTCGCCCCTTAACCCAGAACGTCTCATGGTGGTGGGGCAGTGAACAGGGACGTCTCCCTGACACCCCCTGCAGCAAAACCTAATTTGATGTTACTCCCCAAGCCTTGTCTTGTTGTTTCAGCCAGAACCAGTGGCTTGCTTTCTCAGCTTCTTCAGAGAGCTCTTTGGTGGATCTGCTCATTGTGACTCCCCGTAGTCCCAGGTCCTTGAGCAGACGTGATATTGATCTGCCCACAAAACCTCTGGCTCCCACCTCCACCGGGTACAGCCTCACACTCCATCCACTTTCCCTGCACTCCGCAACCAGGTCTGCATACTTCACCTTCTTTCTCTCGTAGGCAGCTTCCAGACTCTCCTCCCATGGCACTGTCAGCTCAATCAGTATTACAGACTTCACAGCTGCAGACCACAGCACCACGTCAGGTCTTAAGGTGGTGCAGCATATCTCCTGTGGGAACTGGAGCTGCCTTCCCAAGTCCACTTCCATCTTCCACACCGCCCCTGGTGTTAAAAGCATGGCAGGTTGTCTCTTGCTGGTATGCATTGCGTGTTCCCCCTGCCTAATGAAGTGGATCCTGCATCCTGTCGACTTTTCTCCAGCACCTCTGCCAGCTTTCTGAGCACTTAGTCGTGCCGCCATCTGAGCCGGTTTCACAGCCACCCTGTGTCAGTGCGGTTTTACAGCAAGACAAAATATGCTGGAGTGAGGCATTGATGGTCCCGCAGAGGTCACAGGTTTGCTCTGTTCCAAGCCATTGGTGGAGGTTTTTTGGGCTCAGGAGGGTGTCGTACGTTGCCCTAATGAGGAAACTGAGCCGAGCCTGTGGCAGTTTCCAGAACTCTGCCCAGCTGATTGCTCGGCTCGTGACACCCTCCCAAGTTGTCCACTGCCCCTGCTGCCCCAGTACTACAGACCTCACTCTGATCTCCTCCTGCTCAATCCTGGTGACCTCTGCAACAACAAGGTCCTTCCTCTCCTTCCTGCTTGCCTTGAACCATGGGATGGGTGGCTTGCTCCATCCAAGGCCTGCCCGCCCTGTCTGGACCATGCCCATGACTTGTTGATGTTGCAGTCTTCCCATCACCTTCTGCACCTCCTCCTTAGCCCTCCATTTCCTTCCAGTCTCAACTCTGACATTTGCATCAGCCACTGTCCTGTCGGAGGAATCCCTTAATTCCATCACCAGCCTTGCCTTCTCCTGCCTATAGCCCAGGGTGATGGATTTCAAGGGTAGCTGGAGTGAATTCCATCCATACAGGCCAGCAGCTGAGAAGCACCGTGGTAGGCCAAGCCATTTACGGATGAAGGAGTTGGCTTTTGCCTCCATCCGGCTTACAGCTGATGAGGTGACTTCGCACAGCTTCAGAGGCCACATCATCCTTGGGTACAGGGTGAAGTGATAACACCACACCTTGTACTTTCCAGGTAGCTGGCTTGTGTCAATCATGGATAGGCCTCCTGACAGCTGCAGAAGGATGATTTTCCCCATATCCTTGTCTGAGAGACCAGATGTATAAAGTCTTCCTAGGCTTCGGATGGGCTGATCCACGATGCGGGGGATGTCTTCCCCCCTGATGGTGAAGGTGAGTCTGTCATTTCTCTCCCCCTTTCGCAATGAGAGGCTCCTTGACTTCTGTGGCTTAAACTTCATCCTGGCCCAGGTGATCAGCTCATCCAGCCTCTTAAGCAGCCTAGATGTGCATGGGGCGGTTCGTAGCAGGCAGGTGATGTCGTTCATATAGCTCCTTAGGGGTGGGAGCCTCTGGCCTGCAGGCAACCGGACCCCACCCACCACTTGCCTTGCCCCGATCAGGATGACCTCAAACGCTGCCACGAAGAGGATGGGGGAAATGGAGCATCCCATTGCAATCCCTACTTCCAGTTGTTGCCAGCCAGTGATGAACTTTTTCAGTGCAAAGCACTTGTGCATGTCCTGGAAGTAGTTCATGATCATGGTCCTGATGTTGTCTGGGATGTAGAAGAATTCCAAAGCGTAAGCTATGAGCAGGTGTGGCACTGACCCATAGGCATTGGCTAGGTCTAGCCATATGACGTGCAAATCTTTTTTCTCCCTCTTAGTGGGCTGGATCTGTTCCCAAATCATGGAAGCATGCTCTACACAGCCAGGAAAACCTGGGATCCCGGCTTTCTGGCAGCTGGTATCGATGTAGTTGTTCTCCGTGAGGTAGGTGGACATTCTTCTTGCCATCACGGAGAAGAAGATTTTCCCCTCCACATTCAGTAGAGCTATGCTCCTGAACTGCTCGATGGTCTTGGCGTTCTGTTGCTTGGGAATAGATACTGCCACTGCCCTCTGCCACTCAGATGGTATGGTCTGCTTAGACCAGGTGATTCTCATCAGGGTCCATAGCAGCTTCAGCACTCCTGGGCAGTTATTATACAGCTTGTATGGTATTCCGTTCGGGCCTGGTGCTGAAGCAGATCTTGCCCGCTGGATCACCTGCTTGACCTCGCTGAGCTTGGGTGGTTATACGTCAAACAGGGCTGATGGTTCTGAGGGTCTAGGCACATACCCTGGCGAGCCTAAGGGGGTTGTTCCTTGCTGGGTCACTGTACTGAGTGCGAATGTGCTCCTGTAGTGCTTTTTTGGAGATATCCAGGGTTCCACTTGTCTTCTCCTCCAGGACCCCGCGTGCATGCCGAAATGGATTCCTGAAGAAGCTTTATCTTTCCTTCTCCTTCCTTTTTCTCCGTCTTCTAATGCGTTCTGCCCTCCGGAGGTTAGCAAGGCGTCTTCTGATCTCATCCCAGAGAGCTTTCAGGCCCTCCTTCTCAGACTCCTCTGCCGTCCTCCAACGCTTGTGAGCCTGCCTTCTGCTTGCCACCAGGTCATCAATCTCTTTCTCCCTCCACCCCTTTGATCTTATTGCGTCTTCTCTGATGGTCACCTCGCCATACCTGTTGCTGCATTCTTCATACAGGATTTCCCCGAACAGATTTAGCTTGGCTACCACTGACCCATGCAGAGCTTTTTGCAGCAGCCCACTCAGATGTTCATCCAACTTTCTCCACTCCTCAGCTTCGTTGGCCTTTGGCCACTTGATCTTATTCCTTCGGCGTGGGTTCTTCAGGATCCTGGCCCTTTGGCTCGACTCCATTCTTGAGTCACTCGGGGGTGCTACTGGGTTCACTTCTTGGGGTTCTTCAACATCCCTTTCTTCCTCCTCCCTTTCCACATGCTCCACCTCTGCAACATTGGGCCCATTGGCACTATGGTTGTCAACCCGGCCTTGGATCCCATTTGTCTGACCTGCCCTTACCAGGGCAGTGCAAGGTTGCATTAGGCTACCACCACACTTCTTCAGGTTGTTTTCTTTGTTTCTTCTTCGTAGTAGGCTTTGGGTGTCTTCCTCTTGGAAAACTAGAGGGTAGGGTTACTAGCTCGCCTCTCCCAGTGCATTCTATCCTGCTGCCACCAGTCTTTCCTGGTTGTCCTCCAGTCTTCCCTGGACTCCAACTGCTCTATTCACAGTAGCCACTGTCTCCAGAGATGCATTATTTATTACAGCGAGATGGTCTTTCTGCTGGGCCTTAGGCTTGTCAACACCTCCAACGGTGCCTTTGGTGGACTATGTATGGCAGAGGCATCCGCCATACATAGTCCACCTTCCAGAAGTTCAGTAGAGAAACAAACAAATCTAAATCAAGAACCAGAATCAGAGAACAGAGAAACCAGAAGGAAAAGTCACAATTGATTCATTTACAGTATTTAAAATAAACCACATGAGCTAAAATGAAGAATTATGAAGAAATTGTGATATTTAAAAAGATATCTGATTTTATAAATTTTTGTTTTGATTGAATTAAAGATTTTTCATCATAAAGATGGTTGATTAAGTATTAGCTAGATGCATATTTAGATATTGTTGTATCATACTGAATTGATGTGTTTCTTTACACATTTGAAACACAAACACACATAAATTAGAAAAAATATTAAACGGCCACAGAAACGGTAATATTCTCCCGTTAAACTGATGTGTGTGTTGGGAACTGAGAGAGTGAAGAGTGTGTCATTGTTCTCTGCAGGTTGATGTATTGTGATGTCACAGATGAAGGTTGTGCTGCTCTGACTTCAGCTCTGGGATCAAACCCCTCACACCTGAGAAAACTGGATCTGTCTGTGAATGAACTAAGAGATTCAGGAGTGAAGCTGCTCTCTGATGGACTGAAGAATCCTCACTGTAAACTGGAGATACTGAGGTAAGATTTCACAAAACTCTCAAATCCTCCTTCATTCTCCTTCTGCAGTAAATCAATGATTTAACAATAATGAAAAATAAACATATTGAAAACAGAGTTCTGTCAGATAATGGAAGAAAATGTTGCTTTAATTTATTAGATTGAGTCCTAATTTTACCCTAAAACCTGAAAAATCTGTAATAATTTCCTCGCCCTCATGTTTGGAGAATCCTCACTGTAAACTGAAGATCGTCTGAGAGTCACATGATCTGATATCCTGACACGATTAGTCGACGTTATCAAAAATGTTCGTTTTTGAAAAGTTGTTTAATCTCATTTAACAGGAGATCATATGAAACTGTAATGATGACGTGTGAGAGGAGCTCGAGCACATGATATAGGAGAGGAAGAAAACAGCTCACAGTCCGGACACATTACAAACTTTCCAAACAGCTTTAGCTGATGTAGATCGCAAAATATGAGGGAATTATACAAAAATGAAATATAAGTAAATACAGAAGCAGTGTAATAATGAAATAAAGCAGAGGTGGAGCTTGTGTTTCGCTGAAGATAAACTTGCAAGTCAGAGCATTTTTAAAGGCATGATTTTCCCCACAAAAAAACTTAAACGCAAACCCCCCTAACCCCCCCCCCCCCCCCCCCCAGTCATGAGAACACCTTCAGGAACATTTCCATTGGTCATCCCAATCACAGTGCTGATTGGCCACACAGTGTTAATCTCATCAATTAAATCACTGATGAAGGATTTTTGACTTTGTCAACGATAATGAAGCGACATGAAAATAGCACATAATGATGAAAATTAAATAAATTTAGTGAAGCATACTTTTGATGAAAATGTGGTGAGATAAAAACTATAATACACAATATAAACAGAAGAAGAAACATCTTGAGAATCTGTATATAGAAGAAGATTTTATACATGAATTCATATAATACATTAGTTCACCTCATGAGCTGCTGAGTTGAATGCACTGAACACCGGCATAATGAACCGCTCAGAAATACCTCATTCAAACGATGTTGCGTAACTTGCGTTGTGAATACGCTGTTTCCATAAGAAACGCGCTACACGTAATATAAAATCCTTTCACAGAAAATTTATATGTCTCTAAATCATGAAATCAGAATACAGTCGAATAACTTTTAAAAGGTATCTAATACTTCAGTCTGTATATGATATTTCAGGAGCTCAGGTTTTTCACAACAAGGACATCATGTGGAGTCCCACGTGACGGCATGCGAAAGGCAGACGTATGAGAGACAGCTCTGCGCAATTTGCTAATATTTTTAATTATTCTTTTAATTATCCTTGTGCTTATGCCTCCTGTTGGCTGGAGTATGATTTGTGGAGTATTTTCGCGGGACATTGGAATGATTACGTCATCTGCTGCATGCATTCGTTTGTCTGTCCGAGGAAACTGAACAGCTTTATATCGGCTGGAATTTGTTTTGTGAAGGAACACCTTCGAGAGAGTTCTGTGAATGAGTCTATATGTTCTTTGTGTTTATTCTGCCTATTCGCTGGGGTTTGTTTTACAAAATATTTTATGTTATGTAATTTTGCCTTACAAATCTGTGAGGCAAAATTGAGCAATCTGATGGCAAGGCTGTTGCAGAGGCTCTTGTAGGAGTACATGGACTCTTTGAGTTTAGATGGATCGATGCCTTTTTTAGAGTTGCATTAATGTTGAAATGTGGTCTTCATAATTTTGTTTTTGGCACACAATTTATTTTTTCTATTACATCAAAATGTTAAATGTTAACATGAGTTGATTGTCTCTCTCCATGTGGAATGTGAATGGGTTGGGGCACCCCATAAAAAGAAGGAAGGTTATTTATTTTATTAAACTTAAGAAACGCATCTTTCCCTGCAGAAAGCTGAAAAATTTGAGAAGATATGGGGTGGACATGTTTTCTTTTAGTGCTGGCTCAAGTAAGAGCAAGGGAGTCATTATATTGAATAAAAAAATTATCTTGATTCTGAGACAAACTTGGAGGAGATTGATGAGGTAATTAAGGCCCTGCCTACTGGCAAGGCTCCAGATGGCTTTGCCGCTGAGTTTTTTAGATCTTATGCTACAGAACTGGCTCCACTTTTGCTAGAAGTTTATATGGAATCATTAAAGAATGGAAAGCTTCGGCCAACCATGACACAAGCCCGTCATGGTTTTATCAGTCTGATACGTAGAAAGGACAAAGATCCAAGCAAGTGTAAAATTTACAGTCCAATTTCCCTGATCCAGTTAGATTAGACAAATTCTGGCTATTCGATTAAGTAAAGATATGACATCTCTTATACATGTAGATCAGGTGGGGTTTATTCGGGGCCATAGCTCTTCTGATAACATTAGCCGTCTCATCAATATCATGTGGTCAGTAGTGAATGATCAATCTCCGGTTGCTGCCATCTCACTTGATGCTGAAAAGGTGTTTGATATGGTAGAATGGGATTATCTTTTAAGATTTTGGAAATGTATGTGTTCAGGAGTACTTTTATTGTTTGGATTAAGCTACATTATAGACACCCTGTAGCAGCGGTACAAACAAATGGATAAATTTCAGATTATTTTACTCTGGATAGGGTTACCCGGCAGGGTTGCCCTCTTTCCCCATTATTGTCCTTGGTCTTGCCCTGGAACCATTAGCAGCCACGATAAGAAAGGAGGATTTTCCAGGTGTGATTGTGGGTGGTGTGGCGCATAAGCTTTTGCTTTACGCTGATGATATTTTATTATTCATCTCTGACCCCTCTAGATCTATGCCTTGCCTCCACAGTTTTATTAATTCCTTTTCCAAGTTTTCAGGATACAAAGTCAGTTGGTCTAAATCCGAAGCTTTGGCTTTGACAGCGTACTGTCTAGTAACAGCTTTTAAGCCGGGCGCCTTCCAGTGGCCCAAATAGGGCATTAAGTATTTGGGAATTTTATTCCTATCAAATTTGTCTGATTTATTTGGAGTTAACTTTGACCCTTTAATAAAAATGTTTTCGAGCAATGTGGACAGGTGGGCTTCATTACATTTATCGATGATTGGGAAGGTTAATGTTATTCAAATGAATTGTATTCCAAAATTCAACTACCTGCTACAACCTCTCCCTGTAGATGTCCCGCTCTCTTATTTCAAGCAATTTGATAGCATAACAAAGTCCTTCATTTGGAATGGTAAACGTCCCAGACTACAATTCAACAAATTCCATAGGCCGATAGACAAAGGTGGGCTAGGCCTACCCAAGATTGTTTTTATTATTATGAATTCAGTCTCAGACATTTGGCTCATTGGTCACTTCCACCTGAGAGAGCCCCTCCCTGGTTTTGTATTAAAAAGGAAGTTCTTGCCCCTATTTCGCCACTGCAAAGTCTTTCGATCAAACTAACCGGAGAAGTTAAGATACACTCCGTTATAGCATTTACACTCGATATGGACAAAAGTGTCTAGAGTGTTTAATTCAGATATTTATTTCAACGTATAGTCGAAGATATGGCTGAACCCTAAACTATGGATTAATAAGTCTCCTTTCTGTTGGTCAGAATGGATTGTGAGGGGGTTAATACACTCGGTGACCTATATGAGGGTGGAGTATTGAGACCTTTTGAAAATTTGGCATTCCCAAATCTAAATATTTTACAGCTGCACCACCAACTCTCCACTGTTTTTGGGAGTGGCACACACCCCCTAGTGCGGCAGATACTTTGGGAACGGTGATTGCTGCCTTTGGGAAGGGTCATGATGCATCAGTGTATTATTCCCTGCTAATCCAGAATCTGGGGGATGGAACTTTGAATTCTCTCAAAAGCTTATGGGAGAAAGATCTAAAATTGACATTGGAGGAGGGGTGTGGTCTAGGATCCTACAAAACATCAAGTCTGCATCCAGAGGTTTTCAACTGGTGAGGCGCGCCTCCCCTGGGGGGTGCCAGAGAGCCCCAGGGGAGGCGCAGCGTGGGGGAAAAAAACCCATAATGGTTCATGTCTGTACATATCTGTCCTGCTAGCTTGCATGTTAAAGTGCGTGTTATGCATATGCGTTTTGCAAAATGGATCTCTTTGTAGTGACTGAGATTCCCCACTTCTCTCGAAAGGTTATGAAATTTCTCATCCCCTTCACCTCCACTTACTTATGAGAGTGTGGGTTTTCCACTTTGACCCTTTTTAAAAGCAAATACTGATCAAGGCTGCAGGTGGAGGACGATTTACATTTATTACTTTCTACCATGCAGCCCCGCATCTGTGCCCATTAAAAAGTCTGATGTAGGGTTGATGAAAATTAATGCAAAACTATCCACTCACTGCTGCATATGGGACGTGTCACCTCGTGACTGTTAATATGGCGGCGAAATGAAAAGGCGCAAAATAAATGTAGAAAACTTTTTGTATTTCCAGTTTTTCAAATATTTGGTGTAAATTTATAACATTGAAATTTGTATTATATTACCCTCAAGTACGTTTTAAAAATCGAGTTACTGCAGCTGTGATGAGACTTCTAACATCTGTTGAGTGACAGAAAATTTAGCCCATTTCTCTCTTATTATTGCTGTTATCCAGCACTATATATTTTTATCTTCCTTTAAGAAGTCGTGAAATTGTATTCTTTGATATTTTCTTTTGCTGTTGGAGCAAACAGGTAAATTACATTTGTTGTGTTCTCCCATTCACCTCCATTCAAGTTTAACTATGTTCTACTTCCGCTCTGCAAACACAGATTTATGAAAAACGTCCACACAGTTTTGTCTTGTGAGGTATTGAATAATAATATACTGTATGTGTCATGGTGTTTATCTTATCATGAAGAAATACACAACTATTAAGAAGATTTTTATAAATGGATCGAAATCAAGTGAACAAAAAGGTAAATGAGGCTCTTAACCCATTACACACCGCAACAAAATATTTTTTGTCTTTTTTTAAAGACTTTTAAGACAAAAAAAAAAAGTGTTATCGGAGAATATAATGTTAAATATAATATTTAATACCTAAATATTTTAACATATCTAAAAATCCTTAAAACAAGATACATTTACCTAAGAATCAACATATAAGATATTTAGACTTTCAGATCATTTATGTTCAATATATAAGTGTATTTTATCTTCACTGGCAGAAGTATAAACAAGTGTGTGGCATTGGGGGCGTGGTCATGTGTCGGTCTGCGGGAGAAAGAGAGTGGTATGGCTCGTCACCTGGTTCACAATGATCTTTAACACCTGTCTCTCGTTATAGTGATGGCGGAGGGAAATTTAAGAGCCATTCCACAAAGTGGAAGAAATACACTTATATACAAAATACTCTTATAATCAAGATACATTCTCTGAAATCTTATATGTTGCTTATGTGGAAAAAAAAGACAAAACGACCGATAACAAGATTTTCTGATTGAATTAAACTAAAAGGATAGGGTTTTGTTGAGCTCAGTCGACAGTGTTTATCACATAGTGATGATTACCGCACAAATTTATTTTGACTCATCCCTCCTTTTCTTTAAAAAAAAATAAAAATCTTGGTTGCAGTGAGGCACTTACAATGTAAATGATTGGGGCCAATTTTTGAACATTAAAATACTCACTGTTTTAAAAGTATAGCCACAAGACATAAAGGATATGAGTGTAAACATGATTTTAGTGTTACTTCTGTGCTATACTTAAAATTATAGCCAATTTTACAACTTTGTTACCAAGACAATGTAAAAATTACAATTTAAACAACTTTACACCTGAAATAATACACAAGTTTTAACAGAAGAATTAATGTAAGTGCTTTTATAAAATTTTAAGCTTCACATTTCTGGATTTAAACCATCTAAAAATTGGCCCCCATTCATTTCCATTGTAAGTGCCTCACTGGAACTGCGATTTTTATGTTTGTTTGTTTGTTTTGGGGGGGGGGGGGGGGGGGGGGGGTTTCAAAGAAAGTCATAATAGATTTTTGTGTTAATCAACATAATGCAACAAATGCTGTTGATTGAGCTTAATATTATCAGACTATTATTTAAAGGGATAGTTCATTCAAAAAAATGAAAGTTGCCCAATTTCTCATTGGCCTTTTCTCAAAGATGTGAAGGTGGATTGGGCTCACAAGAGCGACCCCTAGTGTCACTACATCAACACAATGTCTGGGGAACACATCCATTCAGGGAACAGAGGTCATGACAGTAACTGAGACATTCTCTCATCATTTACTCACCCTCATGCCATCCCAGATGTGTATGACTTTCTTTCTTCTGCAGATTTTTAGAAGAATATTTCGGCTCTCTAGGTCAGTCCAATGTAAGTGAATGGGGACCAGACCTTTGAAGCTACAAAAAGCACATAAAGTCAGAATATAATTCACTCCAGTGGATGGACTAATGTCTTCTGAAGCGAAATGCTAGGTGTGTTTAAGGAAGATCATATTTAAAACTATTAAACTGTAAAATTAAATTTCCGTCCAGCTTGCTTACGAGGGTCAAATACACAAAGACTCTCAAGTGAGTTGAAAAGTTCAAGAACTGACACATGAAATATGTCAAATACAGAAGCGCTGTGTTTTTTACAGAAGAGGAGGAAAGTTATAAAGATGTTGAATTGGTTTTGCTATAGATTTGTATTTATATCTGTATCCTCAACTATCTGATAAACATTAGATTACATCTGTGTGTATCATCGCAAGAGGAAAGAATAACTATTCACAGATTCACTATCAATGATCCTGAATGCAAAACACACAAAATATTGAGGGTGTGCAGTGAAAAGTTTTTACCCTGCCAATTTCAGACAAACTGACAGATCCGATGATATCGACATGCCAATGTGCTTCTGTCACATGAGTGGAAGCTTGAACTTGATTCTCTCTTGAACGTACATGCCACAGCTGGCCGGAAGCGAACATTTTTAGAAAAAAAGCTTTAAATATGATCTATTTCTTACACACAGCATTTCGCTCTAGAAGATATTTACTCTCATTTTATGGTCCTACAGAGCTGAAATATTCTTCTAAAAATCTTAATTTGTGTTCTGAAGAACAAAGAAAATCACACATCTTGGATGGCATGAGGGCGAGTAAATGATGAGAGAATTTTCAGATACCATTCACTTTCTTTACATCTTTATTTCATACAATGAAAGTGAATTGTGACTGAGGCTGTTATTCAGCCTAACATCTCCTTTTTTGTTCCACTGAAGAAAGATAGTCATAAAGGTTTGGAACAACACAATGGTGAGTAAACAGGGATGGACTGGCCATTGGGTACAATGTGCTAAAGGGGGATCTTAGCCCCATCCCACCAAATCTCTGTTGAACTGATGTGTGTGTTGTGAACTGAGAGATTGAAGAGTGTGTCATTGTTCTCTGCAGGTTGAGTCGTTGTGATGTCACAGATGAAGGTTGTGCTGCTCTGACTTCAGCTCTGAGATCAAACCCCTCACACCTGAAAGAACTGAATCTGTCTGGGAATAAACTAAGAGATTCAGGAGTGAAGCTGCTCTCTGATGGACTGAAGAATCCTGACTGTAAACTGGAGATACTGGAGTAAGATATCACAAAACTCTCAAATCCTCCTTCATTCTCCTTCTGCAGTAAATAATCAATGATTTAACAATAATGAAAAATAAACATATTGAAAACAGAGTTCTGTCAGATAATAGAAGTGAACGTTGCTTTAACTTTCAGAGTGAGTCCTAATTTTACCCTAAATGAAAAATCTGTAATAATTTCCTCCCCCTCATGTTTGGAGAATCCTCACTGTAAACTGAAGATCATCTGAGAGTCACATGATCTGATATCCTGACATGATTATTCGATGTTATTGTCAATGTTTAATTGCTGACAAAAATTTTCGTTGTTGAAAAGTCGTTTGATCTCATTTAACAGGAGATGATATGAAACTGTAATGATGACGTGTGAGAGGAGCACTTCAGCTCGAGCGCATGATAGAGGAGAGGAAGAAAACAGCTCACAGTCCGGATACATTACAAACATTCCAAACAGCTTTAGCTGATGTAGATCGCAAAATATGCGGGAATTATACAAAAATACAAAATAAGTAAATACAGAAGCAGTGTAATAATTATATAAAGTAGAGGTGGAGCTTGTGTTTCACTGAAGATAAACTTGCATGTCAGAGCATTTCTAAAGGCATGATTCCCCTAAACCACTTAAACGCAAACCACGCCCCTCAGTCATGACGAAACCCTCAGGAACGTTTCCATTGGTTATCTCAATCACAGTGCTGATTGGCCACACACAGTATTAATCTCATCACTGACGAAAATGTTTATTGATGAAGATTTTTTGACTTTGTCAATGATAACGAAGCAAGACGAAAATAGCACATAATGACTCAAATTAAATTATTTTATTAAAGCAAACTGTTGATGAAAATGTGGTGAGATAAAAACTATACTGCAAAATATAAACAGAAGAAGAATGATCTTGAGAATCTGTATATAGAAGAAGATGTTAGACATGGATTCATATAATACATTAATTCTCCGCTTGAGCTGCTGAGTTGAACGTGCTGAACACCGGCATAATGAACCGTTCAAAACGGGGTAAATACCTCATTCAAACACATCTTATTTATACAAGAGATTAATCACTTTATCCCTAACATACTGTTTATGTAAAATAACAACTTACCAGGGACGTGCAAAGAAATTCTGAGCGGTAGGGACTCTAAATCTTTAAGAGGGGTTTGGGGGGGGCACATGCACCTCAATTTATTTTGTGCTATAGTGATATTTTGTTGTTGTTACTTTTAAAGCTTAACTAAATATACATATCAAAATATTATGCTTAATAGCCCAATTAGACATAAAACTAGATAAAATTATTCGGTATCCATAATTATTTTCCAAAATATGCTAAAGACGAAAACATAAATGTTGGGATATGTTGCACTATACAGGAGAAAAATAAAAAAAAAACACTTTGGGTTTAGGTTACATTCACCAGTTCAAAAGCATATTTGTGGATAAGAAATGCATTGTGTTGAACAGAAAAATGCACAACTGTAAGAAGATTCAAAATCTTTTCCAAACATTATTTTATTAATGGACTACAGGGAGATTTGGTCTATAATTCAAAAATATATACAACTGTTGTTACGAAGTATTGAGCCAGTATGAATAAAGGATTTTAATGCCTGACTTCATGAAAACAAACACAAAAAGATAGTAAGTAGACTGCTGAATATGCTTTATAATTGATTATTATACTCTGTAATCAATACAACAGAGTTTCAGCATAATGTTGATGCATTTTACACCCCTACATACTTTTATAAAGCTTAAATTCATTTAATTTGTATGTGCAAGCTTTCATATTGGTTGGTATTTTCACACCCTGGAACACTGCTCTGTTGGAGGGGCACCTCAGCAAAAGGGGCTCAATACCCTAGAGCCACCCCCTCTGCACATGCCTGCAACTTACATCTGCACAGTGAAGTAAATGTACAGGTGAACTTGAACTAAATGATGCGCTAGTCAGAACATGCGTAACTTGTGTTGCGTAACTTGCGTTGTGAATACGCTGTTTCCGTAAGAAACACGCTACACACAATGTAAAATCATTTAACAGAATATTAATATGTCTCTAAATCATGAAGAATTCAGAATACAGTCGAATAACTTAATTAAGTATCTAATACTTCAGTCTATTCATGATTATTTCAGGAGCTCATGGTTTTTCACAAGAAGGACATCATGTACTGTATATTTGGTACGTGATTACGTTTGAAAATGTTTAGAAAAGTTTTTCAATTTTTGTCTGTTTTGCATTTCATCATCAACTAAAATATGTAATTTTCTTTGACTTAATTTATGTAATTTTCATCAGAGTAAAACTGACTAAAATAAATGAATATAACATGACAAAATATTGACAAATTTTAAAGGACATTTTCATCAAAAGGCTAAAACAAAAACTGTGAAAAAAAAACACTGGCCACACAATGCTACACTAAGTGTGATTTTTGTATTTTTTTTTTAATTTGTATTTATTTATTGAATACACACAAAAAAAACAAACAACATGTGAGAGTTTTATCCTCTGTATCGGGACGTGAGCAGCGTGGTCAGGTTGGGCATTCACATTGGCCGTGTCTCTTATGTGAGACACAACTGCGACTGAACGGAAAATAAAGTAATCTCTGTGTTTCTACACCAAACATTTTCTTTCATAAGGCCATAAGAAAATTTTTTGAGAGGTGTAATTGATTAATATAACAAATTATATTAACAAATAACAAATACCACAGCTGGCCGGAAGCGAACATTTTTAGAAAATAAACCTTTAAATATGATCTATTTCTTAACACACACACATAGCATTTCACTCCAGAAGATATTAATGAATCCACTGGAGTCGAACAGACTTTTATGATGGCTTTATGTGCTTTTTGGAGCTTCAAAGATTTGGCACCCGTTTACTCTCATTTTATGGTCCTACAGAGCTGAAATATTCTTCTAAAAATCTTAATTTGTGTTCTGAAGAACAGATTTGGTCATACACATCTGGGATGGCATAAGGGTGAGAAATTGAGGAGAGAATTTTCAGTTACCATTCACTTTCTTTACATCTTTATTTCATACAATGAAAGTGAATTGTGACTTAGGCTGTTATTCTGCATAACATCTCCTTTTTTGTTCCACTGAAGAAAGAAAGTCATATAGGTTTGGAACAACACAATGGTGAGTAAACAGGGATGGACTGGCCATTGGGTACAATGTGCCAAAGGGGGATCTTACCCCCACCCCACCAAATCTCTGTTGAACTGATGTGTGTGTTGTGAACTAAGAGAGTAAAGAGTGTGTTATTGTTCCTGCAGGTTGAGATATTGTGGTGTCACAGATGAAGGTTGTGCTGCTCTGACTTCAGCTCTGAGATCAAACCCCTCACACCTGAGAAAACTGGATCTGTCTGTGAATGAACTAAGAGATTCAGGAGTGAAGCTGTTCTCTGATCTAAAAGATGATCCGCATTATAAACTGGAGACACTGTTGTGAGTGTTGATTATTAATATAATCATATTTTAATTGATCTCCTTAATTAAGTTTCTTTTACAGATGAATTGTTGCCTATGTACAATAAATGTATTTAACTGTATTTAATATCCATTTGATTCATTGATCTGTGAATATATAAATTATATTTTTAACTCTTTCAGTGTCTCTGTGTGTGACAAACAGATTTGAGTTGTTTTCTATTGATTACTATTAAGTAGAGTTGTAATGGAGAAGTTTGATCACTCACAGATAGAGAGAGTAAGTTTTTCTAAAATAGATAATGCACTTATGTCCCATACAGCACATTTGACTTTGAATTTTTGTGTTTTAGGTTTTAGATGGAGAACTGATTGTGAACAGTAATGATTGTGAAGAAAACAGAGATGTCACCGTCAACAGAATCAACAGAGACAAACTGACCTGACACACTGATGTGTGTAACTTTGCATAATTATTCAGAACACCTGCTGAATTGACAGTGAAACAATTAAACCTTTTGTTTCTTCCTCAAGTGACTTTTATGGGTCAAAGACAAATAAATATGTCTAAATTATAAAATGGGGAAATCTTTTAAAACTCCAGTTTAAAACACATGTATAAATTTGTATAAATATAATCTTTATATTCATATTGGTTTTGAATACTTTTTTGACCTTTTAATAAATTTTTAATAATAATAAATGATTAAATCTACTTCTACCAACATTTCAAACTTTTAAAGATAATTATATTTTATATATTAGATAGTATCTCCAAACAATTACACCTCTTAGACATTTTTGATTTTAAAATATCAAAATAACTTTGAATTCTGAAATGTAAAATGCCCATCATAAAAGAGGTGTGTTCAATTATTTTGTGTGTGAAACACATTTTAATGTATCTGAGTAACTTTCTCAGAAAAAAAAAAAACTTCAAATTGGCATTTCTTGGTTTGTCAGCAAACTGATGTTCCTGCAGGTCATTTCTCGATGTCTGTCATCTTTTTTCGTGATTAACATTTTTTATTGATTCATCTATTAAACAAAGAAAAGGAAAAACATGTACAAACAGAATCAATATTTAAAAAAATCTGGAATTGCACAAGATGCACCCTTGCATCTCTAGATGCAGACTTGATTTTTTTTAGAATCCTAGCCCACACTCCCTCCGCCAATGCCAAGTTAAAATCTTTCTCCCATAATCTCTTGACAGAAGTTGAAGCTCCGTCCCCCAGACTCTGAATTAGCAGGGAGTAATACACTGATGCCTCATGACCTTTTCCAAAATTAATAATCACCTCTCCCAGAGTATCTGCCGCTTTAGGGGGTGTAAACTACTCCCAAAAACAGTACAGAGCATGTGGTGCATCTGTAAATACTTAAAGAACTGAGATCCGGGAATCCCAAAATGTTGAACCAAATTTTCAAAGGATCTCAACAATCCACTCTCATATTGGTCACAAAGTGTTGTAACCCCCCTTACAATCCACTCTGACCCCTATCCAGAGAAAAATAATCTGAAATTAATTTGTTTGTTCTGCCACTACCAGGTGTCTAGAAAGTAACTTAATCCATTCATTAAAAGTATTCTCAAACCCGGATATTTCCAAAATCTTAAAAAGATTATCCCATTCTACCATATCAAATGCCTTTTCAGTGTCAAGTGAGATGGCAGCAACCGGAGTCGGCCCATTCACCACAGACCACATGATATCGATGAGAGTCCTAATGTAATCAGAAGAGCTGCGGCCCCGAATAAACCCCACCTGATCTCTGATAAGAGATGTCATAACTTTACTTTATCGGTTAGCCAGAATTTTTGACAATATTTTAACGTCTAGCTGGATCAGGGAAATTGGACATTAACTCTTACACTCACTTGGATCTTTGTCCTTTTTATGTATCAGACTGATCTGGGCTTGTGTCATGGTTGGCAGAAGCTTTCCATTCTTTAATGATTCCATATAAACTTCTAGCAAAAGTGGAGCCAGTTCTGTAGCATAAGATCAAACAATTCCGTTGACCACACTATCCTTCTTAAACGTTTAAGGGATGAGGTTGGCATCAAGGGCACTGTCTTAGATTGGTTTAAATCATACCTCTCAGATAGGACTGTGAGGGTTACGATTGGAAATTCTTCCTCTTCTTCTGCATTGTACACTTATGGGGTACACCAGGGGTCCCTCTTGGGACTCATTCTATTTTCTCTGTATATGCCGATGATACTCAGTTATATATTCCTCTTAGTTCTGATTACTCTTGCTCTGTGCTTCTAAAATGCTTTGAGGACATTAAATGCTGGACTGCAAAAAACTTTCTCCAATTAAATGAGCGCAAAACTGAGGTTGTTGTGTTTGGTCTCCCTGGTGCTGTCTCTGATATCACTAGGAACCTAGATACACCATCTCCAAATGTTCATTCTTTTGACTCCGAGCTACATTTTGGAAAACAGATAAATGCTGTGGTGAGGAGTAGCTTTTTTTCAATTAAGGCAAATAGCCAAATTAAAACCTCTGCTCTCATTTAAGGATCTGAAGACAGTTATCCATGCCTTCATCTCATCTACACTTGACAATTCAAATGCTCTGTATATGGGGCTAAATCACTCATCTCTGTATCGCCTGTAGTTGGTCCAAAACGCAGCTGCTAGGTTGCTTACTGGTGCTAAGAAGAGGGAACACATTTCACCGGTTTTAGCATCTCTCCACTAGTTACCGGTGCATTATAGGATCCATTTTAAGATCTTGTTATTTGTTTATAAAGACTTAAATGTTGTGGCCCCTTCTTATCTGTCAGAACTTCTTAGCTATCAACAATCCCCTAGAACCATCAGATCTTTGGACAAATTTCTCCTGCAAATACCTCGATCTGGCTTAAAGTTTAAAGGGGATTGTGCTTTTTCTGTTGCTGTTCCTAGACTATGGATCAGTATACCTCTGGGCATTAGGTCTGCCCCATCCATTCCTGTTTTTAAATCACGCCTGCAGACGTATATGTATTCCTTGGCTTTTACATTGTTTATTGTAGAGTATATGGGTAATTTCTTGTTTTGTGTTATTTTTCAAATTAGTCTTTTATTACTCTGTGTCCCATTATAGTTTCATTTGCATTATACACCAGTGTTCTTAAATGTGCTATATAAATAAATTGACCTTGACCTAAAAAAATTCAGCGGCAAATCCACCGGCAAATCCACTTGCCTGTAGACAAGACTTTAATTACCTCGCCAAGCTCCTCCAAGGTAATCTCAGAATCAAGAGAATTCTTTTGCTCAGTCGTCAGTTTAGGGAGTGCAATGGTTGCACAAAGTTTCTAATATCTTCATCAGAAGATGTGGAATTATAGAGATCAAGATATAATTATTTAAAAGCATTATTAATATCAATGGCGGAGGTAAAAATTTAGGGAATTTAGGGAACGGTAGAAAAAATGTATGCATCTGTTTAATGTAATGTTATGTATCTAACCCAAATTTTCCCTGCTTTATCCACTGACACAAAATTATGACTGTCTTGCTCAGAATAAACAAAAAGCTACCTTTCGCAACAAAATAGTATTATATCTGTATTTCAATCGGGTCAATTCTCTGAGGCTATTACATAACATTTAGCAGGTGCTTTTATTTAAACCGACTTATAGTGACATACTAGCAAGCAATTTCTCTTACAAAAGTCATCAGTTTCTGCACTGCAAGTTTTTAAGTGACTGGAGATACACTGTTGACATGGAGACAGTGTACATAATATGATTTGGTTTAAACACATCATGACCCACTTTAAATAAAAAGGAATATTCCTTCAACACTCGAGTGGAGATTTTTAATTATCACTATTGAAACAATCTAGAAAAATAACCAGACACCTTTACAGGAACACAGTTCTGCATCATTTAAGTAACACATACAGTTCAGCACTTATAAACAAAAGACTCAATATGGTTTCCAAAATGAAGGCATTTTAAATATACAAAACAAATCAGAATCACAAAGTATTTTCTAAAGAAAGAACAAACAAAAATGCTGAACAATGTGAAAAAATGCACAGAGGCTTCAGAGATTCATCTCCTAGGCCCTCCCCAGCCCCTCCCTCTTCCTCGTTCACAACCCCGCCCTGTTCCTCGGTCATGACCCCGCCATCTTCCTTGCCCTGTGCAGCCACTGTAGGAAAGTTAATAATGAATTAACACTTGCTTCATAGACACATCATCAGTCTGTGACAGCTTGAAGCAATATTGCTGCCTATATCCAGACAATTTAGAACAGGGTTGCTGCAGAGTTTTTAAAATCAAATTTAAGATTTTAAAACCTTTTTCAAGACCTGAACAAATAAAATGATTATGGTATCCCCATACCAAAAAAACCCCACACAATCTCAAAATAAATCATGTATCACAGGCTCTTACTTAAACAGGCAGGGGCACACATTCAACATGGCCTTTACAATGCTTGTCAGTAAAACAGGGAAGGATATATGCAAGTTTAAGACATGTCCACATAAACCAATTTTAATGTGATATACTGTATATGTACCATTATATAAATAAATACAAATTAGAGGTCAACCAATATAGGATTTTGCTGATCCCATAATGCGTTGAAAGGCCATTAATCTGTCAATAGTTTTTAAATTGGTAACCTATATTAAAGGTTCCTGTGATGGGGAGGAAGGAAAATATTTGATTCATAGTGCGGAAATTTTAACTTTAAAGGATGAAATACACTGGGGACTCTTATTTTGAAATGTTTGCACTTCACGCCTCCAGCAGCTCATTCAAACAGATGGCCTAATGAACTTGTGAACTGCTCTGCAACAGTGCATTTGATTAATTAAATCGTATTATTTTGAAGTTTGATAATTACATTAGGCCATATAACGATTTTTGTCTTTCCGCCGCCAAATTTAAGACCTCTATAAATTATAATTAAGACATTTGTTGTATCATTTAAGTTATTTAAGACTTTCTATGACCTTACATTTTGGAAAACTTAATTTAAGATATTTTAAGGATCCGCGAGAACCCTGTAGAAAGTACAGAATGGTTGACGAATCGACATTGTACCTAGTAGTTTTGAACACCAGTTACAGATTCACTGCTTCTTAACACTGAAAGCAATACACGATCATTCAGTGTAGCTTGTCCATCACTATATCACCATGACAACGGCACTCACCAGCCTCTCTCTTCTTTGACTTGACCTTGGGTTCGAAGTTAACTCAACTCAAACTGATTGAGGAAACTGATTGCTACAAACCGTTTGTTTAAAAACAAATACATATGAGTATTGTGAACTTATATATATCGAGTCATATTTACTCATAATTTAGTGTTGGTTTAGTCAATCATTTAGAGTATAGGTAAATTAAAGATTTTAAGTTCATTCCATTAATTTAAACTAGCTGGTTTGAGTTCATTTAATAAATTTAATGAAGTTTAAACAACTTTATAGCTACTCAAATGGTTTTAGGAAACCGATTGCCGTGAATGATTTAAGTTATTTAAACTCAAATTAATAGTTACATTAAGACAAGGGGAAAATATTAGTATAAAGAAATGAAGTAAAATGACGCAATAACAGTATTTATTGAAAAAAAATACTTTTTCACAAAAGGTCATCAGGCATAAAACAGAAGTGTGCTGTTCAGTCCAAATAACATTAAAATAATTTCATCAAATATACACTTTAACCATTAAAGGGTTAGTTCACCCAAAAATGAAAATTCTGTCAGTAATTACTCACTCATGTTGTTCCACACCCATAAGACTTTTGTAATTACTGACAGAATTTTCATTTTTGGTTGAACTAACCCTTTAAATCAACTATTCCTTTAAGACTATAACACTGCCCAAACAGGGTCATTTTAAAACTAAATCAGTGTGCAAAATCAGTCCAAATAACATTTAAACAATTTCATTAGACACACATTTTCCATGAAATATTTAAGATCAACTATTAAAACTTTAACAGACAGCTCAAATTGGGAACTTTTAAAAAGAAATTCAAAAACTGCTGTTTAAAATTCTAATGGTACCAGAAACAGCATGGATTCCATATTAGTCAATCAGAAGTTCATTTTTAAGTGCAAGCAACTTCGGCCTGGCCTTCCCATCTTCGAGATTTAGCAGCACTTTCTGTATGAACTCAAAAAAAAGGGTCAACTTCTTTGGGTAGCTTATGTGAAGGGCATAGAGTAGCCCAAAAATCAGCACCAGTGCACTAACCCAGGACTTTGCAGACATTATCACCTCATCTTCAAGGACAATCAGAAAATCCTGTGGGTCTTCCTCGACAGCAATGATGGCAACTGCTGCCTTTTGTGCCTGGTCAAGATCCTCTCTCTAAATGGATTGAAATAAATCTTTGTTAATGCATGTCTTTACAAATATACAAAACAAACAGGCCATAGTCAGGGCAGACACCATAACTAAATTTTCATGAATGACAACAAAGCCTTGAAAAATGGACATGCTCAGCAAAGTTCAATTGACTGTAATACTAACAAAAATGTAATACTTCTAATTTTAACAATACATTTAACAAAATTGTTAATTAGCAAGATTTTATTTGGAAAAATACTAGTACTTTACTAGGTACTCATACTAGGTGTATCAGCTAAATGTTCTAGATCAAAAGGAAAGTAAAAAGATATACAACCTATATAACAGGTTATGAATCCTATGAAAGGATTAGTTCAAGGATTAGTTCACTTTCAAATGAAAATTAGCCCATGATTTACTTACCCTCAAGCCATAGGTATGACTTTCTTCTTTCAGACGAATACAATCGGAGTTATATTACAAAATATCCTGGCTCTTCCAAGTTTTATAATGGCAGTGGATTGCAACTAAAAGATTGAAGCTCAAAAACGTGGATCCATCCGTCATAAACAAACTTCATGCGGATCCGGGGGGTTAATAAAGGCCTTCTGAAGCACGATGAGTTTGTGTAAGAAAAATATTAATATTTAACACGTTACAAAGTAAAATTCTAGCTTTTATTAACCCCCCGGATCCGCGTGAAGTTAGTTTATGATGGATGGATCCACATTTTTGAGCTTCAATCAATCTGTTGGTTGCAATCCACTGCCAAAACTTGGAAGAGCCAGGATATTTTGAAATATAACTCTGAATGTATTTATCTGAAAGAAGAAAGTCATATACACCTAGGATGGCTTTAGAGTGAGTAAATCATGGTCTAATTATCATTTGAAAGTGAACATCTTTAAGATTTTTAGAACCTTTAAAATTAACATCTATCACAGCCTTATTTTTTTTATTTAGAAATCAAATTTAATGTGGAATAAATCAAATTTTCTGTTAGTGAAATGTGACCCAATTCAGATTTTTTTACACATATCTGACACAGATTGGATGTGTTCTATGATCGTGTAAACAGGAGAAAAATTGCACGCATTTGGATATTTCGAAATTGGTTTCAGGCCTTGTTCATATGTGGAAATAAATCAGATAGAAATCAGATATGTGCCAATGCGACTGTCTTGTAAACAGGCAGATCGAATTTTCTGAGGCATTAGGCTACGTCTCCGCCTCCACGGTTTAATGACGAGACCAACTCTGACGAGCATCTGCAAAGGGACAGAATTTCGTTGGAGGTAAAATTTTATCGCAACAGTCATTAATTGGCTGTCGGTGAACATGTCAAACTAACGATCAAAGACTTCAGAATTTTGTCCTTTTTTTCTTCAGATTTTAGCCTAGGATCAGAGGAATCTTTTAGGATTTGCTAAATTTGTCTCAGACAGCCAAATCTTGCCCAACCTGAATGCTCAGCTAGATTTTAAACTTATTTTAACTAAAAGGTTAAATTGTTGCAATATAATATTTCATACCTTGTGTGTCTTGAAAACATCTGCAGAGTCTTCTTTTAGATAAACTGGTAAACCTGCCAGAGCAGTAGTTCGTCTGACGTGAATGTCATTCTTGTCCTTAAATTTTGTCATTAATTACTCACCCTCATGATGTTCCAAACCTGTAAGACTTTCACTCATTTTTGGGATACAGTTGAAGATCTTTTTAATGAAATCAGAGAGCTTTTCTCGCTCCACTGACAGCTTACACAACTAGCACTTTTAGGCCCCGATCACACCTAACACGTTTTTTTTTGCAGTGAGAGGCGCCTTTTTTCAATTGTTTTTCTATGGCAGTGAGTGTTCTGCGCGCTGTTTAATGCGTTTTACCCCCTGCTGCACCTCGCATTTTTGCAGTTGAAAAAAAAAAAAGCACGTTTGAGCGGAAAAGGCGCCCGACGTCATTGCGTTTTTTTTTTTTTTAGAGTGCTCGCAATTAGACTGACAGCAGCATAAAAAAATGGCAGTGCTGTGTGCCTCACGTTTTTGAACCTGAACTAGGCCTTAAGATCTATAAAGGTAGGATAGACATCACTAAAGTAATCCCTGTGACTCGTGGTTAAACCTCAGTTTATGAAGCTACGAATGTGCTTTGTTTGTGGATAATCAAGTAGAGTCACATGGATTTACTACCTTTCTAAACCTTGATAGTGGTAGTTGTGTAGGCTGTCATTGGAGGGACAGAAAGATTTCATTAAAAAACTATGATCTGAAGATGAATAAAAGTCTTGCAGGTTTGGAATGACATGAGGTTGAGTAACTGGTGACAGAATTTTCATTTTTGGGTGAACTAACTCTTTAACATTTGTTGCATGGATAACCTTTACACCAGCATTCTCATCCTGTACAGCCCTTAAATAAGTTCAATTCTACTTACTTGTTCATCGTAGTCTCTTAGTATTGCAGCCATCTTGTTGCCACTGACACCACCCTTTGCTGCCTTAGCTCTGAAAAGATTCAGAAGCTGTGGAGTATGTTTATCCAGGGAGGAGTAGAATGTCTGCTGCAGATTTTGATTTGTGATTCTGTGAAACTCTGCGAGTACCTGCAACAATAAATAGAAAAAAATGTTAGATGAAAAGGCGGTTGTGAATTTGAAAATAAAATCACAATTCTTTTCTACACTGCAAGAAATCTTTGAACACTACAGGGTGCAAAGATGTCCATAAATGAAGTTCACAATTTTTTTTTTTACTTATTTCATCATTTACTCAACTTTTGAAATACTATTGAAATGACTATGACTACACAGTAAAAAATGGGGTGTTAATATTTCAGAGTAAAGTTATTTTAACCCAGATAGAGTATTTTCAACATTTTGGAGAGTAAAGTTGCTCAATCAGTGGAGTTAAAAGTGAGTGTAAAAATCTGCAGAAACGCAGTGACAATTAACTCTACAGCAGTGGTGAATACCCGCCACACTGCTGTGCTGAAGTTTGGCACATACGTTGGTGGAGGAAGATCTCGATGGAGGCCACTGATATTGCTAGGTAAGTAACATCCCTGTGTTTTCAACACCAAAACGGTATTTTTTAACTTTACATAATTTTAGAGTTGTGCTGATATTAGTTGAGGTCATATTACAAGTAACCAGATAGCAATCCGTATCGGTAACGGTGTTTCTTTATGTGTTGCAATATTTTCGCGAATGAAGTTGGTCAGAATGATTTCTGCGTAAAATAACTTTAGCTCGGTCGCTATACCAACAAAAGATTTAATACAGTTAATAGCTATTTTTAGCTAACGCATTTTTTTTTAGCTTCCCAGGCAACGTTAATCTGGATTTTTTTATACGGTAATGTTAGCATGCTTCTGATAGTTAATGTTGGTCTTATAAAACGATAACTTAGATCACTGATTGCATGACGTATTTGTTTAACATGGCTTAACCATTTTAACGGGTTACGTTACTCTTCGAACTAAAATGGCTAATGAGCTATTTATATATATTCAACCAGCACAACTTTGTCTTCTTCAGCCGCCCTTTGTAATTGCAGTGTAACATCTAAGTAATGCATAGTGCATTGCCACTACTGATGATTTTTGAATATATATTTTCTTTGTTAACAGGGGCAAAATGCTGTTGCGTGTTCAATTCGGGAAAGAGCAGAAATACGTCAAGCTGTCTGAGCTGACATTCGATGCTTTCTTGAAAGAAGGTGGGTACAGTAGGTTAAACCAATATACATCACCCAATGACAAAATAATACAGCATTAACCTATTATGTTATGATACCTAGTTAGGTCAATAATAATTTCTGTTTTGCCGCTTTATATTTTCAGTTACTTAAAATTGGGTGCAGATACTTGTCTTTCATCATTTTGTGAATACATGAGGCAAACTTAAATATGACCTTTGATTCTTGTGAGAAGGGAGTGCATGTTTTTTTTATTTAATTTTTTTTAAACAGCGTGTCTAAAATTCAACATACCAGAAAGCAGGCAGCCAGACATTAAGGTGTATGACCAGTCAGACACAGAAGTTGACACAGAGGTTTTTTTTTGAAGAAATAGTGAAGGAGTCACCTGGAACTTTCAAAATCATGCTGGGAAATGGAGGACTTGGTATTCATTCAGACAATTCACAAATTAGTTTGTTTAGTTTAAAGGCCGGAATGAGAACATTTATTGTCTTAAAAATAACTGTTTCTTGTAATATGTTTCTATGTTTTGTACAAATTTCATAATGAACAGGTGCCTCCCAATCATCATCATGCTCGGGTACATCTGATGACACCGTCATCCTGAATTTCATGATGTGTGACCCTGTTGAAGAAGTAGCCGCTGACGAAGGAAGACAGCCTAAAAGGCCATGCCACATAAACTACGAGGCAAAAGCGGTAAGTGGTGGAAATTGCTGTTAAGTCCAATCTGAATGTTGTTTCACCATGGTAAGTGTTCTTGAGATAACTTTTTTTCAGCATTACATATGGTTTTACAATAATGGAAAGCACATTTTATTGCACCTATAGTTGATTGAAAAAATCCTAACATCAAAGCCTGGAGGTGAACGCATTATGCAAGAGTATGGAAAAAACAAATCTCTGACAGATGCCACCAGAAGACAGATGATTAACATACTTGCTGCTGAGATGACAGAAACACATGGGTAAGCATTAAGCATATATATGGGCTGTAAAGAAACATTGTTATTAATTTACAGTTATTAATTATGTAAATTGTGTTGTGCAATGTCAATTTAGTGTGATGTTAACTTTGAATTCATATGCTAGGACATCCCCGCCCAGCAGTGTCAGAGTGATGTATGCACAGGGGATAGTAGCTTTGTTTCCCTATCTAGAAGACCCATACTCACAACATGGATATGTAAGTAAATGGGTTATTGCAACATTATGCACATATTCACTCTTTGAAATGTTAATAGTACTTCTTTATAATTTATTTATAATCACATAGGAACATTACTATGATCCGGAGAGTGGTTCGGGATACCTTGCATGGCGATTGAAGACTATACAAAGAAAAACAGCAGAGGAAAGAGGTGCCTCAGTCAGCAAATCTCCTAAAGGTATGTTTACTGATCAGTGACATGTGAATATAATGGTGACCTGTCAATTGTACAGAAATGAGTTCTTAACATTGTATTTTGTCTTAAGTTGGTGGGCCAGAACGTGGTCATCAGCCCTTAACCTATGACAGAGAGCCATCTGATGAGGATGAGGAAGCAGCTATTGCTGTTTTGAGACACTCTGCTGATGAAAAGACTGTCCGTGAGAAGATGAAAATGACCTTCATATATCGGCAAGCAATGGTCAACGATGAAGCCAAATCATCAGATGTCTTCTTGGTCTTCCCAAGATTTCTGGACACACCAGGACTGGTATGACATCTTAATTCACTGCATCACCAAAATATCCAATATAGCATTAGGTATCACTCATCACTTCTGTCTATGTGTGTGTGTTACATTGCAGATAGAACAAGATTTCAGACTTCTGTTTGGTGAGGCCACGGCCAACAAATTCTTGGAGAAGTGGCCAACCACTTTCAAAGCAAAAGTAATAAAGGAAAGCCATGGACTTGTATCCACCACAGAACTCTTGGATTTGATGCGCAATGCTGAGTCAGCTGCTGAAGTTGAGAATGGTGAATGGAACTGTTTTACTTTTTATTGTGGGTTATGTAGGTGTGTAGTGTACATTTTCGTAATGGTGCAAGTTGTCAATTTGAATGCTATGGCATAATATTAACCAGGTTTTATTTACTAATTTGTAGGCTGGGACAGTGACATGTCTGCCATGTTGCTGCTGCTACATTTGCTACCACCATCTGCACAAGGTAGAAAGAGGCCGGGAAAGCTGTCTGCATATCAAGCTGTAGATCAGCTCATCAGATTTCAAAAGGTATGCTTAAAGGATTAGTTCACTTATAAAAAAAATTCTGCTGATTATTTACTAACCCCCTTGTCATCCAAGAGGTCCATGTCTTTCTTTCTTTAGTCGAAAAGAAATTAAGGTTTTTGAGGAAAACATTCCAGGATTTTTCTCCATATCATGGACTTCAATGGTGACCAACGGTTTGAGGGTTCAAATGAGGGTTCAAAGTCTGTCTCAATGCAGCTTCAAAGTCTCGACATGATCCCAGCAGAGAAGTAAGGTTCTTATCTAGTGAAACAATCGGTAGTTTTCAAAATAAAAATAAAAATGATAAACTTTTTAACCACAATTGCACAAGATGCGCCACACATTATGTCATGACGTCGGAAAGGTCACGCGGGACATAGACGTAAGGTTCAAAAAGGTAGGGAAGCGCGAAAAACTTGATCTCATTTTCTCCTTTACTTTCAAAATCGTCCGACATCATTGTTTATTATTTATTAATTATTGTATTTTTTTTGGGTAAAGGGCGTTTATATTAGTCTTTGCCGCCTACGTCCCGCGTGACCTTTTCAACGTCATGACATAATGCGTGGCGGATCTTGAGATTCTACAAGACGTGCAATTGTGGATAAAAAGTATATAATTTTTATTTTTATTTTGAAAACGACCGATCGTTTCGCTAGATAAGAACCTTATTTCTCTGCTGGGATCATGTCGAGACTTTGAAGCTGCATTGAGACAGACTTTGAACCCTCATTTGAACCCTCAAACAGTTGGTCACCATTGAAGTCCATGATATGGAGAAAAATCCTGGAAATTTTTTCTTCAAAAATCTTAATTTCTTTTCGACTGAAGAAAGAAAGACATGAACATCTTGGATGACATGGGGGTGAGTAAATTATCAGCAAAAATTTTTCTCAAAGTGAACATCCTTTAACAGTTGTTTAAAATATATCTTCCATCACCTCAATCTTGTGCACAGTTTGATGTGATCTGATCCATTGTCAGAAGTTAGTCACCCAAAACAATTCTGTTGAATGTGTTTTGTTGTAGGTTGGAACCAGTGTGCAGCAGCATCTAGACAACATCACCCAAAGCAGTCAGCCCTACCTTCTCGCCCAGGGATCCACACAGAGCACCATTCACTCCTACTTCATTGTGGTTGACAAGCATGCACTTCCATGCAAGGCAAAAGGTTCAGTTGGAGCTTTTGATGAACTCTTTAAAGCCCATTACGTCTTTGGTACGTCATACAGTTCTTCCCTGAGCAGCTTTTTCACTTTTGTGCAAACAACCATCTATAACATCGAAATGGGGGAAACAAAGGAGACTCCTAGAGTTGCAGAGTTGCGAGCAAGAATGGTGCGTTAGTTGAGATAAAACTATGAAGTGTTTTCTTTGCAAAAGTGACCATGGAATTCCAAACAACCTTGTTAAGCACTTTAAGATAATTCATGGGCTATGTACAGGCAGGAATCTTTTTCTGAAGTGTGGTCAAGAAGGATGCTCACGTTCTTTTGGTAGTTTTTCTGGTTTAAGAAAGCATCTTAATAAGTGCCATGGAAGCAGTTTAGTTGATTCTGTAGAATATGATCTTTCATGTCCTCAAAGTACCGTCAATACAAGTAATGTTTTTCATGTTGAAGAGTCGACTGAATATTTAGAGGCTGAGTCACAGTTATCTTTCCCATACATTGTAAATAGTTGTTCAGCTGTAATTTCTGATCTAAAGGCAGCAGGAGTTGGTCAAAGTACACTGAATTCTGTAGTGATTTCCATGGAAGAGATTGTTCAAGATATCCATCAGCATGCTAAAGAGACAGTGATAAAGCATGTATTTAGTAATGAAAGAGAAACGGAAATGTGCAAGAAAGTTGAGGCATGTTTTGAGGGGTTAGAGAATCCTTTCACAATTTTAAATTCGGAATACAAGCGATCAAAATTTATGAATGACAAGTGGGAAATAGTAGAACCAGTTGAATGTGTGATTGGTTCAAGATTTGACAAGACGAAATAAAAAGTCTGGAACATATGATCAGGTAGTAGTTCAAGATAAATTCATGTATATTCTAATTTTATCTACACTGCAGTCAATATTTAAAAGTCAGTATGTTGCAGAAATGTTGCAAAGCTCAGCTACCAGCGACTCTAGACTGAGAGATATTTGTGATGGATCATTTTTTAAAAGTCACCCCCTGTTCTCAACTGAGAAGCAGACAATACAGATCCAGATGTTCTATGATGACTTTGAGGTCGCCAACCCTCTGGGTCCTAAGCGAGGTATTCATAAATTGGGTGGAGTATATTTTACTTTAAGAAACTTCTCTCCAAAATGGAATTCTTTTTTGGCTAACATACACCTGTGCGCCTTATTTCATACTCAAGATGTTAAACGGTATGGTTTTAGTGAAATTTTTGCTCCCATTGTTCGAGACATTAAAGTGTTAGAGAGTGATGGTATTGAGATTCCATTATACGATGGTTATGTTCGTGGCACTGTAGTACAGGTTACTGGTGATAATTTGGGTTTGCATAGTTTGTTTGGTCTGGTGGAGTCTTTTAGTGCAAGGTACTGTTGCAGGTTCTGTTTAGCGGAAAAGGAGGACTTTCAGACAGAATTCTCTGAAGATTCTTCCAAAATAGTTTTGCGCACCAAAGATTTACACACTGCTCACTGTCAAGAAATGGCTTGTAATCCATCCCTTCCATATGTTTTTGGTGTGAAAAGGTCATGCATATTAAATTCATTGGAGTATTTTCACACAACAGAGAACTTCTCAGTTGATGTGATGCATGATGTGTTAGAAGGGGTGGGCCAGTACGAATTGAAGGTATTATTTCTGTATTTGAAGGAAAAACATGTTACATCCGCAGAAATACATTCAAGAATACAAAGTTTTGATTATGGTTTCATGGAGAGAAACAACAGGCCTGTAGCTGTTAATTTAGGTGAAGGATCTAATGATCTGGGACTGAATGCAGTTCAGTCCTGGTGCTTACTTAGGAATGTTCCTCTTATCTTTGGAGATTTGGTAACTTCTACTGACAAACACTGGGACCTGCTTCTTTTACTACTTCAAATAATGAACATTATATTCTCGCCCATGTTATCTCAAGGTTTATGTGTATATTTAAAACATTTAATTGTGGATCACCACACACTGTTTAAGAAGTTGTATCCTCAGAAAAACCTTTTACCAAAGCACCATTTTCTTATCCACTATCCCCGCTGCATCCAGAAAATTGGGCCTGTCCTTCATAGTTGGTGTATGAGGTATGAAGGCAAGCATAATTTTTTCAAAAAGCAGCTTAAATCGTTTAAAAATATTACCAAAACGCTGGCAAAAAAAGCACCAAAATCATACGGCATATAGTTGGCGAAGTTCAACAACATTTAGTCAGTTAGACATTGGTCCTGGAAAAATGGTGTCTTTAAATATGGTAAAAGGATGTTCTGTAATTGCTATGGCAATGCAAGTGCCCAGTAGCATTCAGGTTATGAAGGTTAATTGGGCTAAACATAATGGGTTTGTTTATCGCCCATACTTGGTTATCTGTGGCAAAGTTGAATCTGAAGTGCCCGTGTTTTATCAGATTGAGTCAGTTCTGATAATTTGTGAAAAACTGTTGCTACTCACAGTGCCTTTAGTTACAGTAACTTTTCAAGAACATTTCCATGCATATGAGGTGATCAGATCAAAGCAGGATTTTGTTTTTTTTCATGTCGACAACCTGCATTACCCTAGGCCTTTTGACCTACAAATGTCATATGGAGGGAATGACACAACTCTCCTTGTCGTGCCATATTGCTTTCTCTGGTAAACATTTTTATGATGTTATACATGTTTCTGTCAGAGACAAGGCAAAGGATTTGCAATGTAAATTCACTGACATTGAAATGCGTTTTTTTACAATAAATTGTGAGTGCTGTGATCTAATGTTATTGTGCTTGTTTTCATTTGATAGTTAGTTGATAGTTCTATAATTCAGTAACGCTGCATCTTATGATTTTTATTTTTTTTTAAAACACTATAGAGAAATTAAAAGTAAATATTACACTTAAAGTGTCATTTTTTTAAAGTAAAATTGTAGTTAAATTAACTCTATACAGTGTAATCATATTACTCTTAACAGTGTGATTAAACTACAGTGTTAAATACTTTTACACATTTCATTGTTATTTTTTACACAATATTGAGTATAATTAACTCTAAAAACTTGACACTGACCAAAGAGTAAATTTTTACACTGATTTCGAGTGGGACCAAATGTTATCTGAAACAGAGTCAAATTCAACTCTATAGGAGTTAAATTAACACTTCTGTTTTTACTGTGACTATTGTCAATATTTTGAGTAAAGTAATCTTTTAAAAGGCAGCATTAAAACAAAATGAATTGCAATATACCAAAACAGTAAGATACGAACCATTTCTCTTTGAGAAATAGACAGAAAAATAATATCACTTACTTGGGCTTCTCGAAACAAAGCTGGCCATCTCTTTAACGTTAGTTCGTACCGTGGAATGTCAGTCTCCTTTGTCTCAAATATGCAATTGTACAGGATACTTTTGTCTATGCCGAACTGTGAAGAAAAAAAAAACACTGATAAAACAGTAGTTTACTCATAGCATGATAAACATACAATAGGTCAGCTTGTAGTACCCTTTTCTTTCGTTTTAGCGCGTGAAAGACGGCCTGTGGTGGTCTCCTCACAGATATCCATGCCCGAGGAACACGTTTGTCTATGCAAAATGTGAGAAAATACAAAAATATAATTTTTCCACTGGCAAATCTGTGGTTTACTCACAGCATAATAAATAAAATAATCGATCAGCTTGGATTGCCTATTTATTTAGTTTTTGCAGTGTTAGTCAATCAGTCTCCTCACTGAAAAATATCCAAAATTGCGCGGGACACGCTTGTCTATGCCAAAATGTGAGAAAACACACAAAAATATAAATTACTTTTCCACTGACAAAACTGTCGTGTACTCACAGCACATTAACTACTGCCGCTGATCCAAAAAAAATAAATAATATCTCTGCAATGTCGCGTTACCGTCCTTATCGTAAATATGACATGACACAAAAGTTACCCTAACTTATATTCGTTCTTCTTAAGATGAAGAGTCACTACAATACAACGTTAAAACGTTAAAGAGTGCTATAAAAAGGATGAAGCAGTTTTTCGTGCTTAACTTACCAGTTGATTCTCTTCATGCCCGCCATCCTGATTTTGATTTTGTGACTGAGACTTCCGTGGAGCTGTGGGGGATGGGCAGATTACGCCAGTTGAAATAAATGCGCGGGTTTTTCCGAGGAGAAGGGAGAACGCGGTGATGAGTAAAATCAATGACATCACAGGGACCTAAAAATAGGCTTTGAATGAAGCTGAAAACTTTAAATGTATTTATTTACGTGTTTTTCATTAGCTATGAAAAGTATAAAAGTATAGGCCTTATACAAAAGTAGTTTCTTGAAAAATATTATTTAAAAATAGGAAGAAGTAAACCCACCCGGTGGTTTCTAATTTACTTTTCACATTATTTGTATTTTCAACCATTAACATAAACTAGATTAAATGAATTAAATTCAACTTAAATCTTTACAGCTAAAATAGTAAATAGGTTATTCATAACTTATTCAGTTTAAGTTCTGAGATAAGTTGTGAGTTTTTGAGTTAATATCACATTTTTAATTGAGTGAAATTAACTTTTTTTTTTTAAAAAAAAATAAGTTAAATGAACTCATTTCGTTTAGTGACTTTCAGTGTTAGGTTTTACAGTGTAGCTGTTGGGTATTTCCAAACAGAATTTCCAATAAAATGACCAAATTACAATATTTTGAGCAACACACCTTTCAGCCCTTCAAAGCTCTCACAATGGAGGGTAAAGTCTGAATGGGACGCACCCCATCATTCAGATGAGTTAGAAAAGATATAGCAGAGAGAGCCAGAACTGACTGAACTCTTTGCCAAGTTTCACCAAACCCATGTGTAGATGTTGCTGTAACCTATTTGTTAAATGCTTCAATATTTTAAGTGTTTGATGAAGTTAAAATATTTAATAATATATTATTGCCCCTATTAATACCGCATATGAATGTAAACATTTATTTCATGTTTTTTATGCATAATTTGTAGTATTACAAGTATTAACATTGAGTTTACATTATGTGTAATAAACGTTAAAATGGTACCTTCTCTTTAAGAAAAGTCGCTGTTCAGCAAATGTGTTTCGGTTGAGTGGTTTCTTTACCACATCCATGCTGTGTGTATCTCAACTTTAAAATACACTCGGGCCGGATCCGTCCCCTGCTGGAGTCTGTTTGGCCCGCATCTGTCCCCTGTACTCGTACCGGATGCCTGTTTGCTCACTCCCTGATTCCGACCGAGTCAATCGGCCCAGATGAGGAAGCCGATGACATGCCGATGCTTCCGGAGTTAAGAAGAAATCAGACCAAAGCTATAAGTGACAGCACATCAGAGCTAGCCCGAGTTTTGTAACTAAACTTTCTCATGCATTTTAATTATAGTTTATAATAATACATAAATAATATATATATATATATATATATATATATATATATATATATATATATATATATATATATATATATATATATATATATATATATATATATATATATTTTTTACAAATCTATTTAACCAACTCATTATAATTAATGTGCAAGAACTGACATGAATGCATGAAGAACATTTATTGACAACATTTTACAAAAGTGTTTACATGTGCATGATTTCTTTTTTACAAACAGCAATTAGATCTGTATACACATGCATGAAATACAATTTTTCAACTCACATTGTTTTAATTAAGTTAACGAAAAATAATTATTTTATCTGCATAATTGGCCTGCAGTGCTCTATAACACAGCAAACAGAAAATAGGGGGAAATAATCATGTATTTGCTCCATAGGCTAAACATCAGAAATATTTAAAATTTACATTTGCATACATTTAATTAATTTGTATAAATGTCAGTTTGAACACACACCTCAAACAGGGAGCCGATTCAACTTAAGTCCCTCAGTATCCGTGGCAACAACATCCGCCATTACATCCTGCCCGACAGTCTTCCTCTGGACACACTGCTGGTGGACATCGAACCCAAGGTCAAGTCAAAGAAGAGAGAGGCTGGTGAGTGCCGTTGTCATGGTGATATATTGATGGACAAGCTACACTGAATGCACTGATCGTGTATTGCTTTCAATGTTAAGCAGTGAATCTGCAACTGGTGTTCAAAACTACTAGGTACAATGTCGATTCGTCAAGTCAAAGAAGAGAGAGACTGGTGAGTGCCTTTGTCATGGTGATTGTGTGGGTTTGTTTTGGTATGGGGATACCGTAATCATTTTATTTTTTTCAGGTTTTGAAAAAGGTTTTAAAATCTTAAATTTGATTTTAAAAACTCTGCAGCAATCCTGTTCTAAATTGTCTGGATATAGGCAGCAATATCTATATTGCTTCAAGCTGTCACAGACTGAAGATGTGTCTATGAAGCAAGTGTTAATTCATTATTAACTTTTCTACAGTGGCTGCACAGGGCAAGGAAGAGGGCGGGGTCATGACCGAGGAAGAGGGTGGGGCTGGGGAGGGCCTAGGAGATGAATTTCTGAAGCCTCTGTGCATTTTTTCACATTGTACAGCATTTTTGTTTGTTCTTTCTTTAGAAAATACTTTGTGATTCTGATTTGTTTTCATTTTGTACATTTAAAATGCCTTCATTTTGGAAACCATATTGAGTCCTTTGTTTATAAGTGCTGAACTGTATGTGTCACTTAAATGATGCAGAACTGTGGTTCTGTAAAGGTGTCTGCTTATTTTTCTAGATTGTTTCAATAAAGTGATAATTAAAAATCTCCACTCGAGTGTTGAAGGTATATTCCTTTTTATTTAAAGTGAGTCATGATGTGTTTAAACCAAATCATACTATGTACACTGTCTCCATGGCAACAGTGTATCTCCAGTCACTTAAAAACTTGCAGTGCAGAAATTGTTGACTTTTGTAAGAGAAATTGCTTGCTAGTATGTCAATATAAGTCAGTTTAAATAGAAGCACCTGTTAAATGTAAATGTTATGTAATATCCTCAGAGAATTGACCCAATTGAAATACAGATATAATACCATTTTGTTGCGAAAGGTAGCTTTTTGGTTATTCAGGGCAAGACAGTCATACTTTTGACGTCCAGAGGTTAGTCCTTTTCAAGGTAGTCTGGAGAGGTGAGTTTTCCAAGCCACATCAGTTACTTACTGGGGTACCTCAGGGCTCAGTGCTTGGGCCACTTCTCTTCTCTATATACACAACATCACTGGGACCCACCATTCAGTCACATGGTTTCGCTTACCACTGGCTGATGACATGCAACTCTACTTGTCTTTCCAGCCCAACGACACCACAGTGACCGCTCGAATCGCTGCCTGTCTGGCAGACATCTCAGCTTGGATGAAGGAACATCACCTGCAACTCAACCCCTTGTCTTTCCAGCCAAACCCACTGTTGAACACAACATCAATGTGCAGCTGGGTGCAACTACAGTATCACCTTCCAAACCAGTCAGAAATCTAGGGGTAACCATTGATGATGACTGCAAGATCATGTAGATTTACACTCTACAACATCAGGTAGATAAGACCTTTCCTCTCCGAACATGCCACACAACTGCTTGTTCAGTCACTTGTCATCTCTAGACTGGACTACTGTAAAGAAGATACTGCGCCACATGCTCTGTACTGTTTTTGGAGTAGTTTACCCCCTAAAGCGGCAGATACTCTGGGAGAGGTGATTATTAATTTTGGAAAAGGTAATGAGGCATCAGTGTATTACTCCCTGCTAATTCAGAGTCTGGGGGATGGAGCTTCAACTTCTGTCAAGAGATTATGGGAGAAAGATTTTAACTTGGTATTGGAGGAGGGAGTGTGGGCTAGGATTCTAAAAAACATCAAGTCTGCATCTATGCAAGGGTGCATCTTGTGCAATTCAAGATTTTGTGGTAGTGGGGGTTAAATAATGATTCTGTTTGTACATGTTTTTCTTTTCTTTGTTTAGATGAATCAATAAAAAATGTTAATCACAAAAAAAAAAAAAAAGATTACAGACCATCAGTTTGTTGACAAATCAAGAAATGCCAATTTGAAGTCATTTTTTTTTCTGAGAAAGTTAATCAAAGATACATTAAAAAGTGTTTCACACACAAAATACTTGAACACACCTCTTTTATGATGGACATTTTACATTTCAGAATTCAAAGTCATTTTGAAATTTTAAAATCAAAAATGTCTAAGTGGTGTAATTGTTTGGAGATTGTAAACAAGAAAATTATTCTCTTTAAAAGTTTGAAATGTTGGTATAAGTAGATTTAATCAATTATTTTTATTACAAAAAAATATCAAGGTCAAAAAAGTATTCAAAACCAATATGAATATAAAGATTATATTTATACAAATTTATACATGTGTTTTAAACTGGAGTTTTAAAAGATCTTCCCATTTTATAATGTAGACATCTTTATTTGTCTTTGACCCATAAAAGTCACTTGAGGAAGAAACAAAAGGTTTCATTGTTTCACGGTCACTTCAGCAGGTGTTCTGAATAATTATGTAAAGTTACACACATCAGTGTGTCCGGTCAGTTTGTCTCGGTTGACTGTGACGTCTCTGTTTTCTTCACAATCATTACTGTTCACAATCAGTTCTCAAAGAGACGGCCATCTAAAACCTAAAACACACAAAGGCAAATTCAAATGTTCTGTATGGGCACAAAAACTTTCTCTATCTGTGAGTGATCAAACTTCTCCATTACAACTCTACTCAATAGTAATCATTAGAAAACAACTCAAATCTGTTTATCACACACACAGAGACACGGAAAGAGTTGAAAATATAATTTATATATTCACAGATCAATGAATCAAATGGATATCAAATACATTTATTGTACATATAGGCAACAATTAATCTGTAAAATAAACTTAATTAAGGAGATCAATTAAAATATGATTATATTAATTATCAACACTCACATCACACCACAACACCCTTGCATTATACATGTGACTTTTGCACATTAAAATCATGAAAAGTGTCAGTGAAGAATCTCATTCATTTGAATGTTTATCTCTTCTCATTCTTCATCTAGTTGGTTTGTTTATTGGCTCAACAGAACAGATTACCTCAAAACTACATACAAAAGCTTCTGATACTGGAGACAAATAACTACAGCAGCACTTCCATTTTAGATTTTTCTTCACAATCAGTTCTCAAAGAGACTTCCATCTAAATCCTAAAACACACAAAGTCAAAGTCAAATGTGCTGTATGGGACATTACTGCATTAACTATATCAGACAAACTTACTCTCACTATCTGTGCGTGGTCAAATATCCCCATTACAACTCTAGTTAATAGTAATCAATAGAAAACAATTCAAATCTGTTTATCACATACACTGATCTGTGAATATATAAATGATATTTTCAGCTCTTTCAATGAATCAAACTGATATTAAACACAGTTAAATACATATATAGTACATACGTAGGTAACAGTCTGTACAAGAAACTTAAGATCAAGTCAACTATGATTATATTAATTTTCACTACTCACATCAGTGTCTCCAGTTTATAATGCGGATCATCTTTTAGATCAGAGAGCGGCTTCACTCCTGAATCTATTAGTTTATTCCCAAACAAATACAGTTCTTTTAGGTGTGAGGGGTTTGATCTCAGAGCTGAAGTCAGAGCAGCACAACCTTCATCTGTGACACCACATTTATACAACCTGCAGAGAACAATGACACACTCTTAACTCTCTCAGTTCACAACACACACATCAGTTCAACAGAGATTTGGTGGGGTGGGAGTAAGATCCCCCTTTAGCATTTTGACCAGCCCACCCATTGTACCCAAAGGCCAGTCCATCCCTGTTTACTCACAATTGTGTTGTTCCAAACCTTTATGACTTTCTTTCTTCAGTGGAACAAAAAAGGAGATATTAGGCAGAGTCAACAGCCTCAGTCACAATTCACTTTCATTGTATGAAAAAAAAGACGTAAAGAAAGTGAATGGTAACTGAAAATTCTCTCATTATTTTCTCACCCTCTACTCTTGGCAGGGTAAAAAATGTCCACTGCACACCCTCAATATTTAGAGTGACTCGTGTGTTTTGAGTCAGCGAGCAGATCAGGATCATTTATAGTAAATCTGTGAAAAGTTATCATTCTTGCGATGATACACATGGATGTAATCTAATGTTTTTCAGTAGGTTGAGGATCAGCACACACAAAAACCATTTTGAAAAAGAAACAGATATAAATACAAATCTATAGTGTGGCACGGTGGAGGGCAGAACCGGCGCGTGATTACGCACGCCCGGTCCCGTATCAGGCTAATTGAGCCGTCAAGAGGGATAAAGGCCACTCGCAGACGGCGATCGAGAGAGAGAGCTTAATCAGCAGACATCTCCCTTTTCTTCCATTTCTCCATGTCTCCCTCAGAAACCAACACTAGACAACAAAAATAACAGAAAACAAGACAACATCAATACTACATACAAAATGCGCTTGTAAACGGAATCTAAAATTCTCCTGTTTACAACTATTGTTACCTGCATCTTATGTGCATTGTTTACCGGGTGCCTCTCTAATGACAGATGAGATGTCTTCTTGAGCGAGAATTGATATTTTCTCTGCTTTGTCTAGTCTTTGCAGCAGCTGCATCTCTGCAAAGACAGTTTAATTTATTTATGCTGACCAATTTGTGAGTGATCAGCTTAACTCCAGAAAATATAAAATGTATAAAGAGTGAACCACCAGCACAGAATTTTGACAGGTTATGCAGCAGAGACAAACCTAGGTCAGTTGATTTCCTCCGTCCATAATGCAAAATGGCATCAGTCAACAGGTCAAGGCGGTGAGATGGAGTCATCTCCTTTGTGACTCTGGCGAATCTTCGGAGAAAAGACCACAGCCTTTCCATTCCTTCCCCGTCTGTGAGCCCAAACCCATCGAGCCGCCTAGTGCTGTACTTGATCTGTGATTAAACCAAAGTGGTAGAATATCACAGACACTGACACAGAGCATGATCCTACTTCAATTTAAACGACTTATAGTGATCACGGTTACAGTGATCAACCACTTATATGGATCAAAAAAGCTTGGGACAGAATCATTCCTGTAGAAATGCTGTGTAAATAATTTGTTTATAGTAATCAAGTAGTCCGCTTACCGTGTTCATATTGTGTGTTTGGTGTGTGTGTGTAGTGTACATACGCTTGCTGTGCGCAGTTGCGCGCCATGTGATGTTTGCCTCTACTCACACTGCTGTGGTCTACAGAGTTATTTTGCCCTACTGTTCCTGCTCTGCTGGCTTTTTGGGGACTTTTATGGTGCATAATTATCGTGCTCTCTCACAGCAGCAGCTAGGCCTACTGTATGTTACGTGAGTGGAGTGTAAGCCCTTGACCATTTAGACAGGACTTTCAGGACAGGGCCAAGGTGTAGCTTATATTATTTTATCTTTAAGTCAGAAAAAATAGCAAAGCTGTTCATCTACAAATTAGAAAGTAATCTGCATAAAACATAAAGAAAACAAATTTGGTTATAACAATCATCCGCTTATAGTGATTTGGCCCAGACAGATGAGCGGTTTCCACTGTATTGTCCAACAGTTCATCTCTGAAACAAGTTTAGACAAACACCAGTTGGGAAAAATGCCAGAATAAAGGTTACTTTTAGGCACATCTACTTAATTTCAGCTGTGCAGTTGATAAACAGGAAAATGGAGGCCAAACAGGGAGTGAATGATGTGTGACACATGTCCTGATGTCTCTATAAAGTCAATGAATTACCTGGCAGGGCAATTTGTGTCCATAAACGTGAAACGCTGGTACAGCCAAGGAGATGTTGTGTGGTATGATCTCCCCTGATTTCTGATTGAACACAGTTTGGAATAATTTTTGAGTAAATGATGTGTCAAGGTCTTTTCTCAAAACAACAATTCAGTTTTAAGAAAAAGAAAAAAAGTACTTACATGCAAATGTGAGGCAACAACACAGGCAATGTCATAGACTACTCGCAGGTGTATGTTCTTGTCCTCACATCTTCGAAGTAGCTCATTGATGACATACAGGGGATAGGCTAATCTATTTTAACACAAATTTGAATGATGACACTTTATACTATGGAAAAGTAAAAAAATATCATACAAACAATCTCCAGCATATTGAAGATTATAGAATGGTGGTAAAGTTACATTTTTTTTATGTTTTGGAATCTGCCATATACATTGCACAAGGTTCATATTTGATGACTGGAAAAATTCAAATTAAATTATGGCTTATTTTATGAATAGGTAGAATCAAACAGGGGAATTATCATTCTGGAACACTGGGTCAATAGTCAGAGATGTCATTACTGTGGCATATACTTGCCGTTCTCCTTGGCTCATGTTGACAAACATTAGGGGCATTTCATGACGACAAGAGGCTCCAAACACTCCTGTAACATCGAGTTTCTTTGCTTGTTTTTGAGACCTCAGCACGTTGCCAGCCTTGAAGTTACTGCAGTCCTAAAGATTTAAGGAAAACATAGATTTATGGGAGGAATAATTATCTTTTTTCACAAGTTTAATTTATATTTCATGGACTCAGTCCATGAAATTCTGCAACTATGACTAACCTCGTGAGGCTTTGAGCTGTCAAGATGTGATAGCAGTAGTTCCTCTACATCCTTTTCATCAACAAACATGCGGGTTCCATGTAATGGCTCAACCGCACTTGTACCTGAGCTTTGCTTCCTCACAAGGCCAAAGTTGGCATCCAATGTCACAATCATATCTCCATCCGCCTGGAAAACAAACACTTACAGTAATCCTGATTTTGTATCTGCACCAGGTTTATACATTTATACTATTAATATTTTATTATAATACTTTATACAAAAATTAACTACGTTTGTAGATATCAATTCAATGCCATTTGGTCATGGAAAATGCAATCAGGTTAATCAAACAAGAACCACGCTGGAACTAGAACCAACCTTTGGGCATGCTGGGCATATGGTCCCATCATCTAATTGTGGGCAAATATCTACCAAACTTCTTTGCCGGAAGTGGTGATGCCTAAAATGGGATATGGATTCTCCCACCAGGGCTCTGTAGAGTGTGTTAACCTAGGGTATACGCAGCAGTCAGTGCAGCATTACTGTTTCATATACTTACATCTGATGATGGTGGTTCTTTATTTTATAGAAAAATTAAGAAGACTTTTGCATGCAAATGTACAATACTAGATGGTTACATAAAAATTTACTTTAAGTTGTGATAATTAATGATGCAGTACAATCAAGGAAGAATGTGTATTTTTCACGTCCATATGGACTCAGTCTTCCATGAAAGTAACTGAATTTTTCACTTCACAGGCAAGACTTCAAACTGACCTCTGCAAGTGTGAGGTTATTTTTCCAGCGTAGGGTGTTGCAAAAACCCTCAACAGAAACCTGACACTCCAGTGACAGACAAACAAAAAGCTCTAGCAGAGAGAGAAGGGATGGAGAAGGCTGTCTGGGGCTTGTCGGCTGTTGCTGGCCAGAGGCCATACCTTAGCAGAGTGCAGGTTTCTGGTTCACACGCACACATATTGACTGTGACAGTGCAGAGCCGTCCTGCCAAATAAAAAGAGGGAAATAAATAAAACATAACCAAATACTACTATAGAGAGTACCAAATCAGCATAGACTAAATCACTTGAGTGTGTCACCTATAACTTAATGTTTGTTATTATTGGAATCAGCAAAACAACTTTTTTTTTTTTTTAATCACAAATTTGATTAATTCCTAATAGGGAATCCTTACTCCACATGTAATAGGATTCAATTCCTTAACCTGTCAAGACACTAAGATACATTAAGATTTTGTATCATGTAAAATGACAAACCTGTGCTGACAATAACCTTCATGTCCTTTGTGTACACAGCATGGGTGCCATGGCCTTCAGGTAAATATAGGAATAACCCCAGGGAGGATGGCTCATAGTAGACATTCTGTAAGAAAGATTGATAGCTCTAACAATGTTTTTAAAACAACTTGTGACACTAACAGTTGATACTACATAGTGCTAAAACAATTTGAAGTATCTAATGAATCTGTTGAAATTACTGTGAGTTTGCTGTCTGTCTGTATGTATGACTGCATGCTATTGTTCTTACATTCCACTTATCAGAAAGATGCAGTGAATTTCTGTGAGTCCTCTTCAGACAAACCTCACAAAACACTGCAGTGGTGCTGCACTCAATGCACCTATAATCAGCATGTTCTAGGCAGACAACACACTGGGTAGTGATTGGTGCTGAACATTCAAATGACACCTTAAGCATGTCATCCTTGACTGCATCCCAGGCATTCAGCTCTCTCTTCTTTGCCTTACTGTATGCACTCTCAGTACATGAACTACAGCTCGGTGCCACGTCATCAGGTTCAGCCTGTTGAGATGTAGTAGTCATGTAAGGGTCGGAAGGGTGGGTCTGTTTGGAAGTGGGCTGGGGAAGCCATTGACTAAGGTAAGAAACCTTTGCAGGGCCAGCGATACACCTCCTCACCACCTTAATCTTAACTCTCCTGAAACGTGTGGTCTTAACTGCTTTTCCCATATCTGAAATCAAAATATTTGGCAATTATTTCAATATTATGCAATAAGCCATACTGTCTTAAAGTGTGGAAAAATATTGTTTTCCAGGCTAACTTTGCGTTTAACTAGAAACTAAATTTCCCCATTAGTTTCAGACGTAAAAACATGCTTGTTAGCAACGTTAATGCTCACATAGGCCTAAAGCATGTAACGTAACGACAGGCTAATAATAACGTAACAGGGCCTAGCAACGTTAACGCTCACATAGGCCTACTGCATGTAACGTAACGACAGGCTAATAATAACGTAACAGGGCCTAGCAACGTTAACGCTCACATAGGCCTAAAGCATGTAACGTAACGACAGGCTAATAATAACATAACAGGGCCTAGCAACGTTAACGCTCACATAGGCCTACAGCATGTGACGTAACGACAGGCTAATAATAACGTAACAGGGCCTAGCAACGTTAACGCTCACATAGGCCTACAGCATGTAACGTAACGACAGGCTAATAATAACGTAACAGGGCCTAGCAACGTTAACGCTCACATAGGCCTACTGCATGTAATGTAACGACAGGCTAATAATAACGTAACAGGGCCTAGCAACGTTAACGTTCACATAGGCCTAAAGCATGTAACGTAACGACAGGCTAATAATAACGTAACAGGGCCTAGCAACGTTAACGCTCACATAGGCCTACTGCATGTAACGTAACGACAGGCTAATAATAACGTAACAGGGCCTAGCAACGTTAACGTTCACATAGGCCTAAAGCATGTAACGTAACGACAGGCTAATAATAACGTAACAGGGCCTAGCAACGTTAACGCTCACATAGGCCTAAAGCATGTAACATAAGCTATCTCATGTCATCAACATTCATGTCACGCTACATTAAAACACATTTTATGTATACTGTTTTCCCTTATTGACTAATTAATTACCGTTTAAATACACGGCTTTATCATTTAAATGGTCTTACCTGAAAATATAAAGCGCGAAATATCGCAACGTTGCATCTCATGTCAACACTCATGTCATGCAACATTAACACTCATTTGAAGTATTGTTTTCGCTTTTTGACTAATTAATTACAGTTTAAATGTTCGGTTTTATCATTTAAATTGTCTTAACGTTACCTGAAATTAGCTAGCGTGAAATATCGCAACGTAAATTATCTCATGTCATCAACATTCATGTCACGCTACATTAAAACACATTTTATGTATACTGTTTTCCCTTATTGACTAATTAATTACCGTTTAAATGCACGGTTTTATAATTTAAATGGTCTTACCTGAAAATATAAAGCGCGAAATATCGCAACGTTGCCGACCGACGAGCTGGATCTGGATTCCTCTGGGATTGGATCTGGAGTCTTCTCTCCTATTTGTCAGTGATTAACCATGTGGATGGATGATAACAGCCTTCTGAGCCTACCAGTAGGCGCAGCAGGCCCCTTCTGGCCCATATCGATGAGCTGATAACCACTGATAACGCCCATTCAATCGAGTGATAACATTCGAAGCGGGTGTTCGAATAATATTTCTCATTACAACCCGCTTCCTCCTTCACATTCCCTAAATCTTCTGGTAAACCTATCTAAACCTTAATCATAATTAAAAAGCAATTAATTATGGCCAATAACTTTAGACACCTGCTACAACAGGGCTGCAACTAATGATTATTTTGATAATCGATTAATCGGACGATTATTAGAACGATTAATCATTAGTCTTAACCGATTATTCAGCGTGTGCCAGACTGAAACGGTTGTAATAAACATGTTAAATAACAAGTTTAATTCAGTAAAGAAAATCACTGCAAAAAAAGAAGAAAACTATTGTCATCAAGTGTTTTTGTCTTATTTTCCATTTAAAATGGTCTAAAAATTCTTAAAATAAGATACTTTTAATTGAGAAGCAACACAATATATTTAGACTTGCTTTAAGAGAATGTATCTTAAATATAAGTATTTTTTGTATATACGTGTGTTTATTTCTCTTGGTTAAACTTCTGTGAATGCAGTAAAGACAAAATATACTTGCTTTTGTCGTGGGCTGGAAATTATATCCAAAAAAGAAAATACCCCCCTTTTAATTTTATTTTTGTATTGTTTATTACCGTTTCAAACTAACAAAGTTCAGTTGTTCAATGAAAACATTTATGATGTATTAAGAGAGGTGTGGGTTGAATTAAGAGGTTTGAGTTCATTATGGCCTCCTGTAGAGGCTTTGCGCTGGAGTATAAGAGGTGTTCAGATTCAATTCAACACTGCCAGAGCTCGCACACACTTATCGTTTTATGATATTTCTCTTTCTACAGGTGAGCAAATGGGTTAAGAATGTACATTAATTATTAGAAAGTAAACGGTATGTGTCAGAGTGTGCAGGGAATGTGTTAAGATGTTCTTTCTCTGTGTAAAAACATTTATTTAAGGTCTTGGTTCACCTATTGTTGGATTCATGCATTTAAGAAAAATGGGTAATTAAAGATAAGGGTTTTAAAGATCCAATCTTTGAAAATATATGAATGAAATTAGTTTATATTCAAGATCTATTCTCTAAAAGCAAGTCTAAATATTTTATATTCTGCTTCTCAGGTGATTTTTACATATTTTAAAATATTTGTATTTTTAATATTATATTCAACATTCTCAGATAACAATTTTTTCTTCAGCCTTATAGCTGCTAAAGAAAATGTACATTGTTTTAAATGAGTTTTAGAAATATTTATGGGAAAACAAGCCAAAATAAATGTATTTTGTTGTAATGTATAATGGGGCTTCCCTCTTTCACCTTTCTGTTCACTTCAATCCATCTTTAACTCACAAAAAAAATACAAAATCTTATTAATAAAGTTGATTATTACCAATTTTTTCACGATAAGAAATGCACAGTGACACATATATTATGATTTAATAAGTCGCGAGCCAATTTATTATAATCTATCTGAAGCACGCGCTAGAGGGACGAGCGTCCCCGCGACAGTGTACGGAGGCCCAAAACCTGCAAAATTTATAAATAAATGTAATAATAAGAAAATAAATAAAGGAATAAATGTCTTGGAATAAATTAAGGAATAAATTATACTGTTTTATAATATAATGTAAGGTGATTAATAAGTCTTAAATAACTTAAACATAGGCTACAACAAATGTCTTAATTATAATCTATAGAGGTCTTAAATTTGGCAGCGGAAAGACAAAAATCGTTATATGACCTAATGTAATTATCAAACTTCAAAAGAATACGATTTAATTAATCAAATGCACTGTTGCAGAGAAGTTCACAAGTTCATTAGGCCATCTGTTTGAATGGGCCGCTGGAGGCAGTGAGGTGCAAACATTTCAAAATAAGAGTCCCCAATGTTTTTCATCCATTAAAGTTAAAATTTCCGCACTATGAATCAAATATTTTTCTTCCTCCCCATCACAGGAAGGAAAGTCTAAGAACATTTAATATAGGCTACCAATTTAAAAACTATTGACAGATTAATGGCCTTTCAACGCATTATAGGATCAGCAATAATATTGGTTGACCTCTAATTTGTATTTATTTATATAATGGTAAAGAAACCAATTTTAATGTGATATACTGTATATGTGGACATGTCTTGAGTAATTTAAACTTGCACATATCCTATGCTGATTTACTGATAAGCATTGTAAAGGCCATGTTGAATGTGTGGCCCTGCCTGTAAGAGCCTGTGATACATGATTTATTTTTAGATTGTGTGGGTTTGTTTTGGTATGGGGATACCATAATTATTTTATTTGTTCAGATCTTGACAAAGGTCTTAAAATCAAAAATTTGATTTTAAAAACTCTGCAGCAACCCTGTTCTAAATTGTCTGGATATAGGCAGCAATATCTATATTGCTTCAAGCTGTCAAAGACTGATGATATGTCTATGAAGCAAGTGTTAATTCATTATCTTTCCTACAGTGGCTGCACAGGGCAAGGAAGAGGGCAGGGTCGTGACCGAGGAAGATGGTGGGGCTGGGGAGGGCCTAGGAGATGAATCTCTGAAGCCTCTGTGCATTTTAACATTGTACAGCATTTTTGTTTGTTCTTTCTTTAAAAAATACTTTGTAATTCTGATTTGTTTTCATTTTGTACATTTAAAATGCCTTCATTTTGGAAACCATATTGAGTCTTTTGTTTATAAGTGCTGAACTGTATGTCAGTTAAATGATGCAGAACTGTGTTTCTGTAAAGGTGTCTGCTTATTTTTCTAGATTGTTTCAATAAAGTGATAATTAAAAATCTCCACTCGAGTGTTGAAGGAATATTCCTTTTTATTTAAAGTGGGTCATGATGTGTTTAAACCAAATCATATTATGTACACTGTCTCCATGGCAACAGTGTATCTCCAGTCACTTAAAAACTTGCAGTGCAGAAATTGTTGACTTTTGTAAGAGAAATTGCTTGCTAGTATGTCACTATAAGTCAGTTTAAATAGAAGCACCTGTTAAATGTAAATGTTATGTAATAGCCACAGAGAATTGACCCAACTGAAATACAGATATAATACCATTTTGTTGCGAAAGGTAGCTTTTTGGTTATTCAGGGCAAGACAGTCATACTTCTGACGTCCAGAGGTTAGTCCTTTTCAAGGTAGTCTGGAGAGGTGAGTTTTCCAAGCCACATCAGTTACTTACTGGGGTACCTCAGGGCTCAGTGCTTGGGCCACTTCTCTTCTCTATATACACAACATCACTGGGACCCACCATTCAGTCACATGGTTTTGCTTACCACTGGCTGATGACATGCAACTCTACTTGTCTTCCAGCCCAACGACACCACAGTGACCGCTCGAATCGCTGCCTGTCTGGCAGACATCTCAGCTTGGATGAAGGAACACCACCTGCAACTCAACCCCTTGTCTTTCCAGCCAAACCCACTGTTGAACACAACATCAACGTGCAGCTGGATGCAACTACAGTATCACCTTCCAAAACAGTCAGAAATAGGGGTAACCATTGATGATGACTGCAAGATCATGTAGATTTACACTCTACAACATCAGGTAGATAAGACCTTTCCTCTCCGAACATGCCACACAACTACTTGTTCAGTCACTTGTCATCTCTAGACTGGACTACTGTAAAGAAGATACTGCGCCACATGCTCTGTACTGTTTTTGGAGTAGTTTACACCCCCTAAAGCGGCAGATACTCTGGGAGAGGTGATTATTAATTTTGGATAAGGTCATGAGGCATCAGTGTATTACTCCCTGCTAATTCAGAGTCTGGGGGATGGAGCTTCAACTTCTGTCAAGAGAATATGGGAGAAAGTTTTTAGCTTGGCATTGGAGGAGGGAGTGTGGGCTAGGATTCTAAAAAAACATCAAGTCTGCATCTAGAGATGCAAGGGTGCATATTGTGCAATTCAAGATTTTGGGGTAGTGAGGGTTAAATAATGATTCTTTTTGTACATGTTTTTCTTTTCTTTGTTTAATAGATGAATCAATAAAAAATGTTAATCACAAAAAAAAGATTACAGACATTGAGAAATGACCTGCAGGAACATCAGTTTGTTGACAAATCAAGAAACGCCAATTTGAAGTAATTTTTTTTCTGAGAAAGTTACTCAAAGATACATTAAAATGTGTTTCACACACAAAATACTTGAACACACCTCTTTTCTGATGAACATTTTACATTTCAGAATTCAGTCATTTTGAGATTTTAAAATCAAAAATGTCTAAGTGGTATAATTTTTTGGAGAATGCTGTAAACAAGAAAATAATTCTCTTTAAAAGTTTCAAATGTTGGTATAAGTAGATTTAATCATTTATTGTTATAAAAAAAATATCAAGGTCAAAAAAGTATTCAAAACCAATATGAATATAAAGATTATATTTATACATGTGTTTTAAACTGGAGTTTTAAAAGATTTTCCCATTTTATAATGTAGACATCTTTATTTGTCTTTGACCCATAAAAGTCACTTGAGGAAGAAACAAAAGATTTCATTGTTTCACTGTCACTTCAGAAGGTTTTCTGAATAATTATGTAAAGTTACACACATCAGTGTGTCAGGTCAGTTTTTCTCTGTTGATTCTGTGACGTCTCTGTTTTCTTCAGAATCATTAAACTTCCATCTAAATCCTAAAACACACAAATTCAAAGTCAAATGTGCTGTATGGGACATTACTGCATTACCTATTTCAGAAAAACTTTCTCTATCTGTGAGTGATCAAACTTCTCCATTACAACTCTACTTAATAGTAATCAATAGAAAACAATTCAAATCTGTTTATCACACACACAGAGACACTGAAAGAGTTGAAAATATAATTTATATATTCACAGAATCAATGAATCAAACAGATATTAAATACAGTTAAATACATTTATAGTACAGCAACAATTCATCAGCAAAATAAAGGAGATCAATTCAAATATGATTATATTAATTATCAACACTCACCGCAGTGTCTCCAGTTTATAATGTGGATCATCTTTTAGATCAGAGAGCGGCTTCACTCCTGAATCTCTTAGTTTATTCTCAAACAGATACAGTTCTTTCAGGTGTGAGGGGTTTAATCTCAGAGCTGAAGTCAGAGCAGCACAACCTTCATCTGTGACATCACAACGACTCAACCTGCAGAGAACAATGACACATTCTTCACTCTCTCAGTTCACAACACACACATCAGTTCAACAGAGATTTGGTGGGGTGGGGGTAAGATCACGCTTGAGCACATTGTACCCAATGGCCAGTCCATCCCTGTTTACTCACCATTGTGTTGTTCCAAACCTATATGAATCTTTCTTCAGTGGAACAAAAAAGGAGACGTTAGGCAGAATAACAGCCTCAGTCACAACTCACTTTCATTGTATGAAATAAAGATGTAAAGAAAGTGAATGGTAACTGAAAATTCTTTCATAATTTTCTCACCCTCTACTCTTGGCAGGGTAAAAAATATCCACTGCACACCCTCAATATTTTGAGTGACTCAATGGGTGTTTTGAGTCAGCGAGCAGCTCAGGATCATTGATAGTGAATCTGTGAAAAGTTAGTATTTCCTCTTGCGATGATACCCGCGGATGTAATCTAATGTTTTTCAGTAGGTTGAGCATCAGCATACACAAACACCATTTAAAAAAAGTAACAGATACAAATCTATAGTAAAACCAACCAGCGGCACCTTTTCATTTCAGCGTCCATATTAACAGTCATGAGGTGATGTGTCCCAGATGCGGCAGTGAGCGGATAGTTTTGGCGTTGAGTATTTTTGCCGCGTGACTCACGCTGGACTCAGCGGCTCTGAGTGAATAAAATCTAAAATAATCAGGAGATTATAGAAAATAACCAAAACTACAAAAATGAACAATCTACAATCTGAACACAAACAAACATATTGCTTTTGGCTGTTTATGTAGTCTATAGGGATGTTTGGGCTTTATTACATTAACCGATCATTACCAAGTTCACTGATAGACAAACAAATGCACATGACTGAAGTATTCATTAAAGCAACAATTGACCTCATTCAGATTTGCATGGCCACATTATGGATGAGACCTGAATGATTGTGGAGGTTGAGAATTACAAAGTGCCGTACAACCCTCAATATTTATTATAGAAGGATTTAAACATAATAAAGTCATAAAGAGGCACAATGGAAATTCAAACATATCTCTTGTCTTGTGTTTTGAAATAATTACTCTGTAAACTACATTCTACACTACGCCCTTTTAATTTCTCATTACTCTTACTTTTTTTTATTATCCAAATGTTTCAGCATCATTTAACAGTTATCATTAGTATACCTCTAAAATTATACTTTCATGTATTAACTATGGCAAATAGACACTCAAGCAACTCTTTTTTAGAACCCACTAACCTCTTTTTTTTTTTTTTTTTTTTTTTTTAATTATGAGGGTATTCTCTGGAAAATTTGGGGGAGTAACCAATTCGATAGGTAACACTATAACTTTGCCATACGTTTGTAATATTTACTCTTCAAATCAATAAACCATTGGTTAGCTGCTGGATTTAAATTTAGACCCTCAGAAAAATTTAGACACGGGTTTGAACCCCATTGATGGCATTCCGGAAAATCATAAAGTGATTGTATAAGACTGAAATGAATTTTTCCAGAGAAATTTTAATCCACATCATAAATGGCAGATCAGTAATGATTACCAGCAGTAATGAGCACAGGAGGATCAATCAGATAATAGTCCACATCATTTTCAGTCTTTGTCTCCGGATTTCCTCCTGCAGTAATAGTAACTTCTATAAAATCATCTTGCCCAGCCATCTGCAATGGTGAGAAACTAGTTCCAGAATGAGTTAGTGAAACAACATACACTTATGATGACAAAAGAAACACAGAATAGACACATCAATATGAAGTTATTAACATTCATATTTGAGGACGTTATGATGTTCAATTTAATTTTAACCTTTCTCCACGGGCTTCACCTGCCCCATAGACCAATTTTTAAATGATCCAAATCATTCTTACATTTATTTTTCTTTAATTTTAGTCTCAAATGCAGCTTCTCAATGTACTCATGATCAACCAAGACCTATTCTGTATATACCAAACAAAACAAAAACAAAAAACAAATAAGAGAAAAATAAAATAAAAATGAAATATCTATCTATCTGCTATCTATCTTTTTCTAAAGTCGGGGCCCCTTTCTGTCTGTCTGAAGACACCAAGAGAGGCCTGTTTCCCCTCAAATCATCCTCAATGTCTTCATCAGACAGTTCCTAACAAAAATAAAAAAAAATCTCTGCCTATCTTTTGTTGGTTGATCAAGTCTACACCGACAGCGCTGCACTCACATTTATATTGTTCTCCAGACACTTTTAAAATCATAGAAAAATCTAAAACAACTTTCTAGTGTATAATTTAATAATGTTAAAATATTTTTTTCTCTTAAACTGGACCGGACAGAACATAAAACAGACACATGATTTCATAAGATGCAAAATATAATTTTCTTATTAGTTATTTTATCATCATATCATTGGCCCTCTTTTGCCATTTGCTTGAATATAACAACACTTATCTTATATACAACCTCTGTTTAAAATCCAATTACTTATTTGACTTTAGTTTAATGCAATACACTTGACTCAAAGCTTTATTGTTTCTCCAGATCACATGTCCATTCAACAGCTGCTCCCTCTCAGTTTAATTAATCTCACATCAGGCTTCCTTCATGGCATGAAAAGAACAGCCCAACAATAAACATCGTCCAGTCAGCTAAGAGTTAACTTTTTGATTTCATGCACATTTTTGTTTTACATGTATTTGTTTGTTTATACTGTATTATATTTATCCTTATACATACATACATACATACATATATATATATATATATATATATATATATATATATATATATATATATATATATATATATATATATATATATATATATATATATATATATATATATATATATATATATATTCATACATGCACACATCATCATACATACACATACACACATTTTTTATCATTGGTTTTAATTCTACAACCAGAATATTCATTAACTGCCCTTTTTGTTTTTAATCATCAGATCTCTTCTGCCTCTCGTATTGATGGAAGTTTGAAAATAGCCTAAATAGATTTTCTTTGCTGTAAATTGCACACATACTCCTCATTAATTACACAGCAGAGGATCAATCTCTCTATCTGGATCCCAAATTCTAGAATTTTGATTATACTAAAACAAACCTATTACTTCTGCCCCTCCTTTTGCTCTCCTCTTTTTATCCCTCTCCTTTTATTTCCATAAAAACCACTCATTATTTACAGTGGTTGATTACTATATCTGTTACTTCTTCGGTTTTATATTAAAACCCATATACTTCCACCCACAGCTGTCTCATCCATTTTGGGTCTCTGTTCAAGACAATTTCTTCATTGGTGCTAATTCTTCCTTTACTCTCTATTAAAAATCACCTTAAACTTTTTTCTTTTTTTTCTCTCCTTTCTTTTTTTGTAGTTAATTTGTTCATAACTCCAGAAATGATCACTAATTCCTTGTTATTATTAATCTTTTTAATTCTACTTATTTTCTCCTCTCAGCCTGCCACCAAATTAGGATTTCTGTTTCATGAGGAAAACTGAGACAAGAAAAAAAGTCTTCTCTGTTTCTGTGCATGCTCACAGCCCTCCCTTTACAGCTCTGTCTCTGCTCACAGCCCCTCCCCTACAACTCTTCACAGCACTCAGTCTCTAGTACTGTATATGAGAGAGATGTTACCTGCTGCAATTTCTTTCCAGACAACAAACGGATAAAACTCTCCTGTCTCTGCATTTTTCTCTAGTCTTGTTCACTGCAATGGAAAACATTTTGCCTTTTCTTTATCTTTTTCCATTTATTCAACTTTTTCTTTTCTGAGTTTCCTCTCTCTTTCTCTCCCTCACATGGGGCTGTCCGGTCAGCCTCCAGTGAGTAAGAGCAAGACAAGGAAATAACAGAGAATCAGATACCATTTGTCTCTAATTTTACAACAGTCTTTTTACTCAGTCAGTTTGTTGCAGTTCATTTGTCCCATTTCATTCTTGGGCATTTCTTTATTATATCTGATTCTCCGCTCCACTCCGCCTCTGCACACAATACCTCATCAACACTAGACTCATGCATTTAAACAAACACACAAAACCAGCGCAATTAGTATTTGTAAGTACACAGGCACTAACAACATATAGTTAGTCATGCACATTATTCATTATCTCAAACACACACAGAGTTCAACAATTCCCCGTATTCTGCTCAGTCCGGGTTCCGTCAAAACACTGCAAAAAATAATCTAATCTACCACCTGGAGGAATTACAATGCGAATTTTAACACCCACGTTAGGATTTTTGCCTGTACAGGTCTTCACATGCCTCACTTCTGGGCAAACACTTGAATAAATGCACCTAACACGGGAATTTACACGCGCCGTCGCTCTTCCGACTGTCGCACTCCCGACACACCTCTACAGGCTTTTTCTTTCTTCTCTAAATAATACCCCCCTTCCCCAATTTTTGAAATCTGGAACTCACCTCTATTTTAGCCAATTAGTCCAAATTATTCTATGTTCGGACCGGCAAAAGTCTTAGGGAAGCTACTTACAGGGACTTGCTATCACAGATCACACAAAAACACCTTAAGCAAAACGCTTACCTCGATTTATGGCGCCAGTGATTTTTTGTGCAACCCGTTCAGCGTCCTGTCAGTAACCTCTGGCCCCTTGACCTCAATGCCAGCCCCACGTTGGGCGCCAAAGAATATGTTGTGGAATATTCACGATGTTTCTCTCTCTAAGTTGTAAGAAAACTCTCAGAGTCCCAAGTTCCAGATGCCAAAGTTATAGTTTATTGAACACCAACAAACTACACGAGACCGGTCAGCTGCCCGTTCTGACTTCATTATCCTAAGTTCCCAGTTATATACCTTTTGGTTGTCATTCTGCTACTTATCTCTAGCCAATGGGATTATTTCCCTCAATTCTTTCTCCTGCCACCAATATGTTTTATGTTGCTTGCTAATTAAATATTGGTGGAAAATCCCTCACTCATCTATTTTTAAAAAAACGTGTATCTTTCACATTCAGCTGGTAACTCCTCAATTTTTGACAAAGTCACTGTTCAAGGAAAGAGTGCTTTTAACTTAGAAATATGTGTGTAAGAGAAAAAACAGCCGTGTCCTCAGCACACATCCCTAGCCCTTGATTTAAACATTTGTGTACGAGAAATAACAGCCATGTCCTCCTCACACATCTCTAGCCCTTGATTTAAACATTTGTGTACGAGAAATAACAGCCATGTCCTCCTCACACATCTCTAGCCCTTGATTTAAACATCTGTGTACCCTCTTAATGAGGGGGCTTCTTTTGCTCACACGCACAATATTATTAGATCAAATGAAAAGGAGTACAAGCTCTAAAGATATTCATTATACTTTCAGTTTGCTAGAGCAGACACCATGACCGGTCGAGAGATATACAACTAGCCTAATTAAAAGAAACACAGAAATACACCATATATCTGTTTTTAGAGAAGTACACAGAGAAACACAAAGAAATACACCATATATCTGTTTTTAGAGAAGTAAAAAGAGAAACACAAAGAAATACACCATACCTTTGACACAATTGACCACATTGTTCTGCTCTCGTGTTTAGGATATTGTGTATCCAAGCTAATGCTTTGAAGTGGTTCCAGTCCTATTTTAAGAACAGAAGATTCTTAGTGAATATTGGTGAATTCGCATCTAGTGTAGCCCCATTTACTTGTGGAATTCCACAGGACTCTATCCTGGCCCTGATTTTATTTGCACTTTACATGCTCCCATTATGCACGGTTTTTAAGAAATATGACAATTCGTTCCACTGTTATGCGGACGACTCAAATCTATCTTCCGCTAAAACAAAACACAAACTGCTTAGGGGGTGTCAAACTCATTTTGGTCTGGGGGCCGCATACAGCTTAATCTGATCTCAAGGGGGCCAGACCAGTAAACTCATAGCAAAATTACATAGAACTAACAATAAGTCCACTTATTTCTTTGTATTAGTGCAAAGAAGTAAATTATAAAAATCTTTATATTAAATGAATTGTCCTTTTACAAAATATATTATGAACAACCTAAGTTGTAAGTTGTTGTTTTTAAGAAAAGTATGTGCAATTTCAACAACACTATTACTCAGTTTAACATTTATTTAAGTGCATTATGCATAAAAACTGATCACAGTGATTGTACAATGTCGCAAAACATTTAGTCACAGTTTTGTGGAACTTAAAAACACTGTCCTGCATGTTAACATAAATCAAACACATCAAAATATAGAAATGATTTAAAATCCATTATCCAATTCTGGGAAGCAATTCTGAACACATGAATTGACTCCACACATTTAAAATCTTGAGTGGCAGCTGTTTTAAACAGAAAATTGATAAAGTACATTTGTTTACTTTAATAAAACTCTGTTTTAAAAAAAACTATGTATTTGCCCCTGAAACTTGGCATCTTTTAGCCTGCACAAGTGCATCAATATCAGGCATCATGTCCTGAGTAGCAGCCAATTTTAGAATCTCATTTAAGTGCTTATTTGTGAGCTTTGAGCGCAGCTTCCTTTTATTAATGTTAATTACTGAGAACACTTGCTCACAAAGGTAGGTAGTCCCAAACATGCACAAAATTTTTGCAGCCAGTGCTGTTAATTTAGGATAGCCTGGCAGGAGATCCTGATAAAATGTGTCCAAGCCCACAGAGGCAAATTTGGCCTTCAATTCTACATCACACTACAAATCAATTATTTCAAGTTGCATGTCAACGGGCACATCAGAAGCTCTGACTGTGAATGGTCAGCGAAAAACTGCGAATTCTGTCTCGAGTTTGCTAAAGACCTGAAATCGTTTCTCAAACTCCCTCAACAACCCTGAAATCTTGTCTTTGTCCTGTCTCACGTCAGGATTAACGCTTGCTGCGCACACGTCTCTTAGACAGGGAAAATGGGCAGGGTCACCGCTTGCCATCTGCGTCTCCCATAACGTGAGCTTTAACTTGAATGCACGTATGCTGTCATAATACTGTGTTACAATATTTTTTGCGTCCTTGCAACATTTTGTTCAGATTATTCAAGTGCTCTGTAATATCAACAATAAATGCAAGGTCCTGCAGCCATAGTGGGCACTGTAATTCCTTAACAGGTTTACCTTTTTCCTCCATGAAATGTCCGATTTCCGTATACGTAGATCAAAGAAGCGCTTCAGCACAGCACCTCTGCTTAACCATCTTACTTCAGTGTGGTATGGCAGACCATGGGTAATGGTACAGTCACTGAGAAGGCTGTCAAACTGACGATGATTGAGACCTCTGGCTCGGATGAATTTAACAGTTCGGACAATCACCCCCATGACGTGATCCATTTTTAACGACTTGCAGCATAATGCCTCCTGATGCAAAATGCAATGAAATGTCCAAAAATCACCCCCTCCATTTGCGGCTTGTACTTTCTCTCTGAACTTTGTCACAACACCTGCCTTTTTCCCGATCATTGACGGTGCACCATCTGTAGCCAGGCTTACGGCGCGGGACCAGTCCGCCCCGACTCTGTCCAGCGCTCCAACGACGGCGCGGAAAATGTCCTCAGCTGTTGTGGTGTCGGTCATAGGCACCAACTCAAGAAACTCCTCTGTGACATTCAAAGTCTCGTCAACTCCACGAATGAATATGGCCAGTTGAGCGACATCCGTAATATCAGCCCTTGTCAAAAAATCCTAAAGGATTCCAATAAGAAAATTGTACAGGATTCTAATTAGAATTTCTATCATATTTTGGAACCATTCCTATAGGATTTCCATTAAGAATTGTCTTATAGGACTATAAATAATATCCTATAGGATTCCGATAGAAATTGTCTTATAGGACAATGCATAAATATTCTGTAGGATTTTCTACAGGATTTTAATGGGATCCAGTTGGGTCACTACTCAGGTTTATATGGAATTTCCTTTTTTTTTTCAAGAATTTTTAAGAATCCTAAAGGTGCACTTTTCCAATGGTTTTCTTTTACTATTAGTAGTTTTTTGATTGTGTCTTGCAGTTTGCTTAAACTCACCTCAATGTAGACATTGTTCACTGTTTAATGTATGTTGTGCAACCTGCAGTCACATTATAAACAACATGGCAGGTGATATGAGCACACAGTATTAGTGCACACATTTCTAAGGCATTTATAATGGATTGATTAAATGAAAAAGAAAAACAACAACAACAACAACAAATGCCTTTTCGGTTATTTTATTTCATTAGTTTATTAATTTCTACTTTCATAACTAATGAATTTATTACTTTTACAGATTGTATTCATTACAGACTTACACACACACACACACACACACACACATAACTGAAAATACAATATTAAACATCCTAAACAAATCAGTTTGATTCAAACAAACTCACACACAATCATTGTGTTTCCTTTTAGACATCTTGCATTCATCTGCGCATTTCTGGGAGATGGCCTTCTTAATTATACTTGCTTCAATATTGAATTTATTTTTGATGTAGCCTTTAAGGAAAGAAATAAACAGAACATAAGTTTACAAACCATATTGATTGTTGAGGAATGGTATTGGGCATCTACGTTCACAATAGAACTCCTCAAGGGAAGCCTACGAGTACTAAGTAGATACTTTTCCAATTTGCTGAGTATAATTATATCCTGTTGTTTTATATATAATAATAATAATAATAATAATAATAAGGCAATCCTGCTACTTGATTTTCAGGAAAATAAATTACTCACCAATTATGTCAGACACTTTTTGAGCCTCCAGTTGTGGCTTTGCTTCCTTGTCTTTGAAGGCATTGGAACTTTTTCCTGTGTAGCAGTGTGTTGCCAGTGTTGCTCTTCCAAAGACAGCCACCAGGAGGTCTTTTGCTGCTTTTTTTGCATCTGTCCATTTCATGTGGCCAAACTGTTCGGCACCGACGGACGTGTTGGGGCCAATTCTAACCTGAACACAGTGATCGAACAATGAAACAGTAACAGAGTTAAAAAGTTAACTTCATAATATTTTGTTTGTTGTGATGAAACCTATGAGCGTAGATTCAGAATCATCCAAGAGCAAAAGTTACTGATGCTTTTGTAGAAAGCACTATTTTTTGTCAGCCATGATTAATTCATTCTTTGCGTGTGTGCGGTCTAAATTTGTTCATTACACTCTAAGCAACACACCCATATAACCTTTTGGTACCGGGAGTCTGTTTTTGATGCGTTATTTTATTGCATAACCGACAAGTATGATATGTCACCCTGAAGAAACGCGATGTAAACAAAACGATGTAAATAATAACGCAATATTATAACGTTATTGTTTCTTTGGACTAAAAATGCTCCATGGGATGTTATTCAGTGGACCCTCAGCTTACCAAGCTGGAAATTTTAGCAGTGGATGCGTGTGTGGCTCGTTATTACGACAATACTGGTAAGTACACGTTTTTGATTACGTGTGTTTGGATGTGTACTGCTTACATAAATGCAAGAAATACATTCGTTATAAGCTTTTCATCGAAAAGCAGTGCTCTATCATCGATGCTTGAGGCTTAGACCATTAAAATGATATATAGTTTGCCAATATTAATGATATTCTTTCACGTTAAACCATTAAAGGGTAACTAAATGTGCTAATGTGCTAATTCATAAATGCTGTTCATTGATTCAAGTACATTTTTTGACATTTAGGTATAAAGTGTTTTAATTTTTAAATATATGCTGTAAAACCGTCTGAGTGCTGCCCTCTTCAGGTTAAACGGAAAGCTCCTGAAGAGTCTGACAGCAGCTGTCAATTAATCCGTCACTGCAGGTCTCAGGTGCATGCCCCCCCCCCCCCCCCCCCCCCCCACGCCCCGCCACCGGTTCGTCCCCTCTACCAATGCTTTTCCAGCATTTTTAAAATATTGCCAGTGGGTGGAGTCAGGCTCTGACCAGGGGTTTAATTACCCTTTAATAAACATTAAACTAGTGGGGGAAAAAAACGCTTCAGTGCGCCAGCGCACTGGCAAAGTCTCAGATTTACAATTCTGTCCATTTTAAATACCATAATCTGTATCATGTCTCATGTAAAATTGCATTTTCGGTTTTTGGCCGAAAGAGAAAAAAGGCTGAAAATGTGAACCGAACATAATCTAACAATTCTGACTTCTTTTAACTCCTGTGAGAAACACTGAATCATAATATACATTTTTGACCAAATCATGCAGCCCTAGTAAGAAGGCATTTTGAATGTTACTTAAAAACAATACCTTTTTGCAGTCATTATTACTCCTAGTCTCCTTTAAACAAAGAGGCAGTAAAGAGGATGGAGCAGGTACCACAGGGGGAGAATCTAGGGCTGGCAAATCTGAACTGGGTCCAGGGAGAGTGTGGACTGGTGCAGTCATTAATGGAGTGCATCCTAGAACAAAACAGGTTTTAATATCTTTTGACGAAATCACTTAGAAAAATTGAAAACTTTTCATGGGGTTACCATTTTTTAAAAGTGTTAAAGTTTCCACAAGAACAATCTTAATCTCTTTTAATTCAGCCAAAATTTGTTTATTGACTCCACTGTCATTCCTTGTCGATGTTGTTGCCTCCCTGCTTGATTCCTAGAATTGTAAAACTTTTGTTAGTACAGTTTGTATGTAGTTATTAAAAGGGTAGGTCAGTCAAAAATTAAAACATGCTGAAAATGTACTCAACATCAGATCATTCAAGATGTAGATGAGTTTGTTAACTGTTGAAATAATCTTACTTTTTCTAGATTATACTGCTGCAAAAAGGATCTGGCTCTTATCCTTTTGACGCTCTTTTCAGAAACTTGTTTACTGGCCGACTGTAAATAAAAGATAATTATATAATAACAAATATAACCTACAAATAAGCTGAAAGTAGCAATCATCTGGGTCTAAGCAACAATAGCTTATCAGGTTTCTTCGACATTATATATCAGGCATGAAAACTCCTCACCTTTCGGGCGAAATTTGCCGTTTTAAAACCAAAATGGGTCACCTACGTGATTTGTGCAGATCCGATGAGAAAATATTTTTCTATCGGGTAAAGATCTATATGTCTTCTCTTCTCTTTCTCCCAGACGTTTACATTTTTTAACGATTTATGAGACGTGCATCAAGCGCATGCAACTCCTGTCCCGCGAACATCGGACATCTAGTTAATCTCCAGTTAGTTAACTGTTAACAGTTAATCTCCAGCTCTAGTTAGCAGAGCATTCATTTTGGTCATTTGTTAAATAAGAGGCGATCTAGCGCTGAAATGTGTTTTTTTATCAAGTGATCAAAGAGCTCGATCAATATCACACAGCGAGGATACTGTATTCTCTTGTGGCTCACGCACAGTCTTCACTCGGACGCACGCTTCAATCCGTTGTGGAGACTCTCTATTCGTTCTGGTGAAATTACAAAACAAAATATACAAAAACATGTCCCTGCCTGATATACAACAACTGATAAACAAAATCAGTTTTGATGAGAAGAAAAAACCCTATACGAGCGCGGCGATATTCGTCCCGGTGTGTACGGCCCTTAACATTGAATTATAGAAGTCTATAATGTATTATAGCATAGCTGGGATATGTGAAAAATAAATAATTTCACTGTATATATGCAGAAATGTATGTGTAATGTGTGACAATTGGGCAATTAAATTAAATTAAAATTAAATTAAGACTGTTCCAAAATTTTGGTGCTAAATAGGAAAAGGATCTACCGCCAGCAGTCGATTTTGATATTTAATAAACAAGGAGTTAATATTGTGTTAGATATTAGACAAAATACGGTTAGGGTTACCACAAACCGCATCATTCTAACATACCTCATATTCTTCACTGCTTTCGGATTCAGAAAGTATTCTGCTATATTTCTGGCGCTGCCCTCTCCCCAATTCTTCACTCCCTTCAGGTCTGGATCTTTTGATGGACTGATTCTTCTCAATAGAATGAAGCTGCTTAAGCATGGCAGATCTAGTTCCTGAAATGATAAATAAAAAGAATTATCACAACATGCATCAATTTTATCACAGTAATGCACAGACATATTACAAAAACATACTTACCAACGTTTACAATTTTTGCAGGGCTGGATTCTTCTTTGTACTGTACATCACATAAACCACCAATTTCACACCGTCCATTAACAATTTTTTCCGTTGAAAGCACATCCCATGTTGGGGGATCTTCAATCCACTGGATTAACATAAACCTCATTTTCTAAATAGGATTAAAAAAAAAAAAGGACAATATTCAGTCAATCATATGCTTTTGATGTGTGGGCAAAACAAAGAATGTTTAGCCTAATATTATATTAGTTGATGTTTTAATGTAAAAATACATTAATGTTTTATAGGTTTATTAATCTTGGTTAAGGTTTTGTTCGATCTGGACCTCAATTCAGACATAGCTTCGCACCAGCCGGTGGATCTAGCCGTGTTAGTTGCGTGCCTGTAACATGAGTCATGACTGTCGTACATTATGACAGCCTCTCGCGTTTATATTGCAAGGTTTAAAGTGGATTTAGAACAGATAAGGGTCATGTCCCTCCAAAATAATGTTTAGAACTGTTACTAAGCAACTAAGTTAACGTTAGCAACTGAAACGTATGTCCGAGGCATAACTTAACGGACAGCCACTGCATAAAGTCCATTTACTTATGGTGTATTTCTACTTTAAAGGTTTCTACTTATGAAGTAAGTAGTAAGTAGCTGATTAATATAACTGTTAAGACCGTTAAACGTGATCAATATATAACATTAACAGTTAAGTTAGGCCTAACGTTATATCGAAAAGCAGATGACTAACGCTACTGACCACAAGTCTTAAAATGTTAAGAAAAAAAACATTTTACGCAGGTTTACACATAAATATTTATAGATTTGTCAAACGTTAATATAAAGAAACTTTAAAATATGTTACTTACAATTGTTTGTCACAGTTTGTCACAGATCGTCGTCTTCAAGAAAGAATGATATCGTCTCCTCCGACCGTTGCGCTGCAGTGACGTGAGCAAGGATGCGCATGCGCAATTGAATGCACTTTATATTAAGTGGCTTTAAGTACTATGTACTTACATTGAAGTTACTACTTTGATACAATGGACTTATTATGTACATACATGTTTTTACATTGTACTTATATTTTGAAAATACCTGCATGTAATTACAACTGTAATTAATTGATGTAATTACATTTGTAATTACACAGTTGACCCTTCCCTTACACCTTAACCTACCCTTAAATCGACCCATACCACCACACCTGTCCCTAACCTTACCAATATCACATCTCAATAGCAGCAAAAGTGTTTTACAATACAACCTGAACACAATAAGTACATTGTACTTATTTTTCTATGTAAGTACATAGTACTTAAAGCCACTTAATATAAAGTGGGACCAAAAAATATATATACAGAAAAAACTGAACTGCATGAAAATAAATCAGAAAGAATGATTCTAAGAATCCAATAAGATCCTACAGGACAAAGTGAAATTCCATTAAAATAAATCAGAATGTCCAATAGGATTATGAAGATCCATAATATCCTATAAGAATCCAATAAGATCTTACAGGACAAAGTGAAATTCCATTAAAATAAATCAGAATGTCCAATAGGATTATAAGGATCCAATAAGATCCTATTGGAATCCAATAAGATCCAATAAGATCCTACAGGATCAACTGAAATTCCAATAGGATTTTTTGACAAGGGAGTACTCTCATCCAGGGGCGCCCTATAGGGGGGAAAAGTTAGGACCATTCCAAGGGCCCCTGAATGACAGGGGGCCCCAACAAATAGGTAAAAACTAATTTAATTACTTATTTTTTTTTATTATTACATTATACGCTATATAAACCATCATCATTGAGTATATTTCAAATAATAATAAAATTAATTATGTCTTTGGTTTTACTTATTTTGGCAATAAAAGTTAAATATTCCCATTGACCAAAAAGTAAACATCCATATTGACCTACCACCCCCCTGTATCTGCATGAAATGGTTTGGTCCTGCCTTAGCGCGCTCATCAGTGAGGGAATGACGGTGTTTAGTTGCAGACAGTTAGTCGATGCGACAGAAACACAGATTACAATGTTGAATAGAAAATCTGGTTTTCAAAAAAGGAAAGAGAGAAAAGAGAGAGTGGAAAGACAAAGGAAAGGGTGTCAATCTGTAACCCAGTTTTTCACCAAGAAAGGTGCGTAGCCTTTAGTCTGTGAGTGGTATTAACCTGTTGTCCATAGAGACAGAGCGTATTTAGGCCACGGAACAATCCAACCGTCTCCATTGACTTTGCATTGCGAGAGACTGCCTCCTTGTCATTTATGACTTATAACAAAAAAACAAAACAATGTCTAAAAGCTGCTGTGTGACAAGGTATACAGCAAACAAGCTAAATAACCCAGAAATAATTTTTTATAAGCTGTCCACACCAAAAAACGGTTTGTTTCAGGACATGAAAGGAGACAGAGCACAACTAGTTCCCGAACTACTCTGAGAACTACGCCCACTGGAACGCGACATGATATTGAAAAAAGAAAAAAAAAAACATTCATAATTTTAACCATGTCCTTTGCTTATTTCACCACCCTATGTGAACCTAAGAGGAGTAGATATTTTCAATTTACCCATTCTTCCTTCTGATGCTTCACGTCTTATTGCCTGTATCTACTCTTGTCTCCTTAAAGGCTGGCTTTTACGGTTCTGAAGCTTATAAAAATGTATTTCTGGGTTTAGTTAGGCATTTTCTGTCTTTTGTTACATGTCATAAATGACAAGGAGGCAGCCTCTGGCAATGCAAAGTCAACGGAGACGGTTGGATTGTCTTCCCTCCCGGTGGGCGTGGTCTTCAGATTATGACGCGTTGCGCTCAGTCTCTGTAGTGAAATAAGATAGCTAGCTAAAAAAAAAAAAAAAAGTTAGCTAGCTGCAGGTGTTAGCCTACATTTCATCAACATTTAATAAGTGCAGGGAAACTTTTAGCAAGATATTCATATTAAATCTTTGTCCATGCCCCATTTAGCAGACTTAACAACAGATGAGTCAGCAGCACCCCAGTCTCCCCATAACTGCACCCCGCCCTGTCCCTGTGAAGAAGGTGAGCAACATCGTGTAAATGACTTAGCATCATTCCAGGGAGTCTGTGTGGGGTTCTCTGTCTCTCTTGCTCTTTTTACCATAACAAAAAAGAAAATGAAATATTTATTAATGACAGAAATCAAACACACATTAGTTTCTCACATAATGACCATTATGACATAAATAAAAAAACCAACCTCCTGTCTGTACTGGATGCAGTTAGAAACAATGAGTAGCTTACCTCAACCTGCATGTAAGTTACAGACAATATTAAAATAATCCAGTTTGATGCGTAAATTTAGACTGAATTTTGGCTGTTAAATGACATCTATAGATACAGACTTTATTATTCCCATCATGAAGGGCAGTTTATTTGAGAAGCTTGCACACACACACACACACACACACAAAAATCTATCATATCTAATGTATGTAATCAAGTTGTGGTAATACAGAACTATAGGTAATTTGGGTCAATGTTCTGTAGTGTTAGTGTAATTTATTGGTATATGGCATATGTTAATATATAGGCTACTGTATATATCACAGTATATATGTATATCCATATGGATTGTGTGCATTCTACAGAGCCAGGGCCCTCTCGGGTAGGAGGAAGTGTAGAAGGAAAGCTAGAAGGGAAAGAAAGTGACAGCGATGATGAAGATGAGAGATGCATGGTGGAAGAAGGCAAGTTGAAGGCAAGAAACAAGACAGTTGCAAGCCTTTGATTAGAGTTATGTAAAGCTTTTGATGGCAAAGTTAGGCCCTAGAGATGTGGTGACAACAGCTGCGCAGAAGGGGCCCAATTAGATTGTTTTTGTCATGGGGCCCAAAATTACTGGCGGCACCCCTGCTCTCATCAATTGCAACAGAAAATGCCAGAAATGACTCCACTTTGCGTTTCAGTTGGCTGTCCAAATCTGCCGATAGTTCCAAAATCCACGGTATTTCTCGTCAAGCTAATATTGTCAAAAGCTTGTCGCTTCTCAGGACACACAATTTCGGCAGCCTTCAGCATGCAATTTTTGACGAACTCCCCCTCACAATACGGCTTTGATGCTAATGCAATTTTACTAGCAATTAGGTAGCTGGCTTTCACTGCAGCATCACTGGCCTCTCGGCTCCAAGTGAAAACAAATTGCGGTTTCCTCAGACCCACCAACATTTCATTTACCTTCTGTCTTCTCAGTTCAACGTGCAAGCTGTTGTATTTTTCGCCATGCTGAGTTTCATAGTGGCGCCGAATATTATATTCCATAAGCACCGAAACTTGCTGCGTCCACACCAGGCACACGGGTTTCCCATTCACCTCCGTGAACCTATAGGAAGAAGTCAATTTTTCTTGAAAAATCCAACACTCTGTGTCCACTTTTCTCTTTTTTGACAAAGACATTTCGCTGAGGGTGCATTGCAGGGCCAACAGAAAAGCGGGTAAAACGATAGAACAAAACGCCACTTACAGATCCTGAAGCTCAGTGCTACCATCTGCTGTTAGTTCCGCCTAATTTTTTTTTTATTATTATTAGTTCCGCCGAAAATGAAAATCATAATTTTTTTCATATGGCAGATTTATCCCCCCGGCGGGCCGGTTAGGTACGTGTTAAATTAAGTTTGACACCCCTGGATTAGACACTTCCCTAGCCTGTCTATCTGATCTAAAGCCCTGTCTGTCTGATCTAAAGGCCTGGCTGTCCTTAAACTTTCTACATTTAAATGAAAGTAAGACTGAGGTGATAGTATTTGGCCCCTCTGTGACCCAACAAAATTCTAACTTTGATTTTAGGCCTCTATCTCAATATGTAAAAAAAACATGGCAGTCTATGTGGATAGTGTAATGAGTAGTCTATTAGTAATGGGTAATGAGTTAGTCCAGCAGGTGGCAGTAATGGATTGTATAAAGTTGGGTGCATTTGCTATGGAAAGGGTAATTTGTATATGATGTGTGTTCCACGTGGAATAAAGACGCCAGTACCTGCGATCATTTTCTCTTTATTTGTTGTATGGATATGTTGGTATTTTATCTTGAAGTTACTCCAGAAGTAGTGGTGTAGTAGTGTCTGAACAGGTGGACATACTGTGAATTTATGAAAAACACATGCACCCGATCTCTAAAATTAATTTACATTTATATACAGTTCATGTCAAATGTGTAAGAAAATCCCAAAATTGAAAGTTTATTGATATAAACTTACAAAATGTATAAGAGGGCAAGTTTCTTGCTGGCATGATGTAGAGTACACTGCTAATATCAATGTTATAGTAACTTAAGGTTAAATATGTATTTAAATTAATAGGTGATATTATTGTTGCTTTCATTAGGCTAAACATTGTTAATATTGTATTAATATTTTAACTAATAAACTTATTCATAATATGTAAAAAACTGTTAAACAATTTATAAAATACAATATATAATCACTTGAATGATACACCATCATGCCCTGACCAGCAAACACCTCTCTGATGAGCTGAATGAAATGATCAAGACGTCAACTTTATTAAAGCCCGTCCGGTGAACAAACAAATCTTTGTGGAGCTGTGTGAAGATGAGGAGCACCAGACACTCCTCCTTCATACCCAAGTGTGCTGCCTATAAAGGGGACAAGTGTTAGCTCATTTTATTGAAGTGAAAGAAAAAATTAAGGAGCTCCTGTGACTGAACAACCAGAACATTTACCTGAATCCTTGAGAAAAGAGTTCACACGTCACATGGATCTGCTACAGGAAGAGATGACGTCACGATTCTCGGATATTGATGAACATGTTGCCAAATGCGCATGAGTAATGGATCCATTCACAGCAAAGGAGGACGAGCTCTTGGATGTTGAGACAGATTCTCTTCTGAAGAGATTCTTTACCGAACACGGGTACAAACGGTTCTGGCTCGTGAAAGGACCCGACTTCCCGCCTAATCTTGCGCACCATGCCACAACCAGACTCATCCTGCCGTTTGCTACAACATATCTGTCGGAGACTGCTTTTAGCTCTCTGCTAACCATCAAAACGAAGCCAAGCAACAAACTATATGTGCACAATGACTTTCATCTGACTGTCACGAAAATCACACCTGATATCCAATCTCTAGATCAAGAAATGCAGGACCAGAACTCACATTAAATATCCACACTTAAAAACAAAGACACCATTCAATCAGGAATACAATAAATTACATGCATATCATTTTATATCATTTATAAATATGCAATTAACATTTATTTGGTCGTTGTTCTTAAATTATTTGCTGTATTTATTTAGGTTAATAATACAATAAATTCGTTTGATAAGATGAGGTGATTTTTTTGATTACTTAATAGTCACATTAACAGATTATAATTTGCTCCTGTTATTTTTTCATCAGTTTTATAAAATAAAAGTGGAGTTTGTTGTTGCAAAGAAAAATCTGTCCTTGTGAATCGTTGCATGTTGCAGCTGATTGTTTTCATTCTGCTGTTGTTGCATTTATTAAAAACTTCACAACTGATTATGTAATTCCTGTCAGTAAATGAAATGTGCGTCTGATCGGGTCCTTAAGGATTTTGGATGTTAAAATAGGGGTCTCCTTGAATAAAGGTTGTGAACCACTGGGTTAGAGTATGAACAAACACTGTGTGATGTTCCTCCATGGATATTTCCAATGTGGACTTGCAACTCGTAGATCAGAAGAGAGAATGGACTGACATGAAAGCAGATAACACTGAATATTTGGTTCAAGATTACGAAAAGAAGAATTATTATAGCTATATGCCAATATTTATTGATGATCTAAAGATCAAGTGTAGCTCCATCCAATGACAGATATGAGGCTCGAGGTCATGGATAAAAGACTGGGTTTAATCCATCCAAAACAACCCGTGAGAACTGGGTTAAAGGAAGGAATAATATAAATAAAAGCATATGAATGTCATTTGTCAAAATTTGAAGCTCCAACATATCACAGTATCAGATATCATAAACGTTTCACAATATAACTTATATCTTGCCGTTAAAGCAATAATACGATTAGAAACGTGTTGTACTTAGAAACAACATACAGAAACATAGCATGTAAAACTGATCACTTATAAAACATTTAATGCACTAAAGATCCCGTACACACAGTGTGTAAAATTATGGCACTTAAACATGCCTAAAGAAATCACCACAGTGATATAAAACTAATTTACCATTGCAACCTTTACCAAATAAACATAAACTTCAGTCAAAAACATACCTCGCTGCCTGTCTCTTATGAGGGGTTAAATCTTCCTGTATTTTTCTCTTCTTCTTCTTCTTCTTTGGTGTTTTACGGCAGTTGGCATCCAAAATGTTGCATTACTGGCATCTTCTGTTTATTATCTTTTCACTTCATATTCATCTTTCCAGTCCTGTCCTCTTTAGAAAGTAAAATAAATATTTCTTTCCTTCTTCACTTTTCCCATATTCTAATATATTTTTAACATTATATTGTCCTATACCAATTTCTTTTAAATGAATTTTCAACTCTTTCCTTTCTTGTGTAAATTTCCTGCATGACATAAAAATGTGATTAACTGTTTCCTCCTCTTGACATTCATCACATTGACCTGTGGGATGTTTTCCTAAAATACAAAGAGTTCCATTTAATTTACTATGTCCAATCCTAAGTCTTGTTATTAAAACTTGCTCTTTCCTTCTATTTGACATCTCTCTTATAATACCTACTTTATTTTGAATCATGTATACATGTCTTCCTTTACTTTCATGATCCCATTGGTATTGCCATATTTCCATAACCTTTTTCCACACTAGATTCTTACCTTCTGATTTTGACAATTTAATTTCAATATCAACATGTTCTTTTTTTGTTGCCTTTTTTGGCAATCTATCAACTTTCTCATTTCCCTGTATGCCCACATGTGCTGGTATCCACATATATATAACATTTTTCCCTTGTCTACATACCCTTGAATTTATAAACAAGATTTCATATAATATTTCTTGATGACTACTAGCTTTTCCAGTCTTCATACTCATAAGAGCTGATACAGAGTCACTACATACTAAAATGTTGCTATCCCTGGATTGTTCGATCCATTCTAATGCAATACCTATAGCACATAATTCAACAGCATAAACATTTAGGTTGTCAGATGTTCTTTTGCTAATGCCTATCTCATACTTAGGGATGTATACCGCAGACCCTGTTGCATCAGATTGTATATCCTTTGACCCATCTGTAAAAATCTGAATACTGTCTTTATATTTGTTGTTCTTATATTTATAATATTCATTGGTTATATCTATATTTCTGTTACATCCTTTAATTGATAAAACCTCTAAATCAACGTTCGGAATTTCCAAAGTCCAAATTGGTTTAACAGGCCATAACACATTATTAGCAAAACTTTTATTATACACTTCCATTTCTTTTGCAATTAAACCACCTGTCCAGCCAAAACTTACTTTCTTTCTTTCTTGTCTCCTTTTCCCAGCACTTCTGTAACACCTTTTTTGTTGGATGACTATCCTCATGCCCTCTAAGATTTATCCAATAGTTTGCTGACAATTGTTTCCGTCTAAGCCACAATGGCATTTCACCTCCCTCAACCTGAAGTGCACATACTGGAGAAGTTTTGATTGCCCCCAAGCAACTGTATTTTTCTCCTCATCTTGTTTCTTCTAAGTTTGTCTGCTAACATGTTTATTACTTTGCGTGGATGTCGCTGATTTCATTTCTGTCTTCTTTTGGCGCTTCGCTCAGCAGGTGTTTTCTTAATTAGTTCCGGGCGGAACACTAGCGCCGCGATTAATAGTTCCGCCGCCAAACTACTATTACTATAGGTACCAAAAAACATTAGGATAAACAGCTATAATTTAAACTGTCGATGGGAGGCAGTTACACAGAGTGTGCATACCTGAGTGTGATGTAGTCATATGCAAAATAATTAATAACAGATTATCTGTATTTACAGCAGAAATAGCAGCTATAATATTAGTGTTGCAATGGATAGAAGAAGTAAGGCCTGAGAGAGTTTCATTTGTTCTGACTCTAATGCAGCTCTTAATAGTTTCAGTTCAAAAGAAACAATAAGAGATGATTTATTGATGGAGATATTTATGATAATGCTGAGAATACAAAGAGTTATTATTCTAGCCTCCATTGTTTAGAGAGGGGAGTAGGTACTGCACTTAGTTCCAGAAACAGGGCTAGATTTTAGGCTGTTTAATATAACCTTGTTTTTAGTGAATGCTTTTAAAACACTGTTTATTTGCACCTCTGCTGGATTAAACATCTTTTTTGGATCACTACACCTCTCTTGTGTGATTTTCCTTGTGACTGTTCCGGTCCCTATCACAGACATCTTCTCTAAAGTAGGACAAGGGATAGATAAATGCTTATACGCTGATGATGGAGCACTGTGGAAAAGAGGAATTCATTTAACATATGTAGAAAAAGCATTCAGAAAGCAGAAGATGAAGTGGAAAAGTGGGCAAATAACTGGAGTTTCAGAGTATCAGTAGACAAAACTCAAGACATTTGTTTGTCAAAAACGAAAAGAACTCCACAAATAAGATTAAACTGTATGTACAAACATTAGAACAAGTCTCAGTAATTAGGTTTTTGGGGGTTGGATGGACTCAAAGCTCAGATTATCACATTAAGAAAATAATAGACAAATGTAAAATAGGAATAAATGTTTTAAGATGTCTGGCAGGGGTTGATCAATCATTAAAGAATATATTGTGCAATGATTAGACCAGTAATAGACTAAGCATATTTCTGCATCAGCATCGATATTAAGCAGAATTAATGTCATCCAATCACAAGCTTTAAGAATAAGTTGTGGGGCATTCAGAACATCCCCTATTCCAGCAATACAGGTGGAAATGGCAGAGATGCATTTGGAAGTTCGGAGGCTAAAATTAAAAATGACATACTGGAGTACATTAAAGGGATGTGGTGAAAAGTAGCTAAATAGCTTCTAGATATTTGTTGTGAACATGAAAGTGCAGAATTAAACAGCTTTGGATGGAAAGCACAAAAGAAGCTCAGAACATAAGAATAGACAACATTAATATCAGTTCCACAGTGGCAGTGCCAATAATACCACCCTGACTTTTCCCAGTGCCAGCTGCTGATCTTCAGTTGTTAGATAAGATGAAAAGGGAAGAAATATTTCAAAGTATATAGTTGTGAAACAGCATTTGGGATATGAATATTACAATAGTATTGAAATATACACAGATTCTGGACAAACGGCAGCAGCTGTTTATATTCCGCACTTTAAATACAGTATTGTAAAAAGATGATCTTTGAGTGCTGCTTGTCTCTATCATGAGAAAAATGCAACACTGACAGCAGTAAAATCTATATGTTTAGCATTTATAGTGCAAATTATGTTTGCTCCAGGGATGCTTGTGCATCAGCATTATATGTTGTAAATGCCCCGCCCAAAAAGTACAAATTTCACTCAATGGTGCAGCAGGATTGTGTTAGTAGACTGAATAAGTTCGGGTCAAAAGACCACTCATTGTTCTGGCGGCCACACGTATCATTACTCATTTCAGGTGGGCATACGCAACATCCTAAGAAAGATAGGTGGGCATACGGCAAATGTCTGCATGCCCTTGACTACACAGGGCGATTTTGTTGGACACAGATTGAACACACACTTATTGGCTCGGTAGATCGGCGCCCCTGAATCGATGCCGCCTAATGGGTTGACCGGCTCTGAATTTAGGGTCTCCAAACGCTTATAGAAATATTGCCCCACTGCAGTTTCAGTGATCTGTTTTGACTTAATACAGATCAACTAGATATAAAAATGATAAAAGTCAGCAGACTTCTGAAAACTTTAGTGTAGTTGTTGTAGTGAAATCCCCAAAATGTGGAGCCTTCTTTTTCCACACAATATTATTATAGAATCAATACAAATAGCAAATATTAAAAAACAACAATAATAATAATAATATAGAATAGGATAGACTTTCAACTGGACATTAATGAACATTGGAAGGATTCTACAGTATAAACACAAACACAACAGATGTCTCTTATATAAAATAAATAGATCTAGCCTACTGATGATTGCATCAAATCAAACGTGTTTTATGACACTCGGCGTTTTACGACTATTGGTTAATCGGTAAATTGGTAAATTGGTAAATTGATGGCTGTAAAAACAGTGTAATCAGAGAAATTAGACACAAAGACGCTCGTTTGATGAAACATGATTATATTTATTATGATGATTATTATAATTACATTTACATTTATAACTGTCTTTAGTTATTAATGAGTTAGCTATAAGTAATGTTTCACTTGTTGTGATACTTGCGTGATGGCAAATGGAGACGGTAAATGTTTGGATTTGGGGAGGTGCTTATTTTAAGATTTTTTAGTCACTTCCTTATTTTAATTGCTTTTTTAATTTCATTTAAAGTGTAATTTGAATTTAGAAATGTCTTTTGTTTAAGTTTTTCATATTTTAATAAATTAATGTAATTTTTAAAGCAAAAAACCCAAAATTACAAGAAATAAGAAATGTCACTTTACACTCTAAAAAATGATTCACAGGCTTAGTAAATATCATAGTAATAAATAGCTATACTAACTTAATAAAATCTCTGAATATCACTTAAGTGATTGTTTGAGTTGTACATATCAAAATAAATGCATAGAAATTCAACAGTTAATTTTGTGTTCAATTTACAATTATCTTTTAGGTTTATTTCACAAAATAAAATGAGTATTTGCCTAACAAATTACATTTTTTAGATATTGTTAATATGTTTGGTAAATTTCAATCAAAATATTTGAGAATTGATTAATTCTACTGATTAGTTTCAAGAACTACAATTATTACTCATTCCAACTTAATATTATTTCAACTTAATCAACTACTTAAGAAGTTGAGTAAGTTACGCGCCAAATTGACGCTTATCGTGCGGCCTCATGGGAAATCTGCCTCTCTGCCTTGGCAACAATCCTGCAGTAAGAAGGAGAAACACACCGACAAAAGCAGCACCTGGGAAACTACAAACCTTGGTAAGTGTCCAGCTAATAAGAGTTAATGAAATATTAATCCTGTCTTGTGCAGTAACACTTAATGGAGTAATTTTGTGAGTACTGTCGTAGCCATGCGTTCGTATAAGTTACCGTTACAGGGTTGTGTAAGGTAACTTAAAGCTAACGTTAGTCGTCGAGAAGATTGCGATAACAGTAGCACGACCAACTAACTATAAAAGTACTAACCAACTAACGTTAACCATATATGTTTTATATTGGATAAGGCGCTGTGAAAACTATCTCGACTTTTTTTCACAGCGTAAAAAAGAGTCAGCAGACAGCAAACTCCAGTTGGAAGCGTAACGTTATTTCCATTTGCCTTATCCACAGCAAGGCTCGAAATTTTGACCATTTTGGTCGCATATGCTCCTGAAATTTGTGCGACCTAACAATATATTTGGGAGCATTCGTGCGAGTGCAAATAATGGTTGTATTGCGACCTGTTTTTAATCCTTAGGTTCTTAACTTTTAAGAAGATTTTAGATCGGTTAATATTAGCTGTCAATCACTCACTTTCGCTGCGCTACGTTGTCACGTGACAGGGAGCTGATTACCGCGCGAAAAAGCTGAATAAGAGAGAAGATGAAACGAGGTTTTTCCTCCATTTGATTTTTTTTTTTTTTTTTTTTTTGGCCACCGCCAAAGCCTTATTTGATCGAAGATTGACTGCTGCGCTTGTGACAGGGCACGAGGAGAGAGAGAGAGAGAGAGAGAGAGAGAGAGAGAGAGAGAGAGAGAGAGAGAGCGAGAGAGAGAGAGCGAGAGCGCGCGAGAGCGCGCGCCGGTGAGCCGGTCGCGCGCACGCACTCTCACAGTCTTCAAACTTTTGAGCAGGCATCGTGATTGTAAAATATTGGGGAACAGATAATGATGGCTACAGCAAACTGAAGATAAGAAGCTGAACAAAGATCACAGAATGACAGGTACATTTCATCTATTTATTACAAAGTTCCAGGAGAATTAATGTGAAGCATTAAATCGAAGATCCCAACACATTCATTTGGTTTACACAAGTTCAGAAAGACAGTAAATAAGAAGAGTGAGTTGCACCTTAATTTTGACCATATTTTACCGCATTGGCCATGAAGCTTTTTTTGGAAACACTACAGAAACGGTTACTAATTATACCCCTGAAACATTGTGTTGTGGATATTATGCATTTGCCACATTCACTGTCTGCTGCCATTGCAGATCTTGGTGAACAATAATTTTTATTGACTATTTTCCAACTGCTATCCACGCCTATGGTTATTGTCGGTACCCTCTCCGAACGTCCAGCCCATCTGAACCTCACTTGTGCAACTCCCAGTCCCAACATAGATGAGATAGAAATAAGATTGCTCACTCATTACAGTTTCAGTAAGTAATGACAGTTGTTAAAAAAAAACACCTGTCCTAGCATTAACATTTCTTGCTTTTTCTGTACTTCACTCTCATCTTTTAGACATCCAACAATCACATCCATTTATAGTCATGCATCTGTCTGTTCTTCTGCACCATGACTGAGTTTTCCATGTTTTGTTTTATTCTTGCTACTTGCATCTACTTTGCATCCCTCCACAAATACTAGCTATTCTATTCTGCCAATGTTTCAAGTATTAATGTTGATTTGATTGAAATTTGACATTAAAGTACAGGTTTTATTTGTTATTTAAAGATTTTCTGTTCTGCAGAGTGGAGTATCCATTCAGCAAAAACGAGAGGTCATCATTCGATGTCTTATTGACCATCTGGGAGAAGATGCAAGATCCTTGATGAAGGACTTTGAGGTTAGTAAAATAGTTTTTAGGATTTTTAAGTGCTTCTTTGGAAGTTTTAACTAATGTATTCATTGAGATGAGATTACAAACATGCAAATGAGAAGCATAGTGAGTTAGCAGGGAGGGATTGCTCTTTGTGTGTCCCTTTCTTGTAACATGCAGTTTAAAAGTTATGGAATAGATTCTAGAAACTCACAAACAGCTAGGATCAGTCTCTCTTCCAATGATTTGTGCTGCGCGTCATATACAAAAAGTTCAAGAAAATCACGCGATTAATCGCGTTTAAAAATCTTAATCGTTGCCCAGCACGATATATAAAATTGTTTTTTGTTTTTTTTGTTCATTGAAAAAATGTTTTCATGGAGAGTCATTGATAACAACTAAATACTTTGGACTCCTGTGTGCATTTTTTAATATTGACACTCAAATTATTACAAAGAAAGTGAGCTCTAACTAATCTTTACAATGTCTGCAGAATGCTGCAAATGCACCCATCAATGTTCAAGAGGAGTTGGCAGACGAGGTGATGAAGATTTACCTGCTGCGGAATGAAGATGGGTCAGTCAATGAACCTACAGATGTTGGGATTGTGATTGAGGGCATCACTGTTCTCAGCAGTCTTGGGGATTTTAGCAGAGCCTGCTGCTATTTGTTGGGACTAACATATGCCTTGGATAATGAATTGGTCTGTCAGTGTATATCTACAGAATTGTGGACATCGTTACATATTATCATTTGTCATTTAAACATATTTTGACAAATAAATGTCTAATTAAAATTTCATATTTGTGCAGTTGCTTTATTTAGGCTATCTAGATATATTGATGTCAAGTGTATTCTAGTCTTGAAGATAAAGGGTAAATATAGTTAAAAAATAAGTAAATGTAACACATTTATTTTGTTAACTTATAGTATTGTTTACAGTTATATCTACTTAGAATTTTGGTATTATCTACACAATTTTATTATTATTTTTCACCAAGGATTAGCCTACTATACATTGACTTAAGATTTTAATTAGATCTACTCAATTTTATTATTAGTTTTCACCAAGGGTTACTATTACATTGACTTAAGATTTTAATTAGATCTACTCAATTTTATCTGTCAGGATACAAAATTTAGTTATTCAGATCTACTCAATTTTTTTAACTTACATTTACTAAATTCATAAGTTATATTTACTTGATTTCACAGCTTTTAAATTTACTCAATATTTTTAAGTGTAAAAATGTTTCACCAATAAAATTAAGTTTATCCCAGTAATAGTTTTTAGAGTGTAGATATGTTGTTATTTTAGCTTGAAGTTACTCCAGAAGTAGTGGTGTAGTAGTGTCTGAGGAGGTGGGAGTAATGTTCACTTTAACACGTTATCTTGTATTATCATATATAACCTACATAAAAGTTCCAGTGAGAAGAGAAAACTGAATATTTTTGCGCTAAAAAGAAAATAAGGATTTATTTGGACAGTTATCATGAATTTGGTTTCATTGAAGCAATGGACAAAGTGAGAATTGAGTGTGTAATCTGTGGTGAGAGACGAGCGACTGAAAGCATCAAACACACCTCAGACGGGGGAAACACAGAGAATTATTTCCAGTGTGTTCTCCTAATTGCACAATCCAAAAAATGCTTTTCTTAAATATACAGGATTAGAACAGAAGACATAGGCTTGTTTTTATATTTGATTGTTTTTTGAGTAAAATGAAGTTAATAAAGGCCTGATGTTGCACACTTCAGTACAGCAGTTGGAGGATGAATCTAAACATGTTGTTTGTGACCGTCATTAAACTCCGAGAAAGAGAAAGTGAAACTAATAAAACAGGATCCATTTTGTGACAAGAGCAGAAAATACACGAGGAGAGAAAAACAGAAAAACTGCGACAGTTTTTGCTCCACTAAATTGTCTGAAACAATCAATAAATTGATTGTGAAGTATTTTGTAGGTGATATTCTAGTCAATAAAGAGGAAGTGAACATCAACAGTTCTTGACAGGTGAGTACTGAACTTCTGTTAAACAGCGAGGTTAAGTTAGTTTTGTTGTTGATGTTCCAGACACATTGAGTGATGGGGAGGATTTCAAGATGGCGGAGTTAACAGTCGTAAATTGATCAAGAGTAATAATAGTTATTTTTAATTGTAATTTATTAGTAGTTATAGCTGCTGAAAATCATCAGAGAGGAACTTTCTTATTTGCGGAAGCTAACTTCAGAAAGACATCATAATGCAGAAATCTGTAGACATGGACGTCGCGTCTGCTGCAAAAGAAAAAAGGCAGATAGTTGAAGTCCACTCTTATACTTGCGAAGCGAAAGATTGAGAAATGAGTAACTCTGACCCAAACACCCCAACAAAACGTCCACAGAAAACACGTTACAAAAGACGATGGATCTTGTGTCATGAGAAACATCACTTCATCACCACTTCATCAACTCTTCATCACCAGAAGAAAACATCAAAGCGATCATGAAAGACATGCAGAGAAGTTCCCAGAGGAGCAGCACAGTTCTGTAACTGATGCCATAGATGAAGCGCACATGATTTATAGAGCAATACCCCGAGACCAGTGACCATCAGGTTCATTTCCAGCTCTGCAAGGGACATGGTACGGAAGTCCTCAAAGGAAAATTATTTTCCGCTTTACAAAGAGGCACGTGGGAAATTATAATTGTACTAATGTATGATACATTAAATATATTCAAAATTAATTGGATTACACAATAATTAGAAAAAGAAAGATAATATGTGGAACACGTCAAACTTCCAGTTTAAGTCAGTTGGTGGCCTTGAATTCTTGTTAAAATTGCAAAATTTCATCAACAAGCTCTCATGACATGGACATTGGACTATAAGCATATTTCCCCTAGAAGAAACTATATTTGGAAAAATAATTTTATAATATATCTTTTTAATATATGGTTTGATAATAACATTGTATTAGTCAGTTAATGAACAGTGATGGATGTTTGTTATCATACACAGATTTGCTTAACAAGTTTAAAATCCCAATTAGACTTTTAGACAATTGTGATGGACGCTAAACACAAAAAGGTATTTTGTATCTTCTCAAGAATAACTGCAGCAAAAACCCTTTGATTATTTCATATATAAACGTAAACATCTTAATAGATAAAGTTTAAAATAATTGCATTAGAAATGTCACAAATCATGTTACATATCCCCCAGCTAGATTTGTTTGCTCATCAATATTTTGAGATTTAAGACTTGGAGAACAGTTGATCAATTCTTTGTTAATAATAAAATAAAGGAAGTTTCATATAAAATAATGCATATAATTTATCCTGTGAAACATGTTTCAAACTGAATATTGATTACTCGTGTGAAATCTGTAATAATGACAAAGAAACTTCATTTATATCATTAATATCATTCAATTGTTTTTATTGGGGAAGTTTCATAAAGTGCTCTGGTGATAAACCAAATATTTTTATTTTATTTTATAAATTATTTAAAAAAATACTGTAATATAAGTGTAAAAAAAAAAAAGAAGCTTCCTTTCATTTTACACCTAGTGCTTGACTAAGGAACTGCACGCCCAAAATTACCTCTTTTTGTAATATATCCTGTGACATACGCAACACTGTAATTCACACAACATTGTGGTCATAGCTGTTACCACTAGGGGTAAAACGAATGGTTGTGAAAGTTGTGCACTGTCCTCTTGAATGACGTTGATTTCGTGTCTCTATCTCCTTCAACAACAACAACAAAAAAAAAACTGTTACAAAAATAATGTTTATATTGCACAGTTCACACACCAATTTATTACAAAAAAAAAGGAGGAACTCACATTGCAACGCATTTTGCTGGCTAAATTTTCTAGTGAAAACAATTAAAACAAACTTTAAGAATATTATTAGCTTTCCTTGTTTTACAGTAATAATATATTGGAAAATATATTCAAAGTCATTTAAGAGTTATCACCGTTTATCACTGAATGTGTCTGGAATATCAGAAACAAAACTAACTTTACCTCACTCAGCAAAACAAACCAAAACTCACAAGACAACAATAATAAACCTTTCAAACTATCAGCTACAGTAAGACATCTAACAGATATCTAAGTATTAATCACAGCAGAACAAACAGATACTGAGTCTTTTGCTCTTTTATCTGAATTTTCAGTATGTGTTCAGTTTCTTTGGCACTGAAATGTTATTTCTTCTATTGACTTGAAACGTTGCTTTGTTTTCTTCTGTTGAGTCTTCTGATGTTTTCTCTTTATGCTGGTGTTTAACATGTCATAAAAGCTGACAGTCTGCAATTGAACCTCATTGATTCATTTCTAATGGAATATTCTAGAGTACAAATAAAAACAAATATATGTCAGTACTGAACAAATAAACACGTCACAAATATAGATGATGTCCCGTTTGTTGACAGGTGTGCAGTGGACTGTTCAGATGATGTCATGGTCTCCACAGAGGATCTCAGTGGACAGACAGACACAGGGAAGGTCAAGAGGTCAGAGGATTTCAATGCTTTAATAAAATACACTGATAGATATTTCTGATATGCTGCACAACACTACAGTATAAAAACACTGAGGAGAAATGAGAACAGACTGGATTATCTCAAGTATAAACATGTGAAAACAGCTTTAGGGTAAAGTGAGATCTACAGTAAGATGACAGTGAGACCGGTTTGATTCAGTCACAGACAAAACTGGAAAATGTACATTATTTAGGATTGTGGTCAAAGGTCATTTGTGTGTATGTTTCTCCTGTAAATGTAAATTTGATCATTTTATTCTTGTGAAAACTGTTTTTCACAAAGCAGCACATTGCATTGTATAGTGAACATCAATTCTGTGCATTTATTGGCATGTAAATTTTAACCTCTTCAGTCGTAGCTGAAAGTTATTCGGCCCTCATAAAAGAGTCCCCCTTCATCCACTAGTCAGACAGATAAACTCTTCCACAAGTGAGTTGAACCGAATCATGGATTTATTAGCACACCACCACTTTGGGTTGCCACATGTCCTGTAAAATACGGGATCGTCCCACATTTAAAGATAAACTGATGCATCCCATGTTGAATCAATACGTGATGCGATTTGTCCCATATTTAAGATGGTGAGATGGCGTCAAGGTGAAATCGTTCCAGATCTGCAATTTAAGACTGATTTAAGTTGGAAAATGTCCCTTCTGTGGGTAATACTGTGGAGGGTGCGGTAAGGTGTGAAATGTCCACAAATGGTGGTAAAACTGTGGAGTTTTTTCTATATAAATGTTCAATAAGATCAAACAATGTATGAAGTACAGGTGAAGGAAAAAAAAAACAATTAAAAAATAAAGTATAAACCATCCGAAATGTATACATAAATAAGATCAAGAAGACAATTAACTGAAAAATTAAAATAAATATATTTTTAACATATTAATGATGTATTTTCATGGCTCGATATACCATTTTTATTAATAACGCATATTATTATATGTGTTATTATAACCCCCACCCCCTTATTAAGTGTCCCTTATTTTAAAACTTCAAAAGTGTCAAACCTAAATCGAGTGGAAGAGAGTAAAACTGAAATAAAGGGGCAAAAAAGGAACAAATCAAGTCAAATTAAGTCTGTACATTAAAGAAATGTAACAGTTTGCTTAAATAACTGCCGTGTATAATATCCTGAAAACACAATAATGATGCAGATGCATGTACCATTACACTGCAGGTGATCTTTCTAAACATCAAACTTAACCTTAAATAACATCATCAATATCAAACATAAGATGAAGATAAACATCTCATAAACACTTTGATACTTACAGACAAACTTCTATAAATGATTGAAAAGATAATTGATAGATTTAAGACAGCTGTCATCAGCAGATATCAGCATCAACTGAGTAAAACCAGATGCAGCACATAGTGACACAGAAATAAACTACAGAGAACAGAAAAAAAGTCTTTCCAGCTTTAGTGACATCCAGATCAGATCTGCTGTGTAATGTCATGTGCTCAAATATATTGTTGTGCTTTCTCGTGTTAGTTTCTCTGTGTCCGTGGGGGAGTGAAGAGAAGCACACAACAAAGAGAATCTGTTCAGGAACTTCACTTTACTGATTCAGACATAGCATACTGTACATAACGGGGTTTTATGCTCTTGCCCAGCGCCGATGGGTTTATGTACAACCATCCGCACCGGAGCCTGCGAGCATACTGACGCTAAATGTAAACAGCGGAACTAATCCCTACGTAATGACGTGGCCACATCTGATTGGCTAATAAGAGCACATGATGTATACATGAAATAACTGTAACAACAATGTATACCGAACTAACACTATAACAATATCTTCATCAAATACGCAGAAGTGAAATTGCTGAATGTTGAACTAGGACTGTGCATTAAACATGACCAAACAGTTCCTGTGTGTAACATAATAACAACATGACATCTTCCATAAAACATACAAGGTGTGTGAGAATCAGCAATGTTCAGCTGGTTAGCATGTATTTCAGAAGTTTCATGTTAGGACTGTTTGCACACAAATTTACAGAGAAACTTCAGGAAAATTACAATCTCCAGTGTGCTGCTTTTCACTGTCCTAAACCAAAAATATTCTCAAGATGGAAAGAATTCAATGTAAAATTAGATGTAGTCATTTTCTCTAAGTGACCACTGCTAATAAACAGAATAAATATGACAAAAACAATGACAAAATGACACTGAAAACACTGGAAAAGTACATATTACCTCCTTTGAAGAAGAGAGAAATATTGGGAAGAGTAAAACTGAGAAACTGAAGAGAGGAAAAGAGTGTTTGTGAGAGTTTGTAGTTTTTAAAACAGTGTTTAATTGCTGTTTTAGTGTCATTCATGGAGAATCTCCTGAATCCAGCTGTGTGTCCATCAAGAGTGACCGGTCAATGAATCAACCACTTAATTTCAGTTCTGGAGCCCCTTGTGCTGATGTGAGGTGAGGACTCTCATGTTGACTGACAGTATGAACGTGTACACCACAGTCTGAGGGGCGATTAGAAAGAATCCAGTGTAAACAATAACAGTTAAAAAACATTTTATCAATTGGTACAATACTGATTATATGTCACTATAATGCATATATAAAGTACATGTGATGTGTACATTTGTTTAAAAGCACTGCGTAATGCTCACACATCATGACTGTTAAAACAAATGGTGACTGTTGGAACAATACTGATGAGTAAATCTTATTGTCATGTACATCTACTTGTGTAATGAACATTTGTTCAAAACCTGCATGTTATGCAACACCCAAAATCTCGAAGAGTCTGAATAATGCAGCCAATAAAGTACTTGCTCAGTATGAGTTATTATTAGATACTTTAAAGCTATTGATGGCAGCTGTGAACAATTGATCATGATGTTCAGAGGACTCACGTGAGTTTAAATGCAAAGACAGCAAAATGAAATACTGAATATTATGAACACAATCCACGTAAGATCAGAGAGTTTTTAAAGGGATACAAGACAGAGATGCAGCAATATCATTTAAATGTTACAGTTTTTACAAACATATTCACACGTCTCCATCCTGAGAACACACTGTCAAAACTCTTAATATAGTCAGCACAACAGCAGTGTCTGTCACAGTCTGTCTGCACCCTTTTCTAGAACTCTTATTTTCAAATTCCCCCCCCTCACTACATTTCCCACAAGTCACTGCCCTAATCACTCCATTGTTATCCACACCTGTATGCCATTCCCTCGTTTAATTCCAAGTGTATATAGACCTTCTAGTTCTGTTCATTTTTTGTCAGTCCTTGATTTAATGGTAGTGTTGGTATAGTTTTGTTTGCTGTTACTCCTGTGTTTTGCTCTGCTCCTACGTGTGTTCTACTCCAGCATGTGTACTTTTCCAGCGTATGTTCTATTCCTGAGTTAATTATTAAAGGATTAAAGTACCTACTCCTGCGTCTCCTATCCTCCTTGAGTCCCAGCACATACACCCAAATGTTACAATGTCTGAGGAATAAACTGTGGATCATTTTGTCTTTGCTTTCATACAAAATATCTTAAATGATCACATCTATCAAAATTCATGACATGAATCTAAGGTTGAGGTTTGAGCAATGAGGATCATTTTTCATTAATTGCTGTTTTAGTGACATTCATGGAGAATCCCCTGAACCCAGCTGCATGTCCATAAAGAGTGACCGGTCAATGAATCAACCACTTAACTTCAGTTCAGGAGAGTCTTTGATCAACTACAGAAACAAACAGGATGAATCAGAATCAGCTGCTGGGAAAGTGCCACTGGACTCCATTTTTGAGGTGTGTGTGTTAGAGAGAGAGAGAGAGAGACCACACACACACTCATTCATATAGGCTGTTTTTTTAATACACACTGTCATGTCTCTCTCATATACACCACTTTGAGACCCTAAGCTTTACAGCTTCACCCTCATCTTAATAACACACACACACACACACAGACAGATGAATACAAGACAACTAAAGTACAAATAGAATGAGTGGTGATTCTTGTCCGCTGATCCTTCAGTTCCTCTCTGTTACTGAATGAAGTTTGTTGTTTGAATGTTCACTGATTTCAGGGACTTGAGCACAAAATCATCTCTCTGATGAAGAAAGAGCTGAAGAGTTTCAAGAGACTACTGATCTCAGATTCCCCAGCATGCTCTGAGAGAGAGGAGAAGGATGATGAAGGTCAGAGCAGAGTCAGAGAAGGGTTTCTGAAGATCACACTGCACGTCCTGAAGAAGATGAAGCTGACAGACCTTGCTAACGCACTTCAAACCAGTAAGAGCTCGCACTCACATCACTACTACATCATGTCACCTTCAGAGGAAACACACATATTAGTGAAAGAAAATAACTTAATATCTAATGACCATTAAACATCAACATCAATTATAATTCCCATTTCTTTTCCTCTTTACATCAGGACTGATTTCTGTGCATCAAAAAAAACTCAAAACAAAACTAAAAGAGAAATTCCAGAGAATTACTGAAGGAATGTCAAATCAAAGCAGCTCAACACTTGTGAATGAGATCTACACAGAGCTGTACATCACAGAGGGAGGGAGTGCAGAGATCAATAATGAACATGAGGTGAGACAGATTGAGACAGCATCCAGGAGAGCAGAGACACAGGAAAAAACAATCAAATGCAATGACATCTTTAAAGCCTTACCTGGACAAGACAAAACCATCAGAACTGTACTGACTAAAGGAGTTGCTGGAATTGGAAAAACTGTCTCTGTACAGAAGTTCATTGTGGACTGGACTGAAGGAAAAGCAAATCAAGATGTTCACTTCATATTTCCAATTCTTTTCAGAGAGCTCAATCTGATGAAGAACAAAAATATCAGTTTGATGGATCTTCTTCATCAGTTTTTCACAGATACAAAAGAACTGAGAGAATTGAAAACATTCCTTGATGACTACAAAGTCATTTTCATTTTTGATGGTCTGGATGAGTGTCGACTTCCTCTAGATTTCCAGAACAATGATATTTTGTGGGATGTGACAGAATCTGCCACAGTGGATGTGCTGCTGACCAACCTCATCAAGGGGAATCTGCTTCCTTCTGCTCTGCTCTGGATCACCTCTCGACCAGCAGCAGCCAATCAGATTCCTCCTGAGTGTGTTGACCAGCTCACAGATGTACGAGGCTTCAATGACCCTCAGAAGGACGAGTATTTCAGGAAGAGAATAAAAGATGAGCGTCTGGCCAACAGAATCATCACACACATGAAATCATCAAGAAGCCTGTACATCATGTGTCACATACCAGTCTTCTGTTGGATTTCAGCCACTGTTCTCCAGAGACTGTTGAGTGAAGCAGAGAGTGCAGAGATCCCCAAGACTCTCACTCAAATGTTCACACACTTCCTGATCTTTCAGAGCAAACTGAAGAGCCAGAAGTATGATGGGAAATGTGAGGTGGATCTTCAGCAGGCTAGAGAGAGGATTCTGTCTCTGGGAAAACTGGCTTTTCAACAGCTGGAAAAAGGGAACCTGATCTTCTATGAGGAGGACCTGAGAGAGTGTGGCATTGATGTCAGAGAAGCATCAGTGTACTCGGGAGTTTGTACCCAAATCTTCAGAGAGGAGTTTGGACTGCACCTGGGGAAGGTGTTCAGCTTTGTGCATCTGAGCATTCAGGAGTTTCTCGCTGCTCTGTATGCTTTTCTTTCCTTTTATCAACAGAAATCAGGTCTCTTCAGTAAGTTTAGGTCATCTATGAGTGATTTCCTGAAGAGTGAAGTGGACAAGGCCTTACAGAGTGAGAACGGACACCTGGACCTTTTCATTCGATTCCTTTTGGGTCTCTCACTGGAGTCCAATCAGACAATCTTACGAGACCTACTGACACAGACAGGAAGCAGCTCTGACAGCAAACAGGAAATAGTTAAGTACATTAAGATAAAGATCAGGGAGAATCCCTCTCCAGAGAAATCTATCAATCTGTTTCACTGTCTGAATGAACTCAATGATCATTCTCTAGTGCAGGAAGTACAAACATACGTGAACAGAAGAGATATCAATCGTCTCTCTGGAGTCAGTCTCTCTCCTGCTCAGTGGTCAGCTCTGGTGTTTGTGTTGCTGAACTCAGAAGAGGAGCTGGACCAGTTTAATCTGAGGAAATATGATCCATCACATGAATGTCTTCTGAGGCTGCTGCAGGTGATCAAAGCATCCAGAAAAGCTGAGTGAGTAATTTAGTGTTTTAATCTCACTTTATTGTAATTAAATAGCAGAGGTTAGATTTTAATGTATTTTGTTAGACTACAAACAACCCCTTATGCTGTTTTGATGAAGTTTGTTTTTGGTTTCATGTGTTTTTTTTTTTTTTGTTTTTTTTTGTTTTTGTTTTTGTAATCAGAGAAACCTTTATTTTAAACAGACATTATAGCCAAATAGATTTAAAATGTTTAATGCAAAGTTAAAAAAAAATCTAGTTTAAAATAACAAAAGCATATTTTCTACAGTTTTTACACTAAATAAATACAAAATGATACTTAATCATTTCTATTGATGCTTCCATATACAATAATACACATCAGCCTAATAAATAAATAATTTTTTACCTGCATATATTTTTACTAAAACATTTCTTGATTGATCATGATGTGCAAAAACCCAGTTAAATATGATACAATTCTGAATTATTATTGGGGGACCCAGTCAAGTTTATTATTATAATAGCGAATAATTATGACTATTATTTTAAGGATGTGATTTGTTTTATACTATAGTTATTTATTTGTCATATTGTAGCTTCCTTTATTCCTACAATGTTTATTTTGCACTATTTTGATAATCCTTTAATGGATTTTACTAAAAACTAGGGCTGTCAATTTAACACGTTAATAACGTGCGATTCATTTGATAAAAAATAACATGTTAAAAAATGTATGCAATTAATCGCAATGCCCCATAAGGAAGATTCCTGAGAAATGCGAGCTTGTAGTACCACTTCATTCTCATTACAGCGGAAACAACATAAAATTCTCTGTCATTTTGGGCCATACAGATAAGTGTAAGACATTATTAGAGACTATAAAGGGTCTACTTTTATTTGTGTACACTCTCAATAACAACAAAACCTTGTGCTTTTGTAAAATAAAGAAAATGAAAAGGGTGAGCTGTCAGCAGTCTCTGGGTTCGCAAGCATATATCCGAAACACATCACAAAAATTTACTAAATACTCCTTATCACACAAACATGAAACATATGTCTAAAGAAAGCTTAAAATGTCTACTTTTAAATAAAACAATTAAAATTTAAAACAAATATTCTCCTGCAATGTAATTGGTATGAAACAAAGGGATGTTCAGTTCCACCTGGCTCAGCTAATTATCCCTAATGTGATCACACCCACGGGCAGAGGGCGCTATTTATACGGTAATGTGCTGAGACGTATGTGCCGTAAAAACAAAGTTCATTCACTTCGTGTTTGAAAGACAGCATGATACACAAGTGAGAAAATGCCTAGATAGTGACGAAGAGTTAAAATTTTCCTCAGAATAAGAGCGGGACTCCAATGAACGTTTGTATTTTAAGGAGAGACCAACACATTTTCACACCCAACTCATCACATATTGATACTTTTGGCAGGACCCCTTGGCGTCACATTTTAACGTCCTGGGTATAACTTTGGCGTCATTTTTTGACGCGTTGGGTAGTCTTAACCAAAACCGCATTCAAAGGTGAGTTTAACAACGCTCCACGGTGTGTGCAAGTAAGCAGTTTAAGCGTTTTCTTAGGTACTGGTAACTAGAGCATGCTGGATAACGTATTTTTATCGGAGGTTTGTTGATGTTAATAAATATATATAATATGCTACGATTGTGTTCAATTAATCAAAGTTTTTTATATTTTAATTTTTAAAATCCTCTGTAAAAATTATACCCAGGGTGTTAAAATGTGACGCCAAGGGTTCCTGTCAAAAGCGTCAATATGTGACGAGTTGGGTGTGAGAATGTGTTGGAGAGACTTGATCCAGCAGATGATACAATTTCGGATGAGTAAGTCATTTAGTTTTCTTTAGCTGACATGCTATTTTATATAAACATGTACATATTTTACTAGTGGGACTTGCCAGCCAGGATTCAGAGTATTGAAATTTGAAATATGTCCTAATAAGAAAGTTTTAGATACATTTAAAATGTTGTTTCAGCTAAAGCAGGTATTTAAATTGTATGCTGTATGATATAGATTTGATATGTAATATCATATAAAAATAATATGAATGTTTAGATGATATTTTAACTAGTGTTTATGCTGCCTCATTATCATCAACTGAAAAAAGCTCAAATATCAAGGCATGTCAAAACTTCTCCAGTCCTCAAAACACCCTCAGACCCCAGAGGGTAAAACTATATTTAACTTGACGCAGTGACCAAAACATTTTATGTTTATGACGCAACACACCCGATACACTACACAAGCATGTCTGACGCAGGTGTACATTGACGGGTCCTTAAACAAGCCCTCATAATAAATCTCCAACTGATTGACAAATTCACTTGTGAAATGGATTGCTGTGAACTGTATGCCAATGATTGACTTATGATTAATAATATGGTAGTAAACAATACATTGTATTCTAAAGCCACTTTTTGTATTGTCTTAACAGTGATTAACTCTTCTGCTACAAGAATGTAATGCATTTTAATTATCGGTATATTTTTTTATTTATAAAAATTTATTTATTTATTGAATATATATAATATTTAAAGACAACTATGTATAGTTATTTCATCATTATATATTGAATTATTGTTATATGAGGGGCTTTCTCAGCAAATATTTGTATATGCAATTAATCGCGATTAATTAATCGGGACACCATGTAATTAATTAGATTACATTTTTTTATCAATTGACAGCCCTACTAAAAACTATATTTAATGATGTTATACTGTAATATATACAATTGCAGTAAGATGTGAATAATATAGCAATCAAAATGTATTTAGATTGGTAATAAATTATTAGTATAGACGGTTTTATGTCAAGTGTTTATCTTTGTTGACTGATTTACTGAGGTGACATTATTGTTAAATTAGAAGATTGTACACAGAGGAAAAAATAATTTGGTGGTAAATATTGTGTTATCATCTATAGGTAATGTTTTCATCTAAGAGTAATCAATAGATGTTTGACTTTATGCAGCACTGTGTGATCATATCTGATCGGAGTTTGATTTGAAGCAATGCATGTTGTTAGAAATTTTGTCTGACTTGAGATGGCGTCAGTGCCGCATCACGTTGATGTATGCCATTAAAGTACCACGAGAGGGTTTCGAGAGCAGCCGGCTGAAATGAACATACAGCACATAATATCAATAACAACAATAACACCAATCACATTAGTGATTAGAGATCACATTTAAATAATTTTAAATTTCTTTTAAGACAGAGAAGACATTCACATTTGAAAATGTGAATTTGTGAAGGTAACATTTGCTTAGGAAAAAAAAGATATTTTCTTTTGTGGGGTCCGAGTCAAAATACCCAAATCTAATGTTGGCAAAATCTTACACTTGAAAAATACACCAATATCATTCCAAAGCTTCTGTGTAGTGACATGACCAAAATAAGTGTACCACTGTTTCATCAGAGTTCAGACAAAAAGAGCATGTTAAATCAATGTCAGCTCTAAACTTTTGTATTAATTTCTTAACAGGGTAAAACCTGTGTATCAGCTTAAAGGAAACTTCCTTCACTTTGTTTGTGAGAAATCATTTTTTATGTAAAGACTAATTAAGGTTAACAAACAAATTATTCTTAATAAAATTTTAATCAAATTCTTAAGAAATAAAGATCTTATTTTATCATATTTGGCTTTTGACGCAGAAAAACCAATTTGACCAACATGAGTATCACAAGGTTCAAGAAAGGATACAGTAGATACTGAGGATTCACTACAGTTTTTAAAAAGCATACACAAACCAGAAGGAATAGCTCCCATAACTGTGGTAAATTCTTTTGGGGTTATTGGTATTGAGAGAGTACCTGAAAAAAACACCTTGATTATTAAACAACTGCTCCACCAAAAAACAACCATTACTAAACCAATTATCATAAAACAGAGAATTACTCTTGAATAAAATGTTCTTATTGTTCCAAATAAAACACCTCTTTGGTGAAAAGTTATGTTTGTAAATTAGAGCCATATGTAAGAGAACCTGACGATGAAAGTTGGAAAGTTTGATATGGAGTTTGGATATATCATAATTACACATTAAGAGAAAATGAATGCCACCAAGTTGTGAAAAAAGTTGAGGAACATTCCAAATAGAAGCTGGTTTGTCTTGGTATTGATTTAGACAATTAATTTTAAATGTATTGTTGAGGAAATCAAAATCAATCAAATTCAGACCACCATTATTATGAGTTTAATATGACTGACTTTCTCATATAATGAGATTTATTTTCCTTGAGAATTGTATTAAAACCTCATTAATTAATTTACACGTGGGGTTATCCACAAAGAGAGACTGAGCTGTGTAAGCAAAATGAGACAGACCCTTTTCCTTAGTGAGCAGTGTTCTGCCTTTATAGGACAAACATTCGTATGTTTTATGACATATATTTTCATATGTTTATGGTTTTTTTTTTTAAATAGATTTCAGCCTCTTTGCTAACACTAGGGCAATGATATTGTAGTCCTTGGTTAACAAAGAGATTGGTTGCCAATTATCTATAAAGAAGGGGTCTTTAGGAATTAAAGTTATTAGCCCCTAACACAAAGTAGGAGGAAGCATTTTTTTCTCAAAACTTTCCATAAATACTTTGTAAGAATGGTGCCAGACTTCTATTAAAAGCGTTGTAGATTTCGGCAGATAACCCATCGGTACCTGGGAACTTGTTATTTTGTTAGTTTATTTATGTAATTAATTATTTCTTCTAGATTAACAGTCACTATAAAATTTAGCACCACAGTCTGCAATGATTCCCATCAATACATAGTTGCCGAATGCAAGAATACCTAACCTGCTGTCTCTGCAATCT